>CM046063.1:45006798-45606798 GCA_025215515.1 Schistosoma japonicum | reverse complement strand
GTTTATTTCGTGTAATGCGGCTTGTAAAACTACTGAATCGCGGAGAAGGTATACGAACACTTTTATGGACATTTGTAAAATCTTTTCAGGTATGTAATTTGTATTTTAACGTTATTTGTCTGATAATTTGATGCCAAAAACCTAATACAACCAAAAGAAAAGAAACAAATTTTGAATGCTATTTTATACTACTCATTAGTAGGCAAAACAATTTTACTCTTATTTCTCTAAGTGATGTTATCACACTATGCAAGATTATCTTCATTTATCTATATATTCTCTATAATCGTTTCACTCTTTTCATGTTAAGACAAAATGACTTGTTTGTAGTTCTATCTACTTATAAGTAATATAAAACAATACGGAGCATTCGATCTATTTTGTAAGCTGTAAGTTAGATTTAAATAGTAAACTGACAGTTTCCTTATTGAATGTTTATCACACTGGCGAGACTGTACTACGAAACTGAATCACCAACCTGGGGTCAATTTCCATCAGTCATTTATTGTCTTCTCCGCCACTATGATCATTTTGGATGCGCGATTATCCATTATCATTACAGAAAATACTACTTCTACATAAAACAGTAATGTATGTCCTATTTTATGTGAATATAACTTGTGAGAGACGCTTATTGCACTATCTAAAATAGGTTAGTGTAATTAATGCACTTCTTACTATTACCTTACTATGAATAGCAAACGATAACATCTCGGCAAGTATAACTTCATTTTTGTTAAAATAATTTTAAAACATATATTATGTATTTTAGGAAGATCATGTACAGACGAAATTAATTAGATCGACCAAAGTAGGAAAAGGTGTAGGGATATAATTAAGGGTCCAATGTGGTATGCAAATAATCGATGAAATCCAACGATAAGTATAACATAATTCATTTTCTTTTGGCAATCATCAAAGATTCATGCTTCTATTCATCTTCAGGATAAAATCTACTACAGAATTACCTTAGAAGTGATAGACTGGCTACGTTTTCTTCCTTTTTTTACTTGATTTTATTGTATAGTAAGTTTATTTTTCAGAAGTATACATAAATGAACACAAAACTACTTCATTTCACTAGTCAAAAAAATAACAGTAGGAATGAGAATGGCTGGAAGTCTAATGCTGTGATCCTGAAGAATTTGTGAGGTGATGTCAACCATGACTTATTTGTAAGCAACTAGGAGTTGCAAAAGATTATAGTTTAGATGAAATATTGCCGTGTCAATATGGTTGTACTACCTAGTTTGGGTTATATGTTATAAACAAAGTGGAGTAATTCAGGCAACGACAAAAGGTTTTTTCAAACCGTTTCTATAGAAACAGAGCCCCTAAAATAAAGTTTCATTGACTCAGATACAAGCCACAAGAATGTAACTAGGGAAGAAAAGACACAATGTTAGTTGTATTCATGACTACACGTGATCACATCATTTTCCTCTAAAAGTCTATTAGATTTGACATTTGAGTTCATGTTACACCAAGTTTCTTTTTGTAGTTTCATGGGTTGCTTTTTAAATACTCTACTACACATTTAGTGGTGACAATGGTTTGCCACTTACAATAATCTAACCCTTTTGTTTTCAGTGATGGAATGCATAATTACCTGTGCATGACAAAAACAATACGGAAGTCAGGTAATTCACTTCGTTAATCGGAAGTGAATAGCTTCTTATCATTCACACTATTTACCAAACATAAAATCACAAAACTGACATTTAATAAGTCAAACTAGATAAACGACTCTAATCATGCTAATGAACTAGATAGTAAAATGAGTACATACCTGTTCAATGTGAGTAAAACAAGTACGTCACCTGCGATATGTGTCATTTTATTAGCTTTCCTAGAAATAAATTAAAAACCTTTACCTAGATGCTGGTTTCCTGGATTTTCAGTGATCGTTCAAAGACGTGTACCGGTCAATCGCTGCCATTGTCCTAGAACAATAACACTGACTGATTATTTTCGTAATCTTTACCTCTTGAGTTTTCTATTATCACCCGAATATATGCAAACTTGAGTAAAATTTATTATGATCCTTTTTTTATTATTGATTAACAGGCATTGCCTTATGTTGCTCTACTCATCATCATGTTATTTTTTATATACGCCGTAATTGGGATGCAGATGTTTGGTAAAATTTCATTGATCAATCCTGATAGTTCAATAAACCGTAACAATCATTTCCAAACATTTCCTCAGTCACTGTTAGTATTATTTCGTTCTGCAACTGGTGAAGCTTGGCAAGAAATAATGTTAAGCTGTGTTAACGGTAAGTTTGTTGATCTTAATTCTTAGGATTCCTGACATAATCAGTGTAGAGTAACGACTAGAAAAGTCAAGAAATTAATTCTGATTGTTTGTCTAATTACCCCCATGTGCAACATTGAATACATTCCATACAATTAAATCCGTTATAACTTTGTGAAATAATTTATAAACAAATGAAAATACAATACATTAAAGAAGAATGTTTCTACATCTACTTTATCATTTGTTAACCTTTCATGCCTTGTGGTCAGTATTCCCATATGACTTTACCCACATTTCAGTATTACACGAACCACCATAATGCACACATTGTAACTTGAAGCTATGAACCTATAAATACTACATAGTGTGTCGAATTTTCCTCTGGTTTTTTAACTATGTGAAACATTCATCATCTCAGATATACATCAAATGAATTGGTTTCTTTTAGTTTCAATTGAAAATCGTACCTCATGGTGTTTATAAAGTCAGTAGAGAGACGGACAACAATCAGTAATCGCCAAACTGTATCGTACAATGACTGTAATTGAAAAGCGTGAACTATCATACCTTTGATCACTAATCATTCTATCCGCGTCAGCGGGAATCATTTTCATAAATATATCTCAATTTATGGCATATTATATATATATATATATATATATATATATATATATGGGAGAGAGTTTTAATGAAACACTTAATGAAAATAAATATCTCCTCACTCTACTCTCCTTTTCATTTATTCTCCTGTTACGCTATGTAGAGTACAGGCCGCCGACTAGTATTCTGTAACCAATCTTAACTTGGGCTCTCCTTCACAATTCTATTCATTCTTTTCATGTATGCCTCCAACTCACTGCGCAATGTGCTACTTTTTCTTCCACTTTTTATAACAGCCTTTAGGATTCCGTATTAGGACTTGTCTTATGACTAGGTTTGGTGACTTCCTCAATATGCATCCTATCCACCACCAGCGTTCTTTTGTAATTTCTTCCTCAGCTGAATATTAGTTTGTTTTCTGTCACAGTAGGATGTTGCTGATGATATTTGACCAATTTATCTTCAATATCTTGATTAAATCACTGTCTATAAACACCTGCATCTTTTGAATGATGCTTTTTCTAGTTCCCCAAGTCTCAGCTCCATACAATAAAACTGTCTTGTACTTTGTATTAAAAATTCTAAATTTGACGACGATATTCTAGATGTTCTCCAGTTGTAGAAGTGGTACCCTCGCCTTAACAATCTGGGCTTTCATATCTGCATCAGATCCGCCATTTTTATCGTTGATGCTCCCTAGGTATGCAAACGTTTCCATATTTTTCAGAGCTTCTCCGTCAAGTGTAATTGGTTAGGTGTTTGTTGGTTTGTATCTAAGGATCCTACTTTGTTAAAGCCAACAGTTGTAGAGACTGCTGCTACACTGTCCGTCTTTACCTGTATTGGTTACTGTGTGTAGGACAGAAGAACTGGATCATCAGCATAGTCCAGACCGTCTAGCTGTATCCACATTACCCACTATATTCCTTGCTCCCCCCCTCCTGACATGCTGAGGTTTCTATAATCCAGTCAACCGCCAAAAGAAAAAGAAACCGTAAGAGAAAACTTCAATATCTGACACTGGTCTTCACTTTGAATGAATCTATCAGCTGCCCTCCATGCACGGTTTCGCAGTGTAGTCCATTTTAAGAATTCCTAACAATGTTGATTGTCATCTCAGGCACACCATAGTGTTTAAGATGGCTCCACTCTGTCAAGTGCTTTGTCATAGTCCAGGGAGTTGATGTAACGTTGTGAGTTTCATTTAACTGATTGTTTAACAACAATCCGTCTTGTCGAGATCTGGTGGGTACACGATCAATTCTTACGAAACCCAGCCTGTTGATCTCAAAGCTGGGCATCGATTGGATCTTCCATTCGGTCTAACAATACTCTGCTGAAGATTTTTCCTGGTGCTGAAAATACAGTGATGCCCTTGTAGTTCTCACACTTACCTAAGATCTCCTTTTTTGGTATCTTAACGAGTTATCCTTATTTCCAGTGTGTTGGCACTTGTTTTTCCTCCCAAATCTTTTTAAAGAGAACGTGGAGCATCTTTGCATCTGCTCTCAAGTTTGATTCCAGTGTCTCGGTTTATATGTTATCTGACCCTGCCAATTGTTTTTTTACCAAACTAATTTTTTGTTATTTAGTAGCTGAACGATAAGAATTATGACTAATTAAAGGGTTTTAGACTGAAGTCAAATCTTAATAAAGTAAATACATAGCGATACTTTGTTTCAACTGACTTTCCTAGTTGAAATTTTTTCTAGGTAGTTGTTTGCACTTAAAGATTTTTGAAGTCACCGCTTTTCTTATAAACTATATTTATGTATTTACCTCCTATTTTGCTTTAGACCATACTGTCAAATGTGATCGCCATTCCGACACTGAAATAAAAGCGATACGAAGTTTTTTAGATGAACAATATCCTGTTTATCTAACTAATTCCACACGTGTTCCAAACCTTTCGGAGAAACAAGCAAACAACGCTTCAACAGAAGTCCCAGTAACATTTGTAAATTCAC
The DNA here is from genome assembly GCA_025215515.1 of Schistosoma japonicum. Lineage (NCBI taxonomy): Eukaryota > Metazoa > Platyhelminthes > Trematoda > Strigeidida > Schistosomatidae > Schistosoma > Schistosoma japonicum. The sequence goes on along the minus strand of CM046063.1, from coordinate 45,601,972 downwards.
TGAAAGATTCAAGAGATTATAATCAACCGTCAGTATCATCTATTAGTCATGAACAAAATAATCATTCTCTATTGGGAATTTTGAATAACGAACTAATAGACAATAGTGATAATCCATTATTCGTCTATTCACATCCTTCCATGCTGATAACACCTGAAAATTCTCAGGGTAAAATGGACTGGTCTTCTTCGTTCCCATTGGTTGAAAGTATAGACTCCTCAGATTATGATGTATATCCAACAGATTTCTTAAATAAATATAGACGAAGGAGAGAAGCGAGTGATAAGAATACAACTTCTTTATCAATTTCAACACCACTATCGCTAACTTTGTCATCTAAACCAAACTACCCACAGCCAGTGTATCAGTCTGTTGAGTCTTTTGATGAAAGAACCATTAGTTTAAAGAAGTTGGATGAATTAGGGTATAATGGACCTCGTGCGACCTGTGGATCAAATTTCGCCTATCCATACTTTATATCTTTCTATATGGTTTGCTCATTTTTGGTAGGTTCATCTTGTATTCACCTCATATTTTATTAATATAAAAATGGTTCACTTATAGTTTTATTCTTTTTAATCTATTTACACTCGCATTCTTTCTATACCGCATCTAATTGGATAACTAATCGATTTCCAGATTCAAGCCTAAAGATTCATCAATTACTATCACTTCTAGCACCTTTAAGTTTTGACGTAGCTTTGAAAAGTGTATTCAATAAGTTATTCTTTGAATAGGTCCGTTTGTGATAGAACGGTTGCCCTCTTTTGATTAGTTTTTTAAGTGAAGTTAGTTTGTAAAGTAATTAAAAGGTTAGGCTAGTCCATTATATAACTGACCTGAAATATTTTAATTATTAATTGCCTAATATGAAGAATTACGCTTATCTATATCTAAATTGGACATGTTGTCTTTAATATCAAGGAATTTATTAAATGTTTAATGGATAGGGCATCACATTCGTCTTCTGAGCAGAATGAGAACAAGCTATATTGTGAAACAAAAGAGTTTCAGATTTGATTCTAAATTAATAATAACCTATTCTGAAATTAATTACAGAATACTCACCAATTTACATGTGCGTTCAGGTTGTTAAATAAACAAAGGCAAGTTATTCGAAAAGATGTCTGTCATTGTTTCAACTAAGTTTAGTTGTTTCTTGTGTTCCTTACAAACTGGTGTTGGTTAGGTTCCACTGAAAACCAGGGAGCACTAAACATCTGTTTCGTCCAAGTATAGATCTCCTTATCAGTGTGCAATCTCGACTCCAACAACCAATCCAAACCAAGGCCTTCAAGTCTAACTGTGAACGCTTAGCCATATGCACCGCTGGACTAACCGGCGACCTAAGATAGAATTTCCACTTCAACCAAACATTAAATTCATAAATGTTAAAAACTGTGAGGGATACGTTATTTGGTAAATGTGCAACCAGATGTGATAGTACATTAATTACAAATGTATTATTGTTGGAAATGAATCTGTTAGTGTATAATTTCCTTATCCCAAATAGTGCAAAAAGGAAAAATGTATAATAGAAACGCATCATTACGAGCACTTTGAAGTGGTTGACGTCTCATTGAATGAGGCAAGCTTCATTAGCAAGAAATCAGGATGTAATTCACGAAGAGGAAAATTAGACAGTGTAATACAAAAACTTGAACTCAATTTTTATAAGTAACCAACTACAACTACAGAGAGGAAAACAAAACAAAATTACCCCAAAGCGTAATGAAGTCGGTGGGCAGAGTTCTAGCTCAATCAGCAATTTTTAAGAGGATTGATAATATAAGTTTATGATATAAGGTCAGGAGGCTAAAATATTGACATTATATTAAATGAAATAAGTATACTGAGTGATAACAATGTTCATACACTGAGAGTTGCCATTAATTCACTAGCGATCTAACAGATATTCGCCGCTATTAATACTTTGAGTGCAGTACTGAAAGTGAAAAAATTACTGTGTTGTACAAATAAAGAAAGAGAATCTGTTTCATAAACAAATTGTGGTTGACTGTTTCATATTCTCAAAAATCTATTTATAAATTAATTCATGCAGATGGTGTTGTATGTATAATTAGACAATTTCGCATTTTGTAACTGAGTTATGCAGATTATAACACTACAAATCTTCAAAATGAACTGCATTAGTAGATGTAAAACATCATATATTCAGTAGCTTTAAATAAAATAAATATAATTTGAGCCAGTGTACTAAGTGCATCCTGTTTTGTAGTTTAAGGTACAATTATTCCCGAGAATATGGTGCTTGACTGATTTCAGTTGTAGTTTATTCTTAATGAAAAAATTACTAAGAATGAAAATGAAGTAGTTTAAAAGCGGTTTGACACATACTTTGTGAAGTAGGAAATACAAATGATTATTATGCAAGTTACGTAGTATGTAAGCCATATATCATTGTGATTTAAATGTCTGTGATGCAATCTGATTTGTGAACAACAAACTGTAAGAATATTCCAGTCCTAAATCAACTGTTGAATGAAATCTGGATAGTTTATTACAGTTTATGGAAAGATGGAAATTCGGCTGTGTACCACCAACACATCCACCTACAATTAAGATTACTACGTTTTAATTTCCGTTTCGATCACCATAAAACGACCTTACTGATTTAAGAACTAATAAAATTGATCATGTGGTTCTGCGCATAAGTAGGAAAACAGGATGTGTGCAATTTCAGATTACTAGATTTCGGTATTCGTTGCTACTTGTTCCTTTAAGTATTCCTTTCTGTATTCATCTTAAAGTTTTTCAGATGTTTTTACAAAATGCATAAAAATAATAAGTTATTAAGTATTTCAAATAGATTTAACTTGCAACGAATTTTCTCTCCTGAATATTATTTTAACTACTCTCGTCAGATTATCAATCTCTTTGTTGCTGTTATAATGGATAACTTTGATTATTTAACACGGGATTGGTCAATACTGGGTCCACATCATTTAGATGAATTCATACGCTTATGGTCAGAGTATGATCCTGAGGCCAAGTAAGTTACTCATATCTATGTAACAATGTTCTTCTTGAAATATATTATTTATAAGGTCTTATGAGCAGAACAAGATGAAGACAAATGAAATATTGTATTTGACGTATTTTATTTTTCTACATAGTTAGTATCAGTTAGCAATGGTAGTAGTTACATTAGGACTTTGAATGATTTTACTACTTATGGAACAAACTTGGATGTCAATTTTGTTTATAATTGTCGCCAAACAATTGTATTATATCCAATGCAATTAGTTACCAACGATGTAAGGTGTCAAATTAAACGGCAGGTATCTTCATGGTAAATACACATACGCTTATATCCGACAAGATGAATCACATTGACATATACATATACAAATGCAAAATCTTAAATATGATAACGAGCACAGGTAACGTAAGCAAACTGTGTAATCAATAGTCCTGCGATGTTAGGAATCATGATAAAGGAAACATCCGCCAATTAATTGAATTCCTTGAGAATCCTATTAAATAAAGAAAACAATACATGATTAACATGACGTTGTGAAACAGTTCAAACAAACTCGAAAAACTGTTTGATTGAATTTTCTAAGCCTTAATTTTAATAATGCAATAAGAAGACGAAGTTTATCGGTTGACCTTAAACATACTGTGGTTTGAAATTTTAGTTCCTTGTTGTAAATACTAGTTAAATTGTTATTGGCTGAAACTGAAAAGGAGTGAATTTTTCACCGTGACACTGTTCTCAATTTTTGTCCCCTAAAATTATCTGATTAGTTAAATGAAAGTGATCTTATCTGCTTTGGATTGGTTGCGAAAAGTCATCAAAATTTCAAAAAAAATCAAATTAACTATCTCCACAATAACCCCCTTAATTGTAACAAAAATTTGTTGGAAAACGCTCAATATTTGTGTTAACTTAGATAAAAGAATATTGAATGTAGTCAACTTGATGCCATTTTCCTAGGAATAGTATAATTCTAGTTTACATCATTTGCATTGATTAGTAGTTGATTAATAAAGTTTAATTATTCATTCCAGTTTCCGCAAGTTATTACAAAAAGGTTGAGGAATCGAACTGAGTTAATGAAGTGGCAGAAATTATAATAACAATCATAATCCTCTTAATAATACTAGTTCGATTAACAGAGAAATTAAGCGTTTTCTACTATGCTCATTTTATTTTCAATTTCTATGATTGTAGGCGATTAGTCGAGTCGACTATCTGAAAATGTCAAATGATAAACAAGTAAAGTAGGTATTCACAGTAACTGTTTATTTATAGAAATGGGAAAAACTTCCAATTAATAAATAGTAAATATTCACTCACTAGTAATAATGTACGTGTAGTATAACTGTTATGACACTGCTATATGATGTCTATTTCTATTTCAACAGTTTAATTAATTAAAATCGTATGATTGCGTGCATCTTCGTAGATGTAGATAATAATTTCAAAGATTGTCCGATTAAGAAAAGTTAACGTAAGACGTGGTTTATGCAGCAGGTTAAATTATATGACAGTATTCTGTATGTCTACATACGAAGATTGTGTGTTTTACATTTGGATCACGAATTCAGGGAAAATTTTAATGTAACCTTTCTTTATTCCTTAAGTAACAATTCATGGAAATGTCAGTGACACAGTCTTAATGAATATAACATTAATTATATGTTTCAGTTAATTCTCTATTAATTTGAGGAGATAGTCATGAGAAAATCATATGATCACTTCAATCATGAGGCATCTTGTAGTGTTTTTATAGTGTGAAGATAGACATTAAATTGGTTCCATAGAAAAACTCAACTGAATTACGGTACATGTAAGGATGATGAATAATATATTTACAACGTTTGTTATCGACAATTGTCGTCTGAAACATCTATTAATCTCCTTTTTTGTTGTATTAGGTTAATTAACAATTAATTACATGGTATACAAAATGTTAGTAACCACACACTATAAGTCATGAAGGCTAAACATGCAACTAAGAAAACTAGACTCGAATTGATATGACAAACTAGGAGATATTCGTTTGCCTTGTCAATGTAGTGAACGCACTAATAAATATGAAGGAAAACCTATGTGCACTAGTATGATTGTTTTATTTTACTTGTTACTATTATGAGTACGATGATGACAGAAATGCCAGTAGTAATTTGGCAGTGTAAATTATATTAAGCTGTAGTACAAACCGTCAATAGTAAATTGCTTGCAAACGTTTAACGATCTATTGGAATGTCAATTCATTGGAATCACTTGCTTATCGTAGGTATTTTCACATAAAAAATAGTGCTTGTTAATGATTCCTCCCTATTTGCAAGACTCGATCATCCTAGTTATTTATTATTAACGGGAAGAAATATGGAAAAGGAAGATATACAGAAAACCCTAATCACCGTAACTTCAAAAACTATGGACGGTCCAAACAATAGCTAGTCAAAACAAATTGAAGGATAATATTGTCTACTTTGTGTACCAATACACTGAATTCATTGCTTTATGTGTATCAACAAATATTCATTCTTAGTTTTTATGCTAAGCATATGCTCACAATAAACATTTCTGTTTCCATACGACGTTTACAGATGTATAATTCATCATTCCGTTAACGAAAACTATAAATTATTATGAAGTTCAGTTGCATAAATAATCCTTATAGTACATAATTTGTTGTTGTTCTTTGGCATAGTGATCACTTTTCATTGAGTGATATTCATCACAGTGAACGGTTATCATTTCAGTTGACTAGAATTTTTTCATAAGTTGTATTGACAGATTACCGAGTTTTTCTCACCACTTTTCAAAAACTGTTAAGGAAGTGAATCAGTTGTGTTCACATCTGATAAATGATGTTAACATGATAATCATATAGCATAGTAACTATTGTTTTTGCAAAGTAAACCGTTGAATAACATTACTTACGAAAATACAATGAATACTTTCTATTGTAACATTACACCTCAATGAATTCAATTCGGAGTGGTAGGCACTTTGGTAACAATAAGTGTACATGACATGTCAGTAATCCGTTTAACCGATTTGTATTATCCTCAATATTCACGCACCGTTTACTGATAAGGAACACGAATAACATTTCATTTGTTTTCTACTAGCACCGATAACGATAATTGAGTAATCGATTTATCTAGTTACGTGTACATACTTAGTGGAAACTTATCGATTACGAAGGAAGATTGAAAAACGTTTTCGGTAGAAATATTTTATTTAAAGTTTCAGGCAAATACATAATTGTGAATCAGCTTGATTCTACTGACAGTTTTCACTTTCAAAGGACCTGTTGATTTGTCATCGTCTGGAAAAAGTATAAATAACTTTACATCATCAGAAGTTGCCGATAAATCATCCATATCAACGCTCATTTATAGCTGACTGTTTTCAATAGTTTCTGAAAAGCGTCTAGGTGACAGCATATACTGAGGTGTTTTTGCTTCAAGCAGTGAACCTATCTCCTGGATAGTAGCTAATCCTGCGACTGTATGTTGCATGTAGTGTACAACAGCTACGAACTGCTCCTCCGGCATTCGTTTTAGTAAAGGGGCAAGTATTTGAAATCTTGTTAGCTTCGATGCGTTAAATAGTTTTCCATTGCAACGTTGACCAAATCGTTTCCAGACATTAGCCATCTTGCGCTAATGCTTTCCATTGGAAATTGGGTGTTTTCATGTAATATCAATGCTACTTAGTGGTGGCATGGTAATCTATATTCTCGCCAAAATATGCAGGTGCAACTAACGGGATGCATATCCACAATGTATGAACCTGTAACGTCACTGACTTGTGATAAATCTACTGCTGCAATGATCTCAGTAAGAGGCAGACGTAGTTCCCGTTTAATCAGCTGTCATGCAGCCGGAGTCAGTCGTTCTCGCAACACCGGGAGAAATCTCGTTTCACCGATGTTTTACTTGTTTCTCGATTTCTGAATGAAAGTCTGTACTCGGGCTTGCATCCAATAACTAATTTGAAGTAAAAGGTGGAATATTTGTCCGCAAAATTGGCACGCGTTTTGATAATTTGTGTAGTTTCATTATTTTGTTGGTGGTTTCGATAAAATTTATGTTATTCTTCTCCATAAGTACTCCTGTAGGTCTGAAGGCCACTGCACACTTTGCCTTCTCCGGTAAAAGATAATTTAGCAAGTATCTATCAAAAGATGGATCCCATCTCTCCAACAAGGATACAGTTCTTGCAAAACTACGAGTGAACGTGTATAATGTTAATTAATACAAATTACCTATCAGCGTTTTTCGCATAAATCAGTCTATAAAAAAATTGCACTACCTGCGGTCGTAGTCGCTACAATTTATCACGCTATTACAAATATTCTTTTTACGTACTCGTTTTATAACATTGCGGATAATATGCACACGACATAATAAATAATAAGCATTAGGATACACGGGATTGATCGCTGCCGCAATAGGTACTGCATCATCTTTTATGAAGCATCCCACGTTTCTGTTGTGCGTGACTTCCTGAGAGAAATTTAAAAAGTGCGTTATCATCGTAGTGGTTTCTCTTCTGATGAATCCAAATGCTATTGGGATGGTCGTTAGATTAACATCCAGTGCTACCAGTTAATATAAGAAAATATTTTCGCTGTTTGTTTCGTACGTGCCATCCAATCCAAAAACTTCAAGGAAGCTTGAACTTAGATTCAACTGGTCGGCAGTCGCCAAAAAAAATAGATCCCAAGGTAAATTCTTCATTCAACTGGTAACTAAATGCACCACTAAGGGAAGCTATATGTGATTTCAAATTTTCAAAATTACCTACAGATCAACATAAAGAAGTTTTAAGCATTTACCAGGAAGGTTGGACTATAAGAGGACCTTGCGACGCATGTTGAATACGTCTTGCGGCTGCAGACGCTTATGAAAAGTAGCATAGGCAAAGTCAATAACATTAAAGACGGCTGTGCCTAAAAACAGCAGAGGTTGAATTGCCGCAAACTCTGTGTCAGACAACATCCTCATCCACGTGTTGTTGTCATACGCTATAAAGTTACATTAGTGGTTGTGCTGCAAATTTCTGCGTACGACAGTCCAATAACCATCGACCTGTTTGGTGAATATAAATGACGGGTATCCACATTTTCATGAAGCCCTGCGAGGATTTTGTAAAAAAGTAAGCAACTTACTTCCTTCTTTGCGGATGACCATGAATCGCATTTCGTTGTCACCGGCCACTTCTCCAGTACTGAAACTTGATATAGGGTTTCTGACTCCGATGGAAACAGGAATCATGAATCGTAAAGTGACAGTATATCGCTTTATCAAATTCACTGATGCATTCTTCAGTGCATCTAGTGACGGAAATGCAAATAAGAATAGCATAGTCAAGAATAAGTTTTCTTACTCCGTTACGACACTACGCATTGTCGTTAAAACAACACTATCATCAGTACGAGATTCGTTACGAGTATAGTTTAAGCTCATGATGCTAAAAAGGTAATTACTCAATTGATGTATCTCCGTTTTATACCACGTCAATGAACTATCAAACTAATAAGATAAATGATCGCACACTATTTTTCCGTTGGATGAAAAGGACCACAGTGAGGGTTAGAAAAATTTTAAAACAACAACATTTCCTAACCAATTAATTTTAAACCACAGTGAGAATAAGTATTATCAAGTTTATCAGACACATACAAAGAGGGGTTGAACTTCCGAATAGCTAAAGCCTCAACAAACCTAAGTATATGTCCTAAAACACATTTATAAAACACCACAAAAGATAATTTGATATCAATTATGTGGCCGGTCTTAACTAAGGGTTTAGCGATGGACGATAAAGGTTGTTTATCCTGTGCTTTTATTTTTCCCTTCGAGTTCATTTATTATTGGAGCCATTTAGGTATGTGTTCAGCTACCTTTACATACAGATCACGATTGCTCCTTCCTATGTATGTGTGTCCACACATACACGTAAACTGATAGACAAAGTGGGAGGTGACGCATTCGTTCACGTGCTGTTTAGGTTTGTTGTGAATCAATGTCCTGTACTTTCCTATTACAACCACCTTGGCTGCATAAAATGTTGTGTTAACGACCGACTTTGGCCTTTGTTTTAACACAAGGCTATTTGAGTCGCCTCGTAAGAGTAACGTGATATAGACTGATACTTTAGGTACTAGAAATACAATAGGTTTCACCATGCTGCAACATTTCCACCAATTTATGAACTTTATTGGATATCCGTTCAGTATTAGCTTTTCTGTCAGCAGATTTTCATTTTCCTCATAAGTACAAATACAATTGATCTTATTAAATAAAGCTTTTACTAGACCTTTTTTATACTGCCCCGGACAATAACTATGAAAGTTCATATACTACCCAGTCCATGTAGATTTTCTACAGACAGAACGTTTGATTGAGCCGTCATCCCTCCGACTGATATCTAAGAAAGGAAATTGGTTATTATTCTCCTCTTCACAGGATAAACTTATATGATTTTGGATGATATTCAGTTCACTTAGTAAACTATTCGCGTCATCGATTCTCGTACAAATAACTAGAATATCATCAACATACCGCCTATAAAGGTACATCTCTTCTATTGAGTCTCTGGCTAAGTTTTGCACATATGCCAAGTACACATCGGCTAACAATGGTTCTAAAGAGCTACTCATCGCAAAGCCGTCAATTTGTCGAAAATATTCACCCTTAAATGTGAATTATTTTTTGCCTGCGCATAGTAATAACAAATCTTTAAAAGCTGCTAGAGGGATAGGTAGTGAAAGACGACTTGACAAGATAGTGAGACAGGCCACATAATTGATATCAAATCATCTTTTGTGGTGTTTTATAAATGTGTTTTAGGACATAAACTTAGGTTTGTTGAGGCCTTAGCTATTTGGAAGTTCAAACCCCCCTTGTATGTTCAAAAACAATTTGTACTTTCGCTCAACTTTTCTTGGTAGAGTGTAATTCACATTGTTCTCTTAATCAGCCTTGTTCACTTAGCTTATACTCTTAATTGTCTAGTGACCTTTTATTTGTCATATATACATGCCTTAACAAATGTGTGATCAGATTGTTCGAAATGTATTGCGCAATATATCACATAATTCTGATATACTTCGTCTTTTTGTTGTCTTATCAAAATTTATCAAAGGGATAAATTTTTTTTAATTTCAAACAATTTTAGAAAACAAATTTCAACTAAAATAAACTATCAGGTTACAGCTGATTAATTTTAAAAGTATTCAAAGACAGTATTCCATTGATATCAGTTAAATCATTTGAATTTATTTCTACAGTTTAAACGACTTACCCATTCCCATTTTAATAATGTTGGTCAGGTGATTTATAAAATTGGGGAATCATTTTGTAATAACCCCATTGGCATTGGTTCGACTAATATAGCTTTAAATATATTTAGTTTTGAATTATTCAATAATTGTGAGAAACTATGTAGCAGAGAACTGGAATATTAGTTTAGCTTTGTTCCAACTTGTATCATTTATGATTTTGAAGAAATTTCTCTGTCTATTCAAAGGCGAGTATACTACTTATCAGTTTGCTTTATAATGTATTGTGGTGTTTCCTACACTTTGCAAACACAATGTGAGTACATGCAAAAGTAGAAATGTGTTATATAATTGATGTGTTTATAAATTCATCAACTGAACTATCTTGTTTAAGTTTTGTGCACTGCCAGCCACAGTATATCTGAATGCATCGCAATAGCTGTCATATAAGCAATGATAAGATAATGAAAAGGTAACCAACCAAGACACTGAGATAGTTTTTAGCCATGAAAAGAAGTGTAGATTTCGATTAATATCGACTGGCTTCATGACAGCTATTGTAAACTTCACAGTTTCCTGAAGCATGTTGACGTTTTTCACAAACGGGAATAAGAAGGTGAACATATAATGAATGTGACAAATATAAAAACAACTAATAAAAACAACAGAAAAGGGTAAATAATTATTTGTAATGGTAAAAACAATAGTTAACGTGATTTCGAAGCTTCAATGAACACATCTGATCAGGTGAATCATGATACAACGAAGTAGCTAATTAATCAACAATTATTTAAACATAATTTATTTTCTAGAAACCAAAATCAATTGTAGAATATTCAACGATGGTGGATAAACTTATAATTCAGTATAGTCTGTTTTGATTTTTTAAATTTATTTATAACTTGTACAGGATGATAATGAAGTAAAATATTGTTTGGTTAATTTCAGAGGAAGAATTAAACATCTTGATGTAGTTACTCTACTTCGCAAAATATCACCACCATTAGGATTTGGTAAGCTATGTCCTCATCGAACTGCTTGTGTGGTAAGTACATTGCACTGAATTACATATAACCTCTGTATTATATTTGCAAAGTAGTAACACTATTTACGCTAGTTAAATATCCTAACTAACATAAGTATGTGTTCTAAATATCTTTAATAAATAATTAATCTTCGGATGAACATGAATCTAAATAACCCGAAGCTTCCATTCAACAAAAGTGTGTTAACTTAAAAGTTAATCATTCCAATTTAGTCGACAAGTTTTCAATTCAGAAATGGTAGTAATCAGTTGTCTTGTAGTGACTCACTTCACATTAATCAAGAAAGAAAAATTTTTGATAATTTCATATTAAGAATCTTATTATCATGTCCTAATTTATTTGATTTAAACCTCTTTACTTAAACTTCTATTTCAATGTAACATGATGCAAATTTATAACTATTTTAAACTGGATTAAAGGTTTCCCAATTATAATTTAATGCATATTATTATTATTTATTTATACTGCCCATATCATTGATGTTACTTATAAGTAATACAGACTTTAAGAAGAACCCATCAGTTAGCTTTAATATTGAAGATCGTTCAATTGATTTGTTCGATTTCATAGAATGTCGTGATCCTTTAAACTACTTCTAGTTTCCAATAAAATTTACTTTTTTTTATTAGTTTCATTATGAAGTTATTATTCACTAATCAATTATATGATTAAGATGTTTACAAATTATACTTACAAAGTGTAAGTTATATATATCAAAAGTTACTAGTGTTGTAAACAGGAACATATAAATTGAATAATCCAGTTTTCTTCGATTGATAAATTACCTATTGTCAATTGATTAGTTACTAAGATATTGTTGTATCTGAAGCAGGGATGGCAGATACTATCAATCCTTTTATCCGCAGCTGCTATGTAATACAGATAGCACGCAGGCACAATAATCCGACTGATTTATCAAGAAGCCAACATGTCACTCATATGCATGTATTAACAACAACAATAAACCAACACGATATATGTGTAACACCTAGTCTTGGTCATATATGTCTGTCTCACGATACTGACCAATCATATGTCTCCTTTCAGACATGTCATATTTTCTGATTCATTATATTATATATTCTGTCTAATATAGTTGGTTTATGAGGTTAGCTGGTGATTTTGAGTGGGAAAAATGAGGTTTTATTTGTCTCCTATGTAATGTGAAATACAAGTTTTTACTGCACCATAAATATCGAATCAACAGTGATACTATAGTTATTATGGTTTCTTTTATTACAATTTCAATGAAAATAATCCTACTAAAAGGTAGTAATTGTCCAATATATCTCAACCTTTAAGTCAGATTTCTAGACATCATCAAAAATCTGGTTTCAGCAAGACTAGAGTGCGTTCCTTTAAGTACTTCGACAGGAAGTTCTCGAGAATGCAAGGTTTTTACCTAGAGTGCTGTAAATAACCTAGTAAAATCTATCGACTGGATTCTAAATAATTCATTCTGTAGTAGAATACATGACTTATATGCGATGAAGATAAATATTTCGGAGAAAACTGGTGATTTTAATATTGGTAAACACATGAAGTAAACTATGTATACATCTCGGCTAGATGTATGTTTTTATTATTACGAGGCTCATGTTCTTGTTTATTACTGACTCGATCATCTCAACAAATTAGCTGCCTAATTCATTAAGAATCAAAATGTAAGATAATATAAACTAATACGCGTTGTAGCTTCCCTCAGTTACGTTCTAAATGTGGGTGTCTAATAGACTTGTTGGCAAGCTTTCGAATTAAACATATATTCTGCTAACATTTTGGTTCTGGATTACACCATCTACGGCAATAAACAAATCAGAAAAACCAAATAAACTCATCTAATAGAATTTCTGGATGAAGTGACAATTAGTAAGCAAACATTAAGCAAATTAGCGTCACTAGTATCGATTAACTATTACGTTACTGAAGTTTTAGTTTTGTTCCCACAATAATGTAGGTTTTACTAACAAGTTGTCAATAACTATTGAGCCGTTTTCTGTTTCAAGTATTTCTAAGAACGTTAATAATAACACTTTATAAACTTAAATTGTATCATGAACTATTACGGTTACCTTTCAGTAAATGGTAATATTTATTATAAACTTCGTGCACTACTTTATTAATAATGTCATCAATTACAAACCTTTATAGTCTAGAAATTAAGTATAGTTTAGTTTGCAATAGCTCTTCAAGAAAAAAACCCTAAGTAGTTGATAGTGAAGGTAATGAATCTAAGTGAATATACAGAAAATACAATTATTTTCAGTCACTCCGTTTTGCTGAGTTCATGCAGTGATTCATTTTAGTTTAAGGATCATTGCTTTCTAATTTCCAGTAATCTAAAATAATGCTAATGAACTATAATGAGTGGTTTTGTTTTGTTACATGAAGTAAGATTGATCTTTTTATTGTTCGTTGAAAGGAACAAATACTTTTTAGATTTATTAACACAGAATAATAAAGTTGAGAAACAACTTATATTAAAGTAATAAAATCAAAAGAATCTACCTATATAACAGTAGATTCACTTTATGTTTTAATCATAACGGCAAATTTGTTGCTACTTATTTTTTAATGTATTCATTTATCATATGTATAGTGAGTAAGTTAATTTGATAATATAACTTGACTCTTCATATATCATCATTCTATAGTTAGATGCATCTAAAGTAAAACACTGTAGAAATCCCCCCTCTCCCCCCAACGACGAGTATTTTTATTTGATTTGACCATAAGTAGATACACTACTTGAATTTCGAATTACCAGCTGAAAATTATCTTGCAACAATTAGCGTATCATGGATAATATCTTCATTTCTGTTTGCTAAACATTACATAATTAAATACTAGGAGGACGATCAATTTAATACTATCCTTAATTTGGAAGAATTCAAATGGATTACATGATATAACCAACAAGATGTATCATTTACTCCATTCACTTAAAATATTAAAGTAATAAGCACATATGAAGCAACATAGTGTTACAAAAAGTACCAACTAAGTGATTTTATGAAAACCGCATCAACTGTAAGGATTTATATCTAAAATTTCTAGTGTTTTGTTTAACTTGCACTGTATTTAGTACTCATTAAAGGGTTTGTAGATATTCTGGAACCTGCCAACAAGATAAGTCATTTACACCGTCATATTCATCTTCGTGAACACCTTAAAGTAGTTCAAAATATGATGCTGATTTGAAATTGTTATAAAGCAAAAAATAGACTATTCTTGTTGGATGTATTAGACTAATTTGTCAATATGGCCATGTGTGTACGAGGTCACAATAACAGCACCAATGAGTGCCTAGCTAGTCCCTGTACGTCTGGCCAATGCCTACCCTATCCCAAGCCAGAATAGAAAAAACGCAAGCCGATGAACCAACCAGGAAAAATCGATTTATATTTTAAGCATTCCTTTATATATACGCAAAACCTGACCACTCAGTCAACCAATTAGAAGACTAACATTATTACAAAATAAGGGTAATAGTGACTGTGAACTGAAGCAATGTATACACAATCGATTAGCCATAGTTCATAAATGGAAACGGATACATTCACAGTTATTATGTTAAACGGGAAGATAAGATAAGAGGAGTTGAATAATGGTAAGAATAAAATGTTCCCTATGTATACAACCAAAAATAATATAATAGTTCACAAATAAACAGTTCCCTAAGATAATCAATGTATTATGTGCAGTTTGAATTATATTACAAAGTTTATCATTCCCTTGAGATTTCATTAACATGGAGTTTGCTACTAGTCTGTCAACAACATGAATTCATAAGAATTCAAAAGTGCCTATTACATCGTAACTAGTGGTTGAGCTCACTGGTTCAATACTACAGATAATTGTCGTTTATGAATTTTAACAAACATGAGAAATAAATTGATTTTTCTTCAACTACCAAATAAATATTGTTCCAATTGCTTATCAGTCAACTTGATATTCACATAATAAATATGATTAGAGAAAATATGATCATTAATAAAGGATCTATTAAGTAATAATTTTTTTAGCAAAACAAATATAATTTTGGTATTTTATGTACAGAATTAGTTTATTGTTTTACATTAGTTATAACTGGATTTACCATTAATACTTTAGACTTTAGTACGTATGAATATGCCTCTCAACAGTGATGGTACTGTAATGTTCAATGCAACACTTTTTGCTCTGGTTCGCACTAATTTGAAAATAAAAACTGAGGGTAGGTTTCTTGTAAAGAATTGTTTAACACGAAGTTGATTTTAGCATGTGTTTTTGTTCAAGCTAACCTGTCGATAAATATTACATTCAGAAAATATAGTTCAGTAACTCAAGCTACTTATTACAGCAAATAAGTTGAATGATAAAAATCATAGTAACAAAGAAGAGTAGATGTACCCAAAACATTATCATTCCTATTATACTGTTCCTTTTAAATGCTGTAAAATGTTTTGTATGAATCTATGCTTATGTTTATGATCTTACAAGCAAACATAATATATTACTCAGTTGATACTAGTAAGGAATGTATGCATCAGTGTGTTATGGTATCATTTCATAACTGAAATGTAAATAAACTAGTTTCAGTAGGTTTCGGTTTAATGGTTAGTGAGTTACTACGTTAACAACTGATGAAATTTTCAGAAAAAAATAGTTCACATTTTTTTAACATTCAACTATACTTTACGATAGTTTAAATAACCAGGAATTATATCACATATGAACTAATTATATGTATATCTATAACGTTAACAATCAACTCTTATACAAGGTGCCGCGATTGATCAGTTGAATGAAGAGCTTCGTGCTGTAATTAAGAAAATATGGAAACGAACAAGCAACAAACTATTAGATCAATTGGTTCCTCCTGCAGGTGGTAAGTTTAACTTATGTTTAACTGTACTTATCTTAGTTTACTACACGTTTAAAATCAAATACATATTGATCTTAAACAAAATGAATATAAATACTTAAAATTTATAAATGAGTACCAGATAGTTTCACATAAAAAATGGACAAATGAATTACATCACAGAAGCTGAGATGAAAAAAAAAACCATGACGAACATGAACATGTTGTAAAATTAAAAAGGTTACTTGGAGTTCACTTTATCAGGATTAATATACACTCCCATCCCTTAAAAGCAGCAATAAATGAATGAGGTCTTCATATTTCACAGACAATTTCACACAAAATCCTTACTGAGAATAATAAAAGGTGAATAACTAATTATTGACTGATGCAACAAATTTATAGTTAGCCGATGACATTTTAATGCAGGCCGGAATGTAATTAGATCATATGAATTGGAATGTGTTGCAGTTGTTGTCCACTGACCTAAAGTGTGTCAACTTCTGGAAATAAGTATCTTATCATAATTCGAATCGTATTATGTGTTGTATGAGATAAATATACGATAAAGATGCATACCTATATTACGTTTACATTGTTCCTAATAAAAACCAGTCAACGAACAAAGTGGTCTTTTAATTGAATGTTGTGCAGATTGCTGAATTTTGATTTGATATAATGCATCGATTCGATTTAGACAACTATTGAAAACCTGAAGCACTGGACAGCTGTTTCACCTTAGTATGAGACTTCGGTAGTAAGTATCCACTAGCCCCGCTTACGGCGGTATATAAAGTCGTGAGAATTTTAACCTCTGGATACCACTTTCATTAGTCTAACGGCTAAGGATTTATCATGCGATCTGAAAGTTTTGAGCTGAAATCCATGATGGGGTCTTGAATGCGGGTACCGAATAGTTCCATGCAGGGTCGAAACAACTATCCAGTGCAGCTCCTAGTTTTGAGTGATTGTCTAACTCAGACCAATTAATCATCTTGTTATATTATAATTCCACTATTTTAACCGATATTTCCTCTTTTCTTATTATGCTAACTAGACTAGTTTATTCATTTTTTTCCTTTTACTAATTTTGTGGACAATAAACAATTTAAAGTGATGTTTAAATGAAATGAGACCGATTGAAATAAGGCCGTTTGTGAAAATAGGCATTAAGTTTAGTTGTTTGTATTTGTCATAGACTGATGTTGATTGGGTACCACTAAAATTCAGTGAGCAATAGACAGCTGTCTCGTTCTAGTTTGAGATTCCTCAGCAGTGTTCACATTCAACTTTGTCACGAAATAGAACCATTCAACGTCAATCTATGATGAAAACGAACAACTAAAATTGAAATCATTTATTTATTTCATAAGTAATAAAAATATGAAATAATCCCTTGAATTTCCATCTATTATAAAATGCTATGTAGATATATTTTTAATAAGAACGAATACAAACAAGAAAATTAAGTGATACTTAATTCGATTGAGTTAGCATAGAATTTTACTACGTTTAGATAGTCTGTCTACTTGGTGCGGGAGGGAAGGAGGTTCTTTCAGTAACCTATAGTTACATTATATGTAAATGATGTATAAACATTATCTTACAAATATTTAACATAAACTTTATTAATAGTATACTGTCAAATAAATAAAACAGTGTATCTAATGTATCATGTTTAATATATCAGGCACTTTGATAGACTGTTGAGAAAACAATCATGTAGTTCAATTATAAGAGCATAGTTTCGTTAACTGTTTAAAATGCTAAATAAACTTACTTCACTGGTGCAATTATGTTTAGCTGTTGAAAGATTTGTATCATTTCCCGATAATTGTACTGAATCCAAACTATCAATATAAGGAACGAAGTCGTATTTCTTTGAAGCCTAACCAAAAAAGAAATTAATATTTTCCCATGATCATTTACGCCATGAAGTAAATAATTATTGTAAAAATTCTGAGCTACATTTTATCTTTTAGAAATACTGACATTGTTTATCTGTCGTTGGTGGAGATTGCATTCAATTCTTTGTTAGTATATAGTTTTCATTACTTTAGCATGTTAGGTATGTTTCATATATTTTGCTTCCACAAACAGGATAGGCCAAATATTATTAGTTTGATTTCTTCATTCATTTCACATACTTCTTCCTTTCTTTTAAGTTGAAAAGAGAACCACCAGCTTGTTGTACAGAATATGTTACCAAAATTTACGTGTATCTGTCAAATTAGTTTCATTCAAAGAACTGGAAAAGGATTTACCTTAGATTCAATTAGCATGTTCTAAGAGTTATAGTTTAAACTATTCAACGGTACAATCCTCAGACACTTTAATAACACCATGAAATCAGATAGATACCATGAAATCGTTTAAGTTATTTAATAGGCAGATAACATTTAATCGTTAAAAATTAGACTGAACTATAGCTGTTACACCCTTTAAAATGATTTTTGTCTAACCGATACCAGTTGTTAGTGTTCAGTGACTCTGTTAACTTAATTTTTACTTTACCACATCGTTTCTATTTTTTAAAACCTGGTTAATTATACTACGTCGTTACATTGCATTTTAGTCTTACTTTAAATAGCTAAGCTTAACTAACACAGATTTCATTGATTGTCAACATGAGTTCCAATTTCTTCATGAATTAATCACTTAATTCTGGTTTTGGGATTTTGCTAATTGTGTCAATTGAATTTTCAAAATCTTTTGTATTTTACACACCGTCAAAACAGTTTGTTTAATCTTTTTGAGCTTTATTTGAATGTTTGTTACAGCATGGTAATATGTTGATAAGCACAATTTCAAAAATATATTTTAAAAGGTTCCATTATATCTTCTTATCCGTTGAATGTGACGTGTATATTCGAATTAGCTTGTTTGCTGATTGAAACAATTATACAAACAAAATGAAATTACTTTTTATTCCATATAATCACCATTGTTTCCTTCGAAATGTATGCATTATTGTAATCTATATTGATGGGACAATAAGTTCTATTCACCTGCTTAGCATATGGCTTGTTATGGCTTATGAGTTGTATTACAACATATGAATAGCTATTGTTTGTTGCTGTCATACTTACCATATGATTATAAGATTCTGCTAACACTGTTGTCTCTCACTGGATGTAAGTTCAAGCGTTTATGTAAGCTTCATATATGCATTGTAATTTGTGTGTTTTCTATTATAACGGTTGTTTTTTTCTTACGAAGCAACAATCAAACTAGTGAAGAAATTAAGATCAAATTCTATAACCTGTATCCTTTTGTATTATCTGTACATCATCGATTCATTAACGAAAGATAAATTATTATGCAAAAATAAAAATTCAACTTTTCGCTTCTTTTGTTGTTTACATTTACTTATAGTTTCTTTGTTATAAAACAAAAAGAAACTTGTTTAATATAAATTGTAAGCAGTTTACTGATTTTATCATTTTGTTTATAGTTTTTTTCTATGTATACACGCTAATGTGTATATAGAAAATTGTTTAGATAAAAATATGTAAATGTATATCTTTGTTCTTTAATTATTCTTTCAGTGTATAATGAATGGATGTTGAGTGTTTCCCAGGGAGTTGAAAGAATTTTATTTTTTTTTTACTATAGAATTTATTTATTTTTCTTTACTCTATTGTATACAATGCATGTATATATATATGTAGAATGTTTATTAGTTTCTGTGTATCTGTATTAATATCAGTTTTACTGATATCTTACTATTGGATACATGCATACTCATTCATTATATCCGATCATATGTAGTGTGTTATTGTTGATAGTTTTTACTTATAAAATTATTTAAGTAGTAGTTATTTGTATAATATTTGATAATAACAGTTTGTATAGCGTAGAATATTTCTTTTGTTTTTTACAAGAATCACTTTTATTTTGTAGACAAACTACAATTAAGTTGTAAAACTGAAAAATTGCTGTTTATTTTAACCTCTATGGATAACATTCGCATGCATTGATTCACAAATATTCGATAGCACTTAGAATGAATTATGTTAAATGATAAGTAGGCAACATTGTAGTTATCTATTTTATATCGATTGAAAATATTTAACATAAAAGTCACTTTAAGAGATATTTACCAAAATGTAACCGGTTATTTTATAACCTTAAGATATTTTTTCTTCTTGTTGATTTCATATGAAATGAAATCGATCAGTCACTTTGTCATTTGTTCATCCTGAACGGATTGCCCTGATACAGCGATAGTTCACAAGTATGAATTAAGTTCGATTGTTGCTGGCAACCACAAATTCGAGATGTGCTTTTCGTCTTATTTGGGATCATTTAGCTAGATGTAACCCAATCAAAGTGTTGATGAATACACTAGAAATTGCCAATCACAATTCAATTTAATTCATACTTGTAAATTACTATTGTGTCAAGGTTATCCTCTCAGCATACATATATAACAACAGAGACTGATTGATTACAGTCGGTAGCAAATTAACAGAAAAATGCAAATACATTCCAATAATATATACACACCTGTTGTAAAAGTATGACTTTCTGAACTCACTGTATTAATGGCAAACACGGAGGAGCTTTACACGAAACTAGTTAAGTTCGAGTCAAGATGTGCACCCAACTGAATTGTCTCAAACATAACGAAACGCATATCTTGGATTACAATTACTAACCACAATGCAACTTAGTTGGTAATGTTTGTTGAAATGCTAAAATGTTTTTGCATTTATGGTAAATTTAGGTGGTCTATATGAAACCCTGGAAGTAGTGTAATTGCATGTCACCTGTCAATAAATATCTTCCGTTGTAGCAATTAGCATAAATTTATAATTTTCTTTATTTGTGATTGATTTTTACCTATCAGTGTTTTACTATTTTGAAAATCTCCATTGAGTAAACACAAATAAGAACTATTTAAGTGAACAGTCAGTATTTACAATAACTTCATCATTCTCTTACAGCTGAATGAATTACATAATTAGACAATCATGCAAGTTTAACTGTTAAAGGTTTACATTGACTACCGCTTAAAGATATCAAAATGTGTTAGTTGTTAATTTGTTTCGTAGGATACAAAAAATGTTCACTATAAGGTGTTGAGTTGCCTTCAGTAGATTGAATCATGTGCGAATACAATACGAAGTGGTATATTCGATTTATTGTGAAAATAGGAACAATGACATAATAAAGACATTTTATTGTGATCTGGAAATTGTTATCAATGTCATTATGTGAATAAGGATAATGAGATATTCATGTAGATTGAGAAAGATGCTGTCAGGGTAATAATAATGATGATAAGAGGATGACACGATTGGCAAATAATAAATAATTAGTTAAAAATGCAGCTTTATAGATAAGAAAAAAACAAAATAATTACGTTTTACAACAATCAGGTAATGTGAAAGATAGAACAGTCATGAGTCAGGGTAGATAAAGATGCATAAATTTAGTTTTCAGGGGTTAATTCCGTTGGTTTTAGTTAAGTATAGTAGCCGTAATTGACCTTCTTCTAAATTGCCAAACGTACATTAAGTAGCCCATCTTCTGTAATTTACCGTTAACTTGCTTAGCGGAAGCCGATTTGGTTGCGAAGTTGCCCTGTATCCTAGCTACACTAAACTTTATTTCTACTGGTCTTTAGAGTTGACATGTTAAGATGCCACCTACAATATCTCCTTTAGAACTTGTATGTAAGTAGAAGATTTTTTGCTGACAGTATTGGTTTAAGTCCTATTTTTTGTTTCAATCCCTTTGTAATAACTCTTTTAGTTTTTTTTAGTTTCGTCGTCTGCACTGTCTTCTAAACATAATAACCTAGTTCTATACCTTAGACATTTAATCAGATTGTTTTATACTGAATATGTGTAAAACTTTAGAAATGAGAATACTGAAGCGTCGATGTACGCCTTCTAAATGTGTTTCTTTTAATTTACCCGTCCGTCCTTATCGAAAGGTGAACATACAAGAATGCTGCGTCATTCGCAGATGAATTTAATCGAAGGATGAACATTATTTATGAATTATGAATACGCTTTAAATACAGTCAATACTTACAAATACTAAATGATGCATGCTTCTTATTGTATTTAGATTATATTTGATCATTCCGAACTGATTGCAATCGCCTCTGGTCTACTTGAACAAGAACTCAAGTAATTGTTTTAAGATAAGATTGCATGTTTAGTTGTTACTCGTATGGTGAGAAAACAATAGCAATTTGGTTTTCAAACTTGCCTACTTATTTCTACGATATTATATTAAATGATTTGATCACAGTTGGATACAAATATAAATCAAAGAGCACAGTACATATGTTTTGTCCTTGTATGGGACTTCTTGTTAGTGCACACCTTTCATGCCGGTAGGGAATCGTACCCATGACATTCAGGTTTCACAACGAGCGCCTAACTGTCAACACCACTGAGCTGACTGGCTTTCGACAGTAGACTTCCTACTTGCATCAGTTTGTAACCACGGCGCAATGATCAACCATAAGGATAACTCTCACTTTTAACAAGTCCAGACTCCACCAGTCACGAGTTCTTACTAGAACTTTAGGAATATCCTGAAGTTAGTCACTAGTGAGCTGATTATTGTAGTCTATTTGAAGTGTTTTTATCAAGATTGAAATGTAACCAAATTGTTATTTGTATCTGTCTTTGATTACTTTCTGTTTACTGAAATTTTTCATCCTCAACAATGTTCATTTATGGGAGAGTAAAACAAACTAATAACATCGTATTACACTTATGTGGTGTTTAATGTCATTTTGTTAATTGATGCTCAGTAAGAAGAGGATTATTAACACAACATTTCTATTCTTTATTTTTATTTATTTATTTGTTAGCATACTGAGCATATTATGACCTATATACCTAACATTCATTTTATTACATTCCTAAAAAGCTTTAGGTGATAGCATGATAAGTTCATTTCAATGGATACTGAAGTTGGACACTGACCTGATTAAAACTCGATAATTCGAAAACTCAACTTGTTTCCTACTACAAAGCATAAATACGTTTTCGGTGCATTCGAACTTATCAGTGAGACCAATCTGGTATATACTCAACTCACTACTTTATAAGATAATAAGATGACCCACTGATATTTAATTAGTGCAGATCACCATAAATAACTTGAAAGATATATTTATAATTAAAAATCACTTATTCTCGATAATTTTACATTACATGATGTTTATAGACTACCTATTCACAATGACATTTATTCTCATACTAACCATATTGGATAAATACAAATGTTCGAAGTCTTGGACTACATTTACTCACAATATACTGAGTAATAACCTTGCTAGAGCCAATACAGCAACAAGACACAAAGGCTGATTATTCTATGTCCATTTGACAGCCCGGATATTGCTAGTCGCCAACTCAGATAGACGAAAACAAGACAACTGAGCCAATCAGCCAGAGTCACACTTGTTTTCCAAACATTTCATTATGTACCTGCAAGGTTTCATCACACATTCAGCCAATCAGTAAAATGACATCAATACAAGGGCAACAATGATAAGGAAGTGAGGTAACGTGTACACACTCAACTATAGTTGATAAATAGTAAATGACATAATAATAATGACTAATAGGTCAGACAGAGATTAGGGTCAAGGGAAGATAGAAATAATAGAAATAAGACGTTTTGTGTAAATATAACTAAAACATGTAAAATAATCCACTGGAAAATAGTTCTAGAAGTTTGTCACTCATCCTGATTCACCAGATCTACCCTCATGTGTACATCTACATTATTTTTATCCCCATTATTTGTCTCGATTTTATCTGAATAATGTTAAATCACTTATATAATCTACTAGTCATTTCAATAAATCTCGATGATTAACAAATGAATATTTTGTAGTTTAATAATTGGTACCGTTTTCATCCTCTAACTTAAATACACATCCAGAAATTAAAATAAGAATTCCAATAGAGCAAACCCGAACCATGGAAACGAGACAAATGATTTGTTAATTTTGAAATGTAACTTAGAAGAATGATACTGATAAACGCACCAACCAAAGTAGTCGTAATGCCCAAGTGTTACGTGGATCGTTTATTTCATATCAATGCCTGCAATACGAATGATTTAAAAAAGCCCCATTTAGTTAGTAGGAATTATTACCAAGGTTAGACTTGGTAATTTCAAGTAAATTGGATATTGGATAAGTAGTTTGCAGAATTAATTACTATATTTATGATAATCGAATGGGCAGAAGATACAATTTCTGATGTTTCGCTGCTTAGTGTGTGGCGCTTCTTCATCGAGTAAGTAAATAACTTTATTAAATTAACGTAAGTCTACATAATACAATCGAATAAATCAAAATCAAGATATTTAGTTCAATCAAATTACACGCTTGATCGAGATACCTTCTACATTGGTAAGTCTTCCTTGGAAATCAAAGAATCTCATGTCAAAGGAACGTGAAAGCTACATAAAACGACCTCCATGTGTTCCCGTAAACATCAGAGAGTTGCGAATCAAATCAGCAACAGCAGTACTTGTTATTTACAATAATCCACAAAATCAATATGAATAACATTTAGATCATTCAGGAAACTTTTTCTACCTATGAATAAAGTTGTGTGGTTGAACCATTTCGCATTTTACTAAACCCCACCTCCCGCTTAATAGGAAAGAATGAGGAGAAATAATCAAAGTATGTGGCATAACGATGAGTAATAATAACTGGTAACTTGATTATCAATTTATCACTATCATGGTGAATTTGATCGAATCCTATTATTATTATTATTATTATTATTATTATTATTATTATTATTATTATTAGTAGTAGTAGTAGTAGTAGTAGTAGCAGTAGTAGTAGTAGTAGTAGTAGTAGTAGTAGTAGTAGTAGTAGTAGTAGTAGTAGTATCATTATTAATACTATTATTAGTATTACTACTCATCTTAGTATTATGACTATATTTCATCCACTTTATAATCATCCCATTAATCACCAATCCAATTTCTTTAGAATTTATATGATCTCTTCACTAAATCGTTTATGGTTACTATACCTTTCACCTTACTGATTTCCGAAGTCTGAATAATCACACTGTCACAACCTTTACATTGTCGACCTTTAAATTGATTTTACGCCTTATACATTTACATTTACGTAAACATAATGAACGGATATCTCATGTCACTTCAATTTATTGTTTATTATTTCCAATTTACCTATCATGATGGTGTTATAATTCAATAAAAATGCGTTATAGTAGTAATGCAGCTGATGAGAACCACTGAAATATAAGTAAATCCATATTATTCTGTGTCACTTGTTGTCTATGCTTTATTCAAATTCATAAGGGGAACTAATTGTATGAAACTTTTCTGATGCACAGTTAGCGACGAAAATGGTATGTTACATATCTGATAATTAGTCAGCAAACTACAGTGATCACATCTCCTTCTATAAATGGTACAGCTTTTTTACGTTTTGTAAAATATAGTTTTAGAATGCTAATAAATATTTTGTAGTTTACATCTTCTGTTATACCATAGAGCTAATCCAATTAGGTAGTGTTTTTGATTTGTTTTTTTTTTAAAGAACTTCAATAATTGAAGTTTTATATTTAATTTTATAGCAGTGATCTAAAGCTAGACTCATCACTGTTATCTAGTTCGGATACCCATATAAATTGATATTTACTTAACTTACCATCTGGAAAACAGATAATCGAATCATAAGTGATTTGAGTGTCACTTGTTTTGTTGTTGCTGTTGACTTCTTTAAAATTTCACTGATCACATCCATATTAATGATA
This sequence comes from Schistosoma japonicum, assembly GCA_025215515.1. Lineage (NCBI taxonomy): Eukaryota > Metazoa > Platyhelminthes > Trematoda > Strigeidida > Schistosomatidae > Schistosoma > Schistosoma japonicum. The sequence continues at coordinate 45,576,018 of CM046063.1, read as the reverse complement.
AGCTTAGTAGTTGAAGATATTATTGGGATTATTTCTTTTAGAGTCAGTCAATGAGACACGTACTTAATGATTTATAACCAAAAATTAAAGGAACAAAAATTAATCATTCTAAAATCAAATGATGAATGACAATCTGAATGAAATAATGTTGCTAAGTGATTGAAGACTGTAATAAGTCTACTAACTAGACGCAAGATCCGATTCTTATCTACTTCAAATAACCTCAAGCTAAATTTACACTTCGAATTGAACGCAGAGAAAAGGTCCGAAACACGAAATGAATGCTTTATTTAAGGTAACTTTTCTGCCCAGATTATTAATGGTATATATAAAATTACAAATAACCTTGAGACTATGGAGAGTTCAAGAACCCTACTAAATTAAGTCGCAGTTTAACCAATTGTCCATTCAGAATAGTGGCACGTGATTCTGCATTTTCCAGATGCCTCTACGATGGTTCTATTCTACACTGACTGGATGAAACTTTTCCTGTCGTTTCTGGACTTCCATTGACTTTTTGAGGGCTATTTCGATGTAGAGCATTGGATTATTAAAATTTATTAAATATATTAAATGTGTTTTATTTTCTTCATTCATATCTGCATTTTACAACATAATTCCATTGAATTCTACCAATGGAAGCTGCCCCAGTGGTATATAGGGTTAAGCATTTGCTAACCCAATGGCTTTAGTTTAGATTCCCATCATGGTATCGAGGACATGTTCTACTGAGGAGTCTCATGCTAGGACGAAGCAGCTTCCTAATGCTCTATGGTTTTCAGTGTTATCCTACCAGCATCAGTTTGCAGCAAGTTTAGTCAACTAAACAATTCTATTTTCCTAACTATATGGCTAATATTTCCTTTTTCTTATTATCTCAATAATTTAATTACCCTGAATTTCATTTAATTCTGCATGAAACCTTATCTTTATGTGCTAATTCATTCAATAAATGCATATCACATTTAATAATCTCGTTTACTGTAGTTGATCGAATACAATTTGACATATTTGTGTACAAATCTGTAATGTTACTTACTATTTATTTTTCCAATTTGTTATTGTTTAAATGCATGAAATAATAATTGATTTGTACTTTAGTTAATCCGATTAAACATTAATTTCATGCATGAAAACAAAATGAATGACATCACTAGTTTATTTTCATAGAAAACGGTACATATTTTGTTGTTTAGATGCATGTTAACTGAGAATGTGAACATCGATAAGACTAATGATTAACTATTTTTATCGGCAAGTAAATTTACGTAGTGACAGGTACCTTTTCACTGAATATATTTTCATATCTATACGATTGTATATATCTCTGCAAATACAAGTTTGATACAATATTCAGGTCAATTAATAATTGTATTTTTAAATTCGCCATAGACTGATTTTGGTAGGATACCATTACAAACCAGGAAGCACTAGACGACTGCTTCGTCCTAATATGAGACTCCATAGCAGTGCATACCCTAGATACTACCCCAGGGGTTTTAGGTTGGCGAACACCTAACCTTCTGTACCACAGAGCCGGCATCCAGCGGTATGGTTTCTACTTTCATCAATTTCTGTCATATAGAGCTCTATCAATCACGACTTCTCACTGGAGCTTCAGAAGTATTCTGAAAAAACATGCTAATTTACACAAAGCAGCTCAACTTAATAATTGTATACTTATTAAAATATTGTTTAGTTTCAGTGGGTAATTCAATTACATAATTTTAAAATATATATAAATAATTCAGTAACCTATGGAAATTGATGACGGATGTCTGGTCATTAGGGTAACTAAATAAGTAAATGTGAGTGTCATTTGATTAAAATGAAAGAGATATTTACGTGACATGATCAACAATTCTGGACATAGGCAACATTTAAAGTAATCGTGATAATAAGGTAACATAAAATTAATAAAATCCCTTGAGTATAGCTATGGCAAAGAAAGAGATCTGACAGAATGTTTATGTACACAACTCAGGTTTTAAATTATGTTTAGCTAAGGCTTCTGGTAAATAAAGTTAAGCGTACACCTCTTGACTTATTTCGATTAAATTTTGTAGATGATGTCACAGGAGTAGAATGCTCTGAGTCTACTACATATTGTTTAATTGATGATTTGACTGGTTTTAGTTGTCCCACACTAAGCCATGGTAATAAGTACTCTTTAAAGCAGCAAGCAAGTGGGGCTCCATGGACGACCTATATGCCTGGCTTCACAAAAGCAAGTGAATTTATCTATACACAATGAGTCGGTCAATTATTTCCACACAGTTATCTAGTTTATCATAATCAAACAAATGAGTTATAAATCATCAAAGTTGTGTGATATCAAAAACCTATGAACAATTACTTAATTTTATGAGGAACAATATCAAAGTATTTGATTAGAACACATACATACTTAACTACTTAAACTAATATTGTTGCTTAACAGGTTATATTGTTTTAAATAACTGAATGTTTTGAAATTAAGTGTTGTAAACGATAATGCGGTTCAGCGCAGAGATCGATTTCGGTGATTTTATTTTCAAAACTGAACAGTCGCATATATATATATATAAACGCAAAGGATAAGCTGTTATATTTCACCTTTTTAATATGCACCTATAAATTCACTCATTCCTGTGAAGCAAGGTATATTGGTCGTCTAATGCGTATCTCATCTTAAAGAGGTCAAGAGCACATTTCTGCGTGGTTGAAGAAAGGTAATATTAGTTGTATTAGAAGCTCAATAATAGTGCATCTAATTGACACAAACCATCAAATCAATAAAGATGTATCTTTCAAAGTATTGTATAAAGTGAACAGGAATTTATCAAAAGGATTATGTTTCCAACTCACATGCATTGCTGAAGCTATCACAATACATATTAGTGAAACTAGAACTAAGTGTATGAAAGGAAATTTACCATCCATTCATTTTACCATGGAGATAGTTAGTAAGTCTCCATATAATAGTATCATTTAATTGTTATTCTCATACTCCCCATACTTATCATTTGCTTTGAAAATTTATATTATTCATCCTCTTTTTTTCCTCTCTCTCTCTGTCTTAACAATAGTTACCCGAATTTGTTTAATCTTGGTTCCATCTTCATCTAAACGTAGCAAGTTTCATAACTCGTCTTATCACACCTACTACACTTTATCTTATACATATTGTTTTATGAATTAAGTCACCATAATGGCATATTTTCTATCCAGTTTCCAAGACATTCATTGTTTAACTACATTTAAAACTGGATTGTCTATTAATAATTTTATATGCACTTCCTTTTGTTATCATCATGTTTTGCCGATTGAAATTATGTCTATCTAAATATTCGATTGAACAGCTTTGAAAATGAAATCATCGGAAGGCGATCTCTTCATGGAACTATCTTATCCTGTTTTTTTTTTTCATTTTAATTAGCTTTGTCTGTTTCTTACAATCGAGCAACAGTATTCTAACTAAAAAGCTATAAAATTAACATGAAAAAGGCTATTAAAACATTTAATGTAAACAACATATTGAAGAAATTTATTTTTAAGTAATTTTTCACTATAAATTTTTATTAATTTATCCATAAATCAAATACTGGTGGTTGTGGTGATGAATGTGAGGTAAGTGATATAAATGATCAACAGAAGTATCGAGTGAAGAAAGTGACTACTAATTAAGGGTCATAAATCATAGGTGTCAGAATAAGCATTTGTTGATATTAAGTTTTTCACAACTCTTCACTTGTCTTAGAAATCAACAATAGGTTATAACAAAGTGAGATTGAAATAGAAATTTGTGTACCGGTTTCTGTTTTTCTTCTCACTCAATGTTTCTCATTTTTTCCCAAATCTTTCGTCTCTGTGTGCTTATGTCATCGTTCGCTTATTCTTACGTAACTATTATTAAGACGTTTCTCTAACTCTTTTATTAATTTACTTATGATTCGTTAAAAACCCTCTTTGACCAACACTGTCAATATTTTTGGGTGTTCGAAACCGGGATGTGTCCTTTGTGCATATTGTTCATTCTCTTTGCTCCTACAGATATGATATTAAAATGCGATCCTTTATCAAAACACTGTCTATTCTCTTACTTGATATCATGTTATCAGTCAATTCTATATTGTCATGCTACTAATTCATTCATCTATGATTTATGACCTTCAGTTGGTAGTCACTTTTATCAATCTCACTTCACTTGCAATTATTATCATGAACTCACTGTTACTCTCCCACTGTCACCATCACCATTTGATTGGTGCCTATTTTATCATTATTGTAAATGATATATAGATATACTAATGTAGAGCCATAATGAAAAATGAATTGAAAAGAAATTTCTTCACTAAGTTGTTGTTTTCATTACCATTAATTAAAAGTATAATTTTGACAGATTTTCTAATCGCTCTTGTCATTTATTGTAAAGCTTCATAAATAATTTCTGTATCTGCAACTAAAAGTTTTTTTAGAATGTATGTTTTTTTCAGTTTTCCAAGGAATTGACGTATATTGCGAATCATAAAAACCTTTCATTGACCATGACATATACATATATTCAATAACAGCGAACTGACTGAAGTTAGAAATATCAACCGTTGAGACCCGACTCAGTGGTTTAATGATTAAGAGTACTCTGCTATGTCTGTGCTCGATCTATGGTAGAATCGTGGATGCACTATTGAAAAGTCTCATACTAAGACGAAACAGCCATCCAGTGCCAATTGTTAGTTGTTGTTTAACTTAAGCCAGTTCGTAATATCAGATAAACGGTGGTTAAGTTAGATGAATTATTAAGCGAATTGTATATTAACAAGAAACATATTTAGTAGTTTAAAGCATGATTAATTTTTTATTAAATTGACTCTTTTTCAGAAAATGTTGTGATGATTTTGCATGAGATATTCATTTACTCCTAGATCAACTATTTATTTCTGATATATTTGTTATTTGTTTACTTCTATGTAATTATTTTAATAGAGTACCTCTTTTAGTATATCAGTAATATAAGTGAATTGAAGTGGTATGTGGAGACTGTTTATAAGTCTTACTTGGTTGGACTCGTCACAGATTGATGTTGGCAGGGTATGATTGAAAGCCATGAAACACTAGACAGCTGTTTAGTTTAAGTATAAGACTCTTCAGCAATATGCACGCTACATACCGCCCCACGGTTGTCCAGTGTTTTCTGGTTTTTAATGATACCCTACTAACATCAATCCGTGACGAACTCAATCATGTAATATAACTATCACACATTTATCTTAAGTGTAATAATTATTGGACATAAATGATATAATAAATGAAGAAGTTTAAACTCCTCTTTTTATTTGATCTACAGCTATCGTAAGCAACAATTAAAATTGTTATTACAGATTTATGACCTAATTGATTATATGTGTGTACTCTGAGCACTGGATACATCGTATGCACACAATCACTTCTGATCATATCAAATAAAATTAAGTTTATTTAGTCGGTAATGTTTTCTAAACTACGATAAATATCAAGTTAGGTATGACTGTGATTGCAAAATTTATGATTACAGTAGCTAGGTTGAGCTTGTATCTTCCCGTTGATTAGTCATGGACTGAAACTGGTCAGCTATATGTGGTGAACGCAGCGGCGTTTGGCACAAAACGGACTAAGTTAGAATCCCAGTGTACACATCAACAAAGGGATGTAGGTTCATCTAGCCGATGAGTCCCAAATAGGATGAAACGCGCATCCTGGATTCCGCTTGCCAGTCACAATCCAACTCTTAGATTACTGGTGCATCATTGCACAAGTTACACTTGTCATCATTAATCAAAACTAAATTGACTATATACATTAATCATTTTTTTTGTTCTTCAAACATTATAGTTATACATTTGGATATGACAGCCTATGTTGTTTATTCAATACAAAGTTGTCCACAAGCGTCTACATGCATAAGTTATTAATTTTACAGTTGTAAAACGTTGATTACAGTAAATCCTTGTTACTATATAATTTATCAAGAAAAATGAAAATTTCCTACTAATAAATTTTGAAGTTAGTAGTCATCAAATTTTCCTACATTCTATTTTGAAAATAATTAGATCAACACATTAAGCAGTTGTAACAATAAATAAGCTGCTATAATGTATACTTGTATCTGGAATTTCATCGTTATTAATTGCTATAAGTAAGGAAGCAGGAATTTCTCTAATTCACAAGTGATATGAACAGACAGCATTAAATGATTTTATGATCGGTTAAATTACAGTATAGGAACGAGTAAAGTCGGTACTTAAGTACCCACCAAAAATTCTCAATTAACCAATCCGTTATGTTCGTCAAGTAAGCTGTGAATTTCAATCTAAATGTATATAACGGACAAATTACTCGTAATCGGAATTAGTATTTCGGCTAAAGCTTAAGAATATTAATTGAAATTGGGCTTTAAGTGTTTAAAATAAGATTTTGAGTCAGGTTTTAGAGTAAAAAATGGATTTTGTGATAAGAATTAGCATTAACCCAGCTAACCCAAAGATTGATGTTAAGTCACAAAGTTTAGGAAAAGCGTATGCAAAACATTTGGGAAAATGTATGAAAAACGAAGGGGTTTTCAAGATGTTGCCCGTTTTAAGTGTCACAACGTTTTACCTTACTGTGCATTACATTTTGCCTAGTCCTACAGCATTTCCTAACTTAAGTTCAGGAATACGATTTGGGACTCAAGAAGAGAAACATCATTTATCATATAAATTTTTAATAGCAATAGGACTTAGCGCTAAATCCTAGTTTTAACTTGAAAAGACGTAATGTAAAGTAAAATGTTAAATAGCTCTGGAATTAGTATGTAGAATTATGAATTTGTTGTAAACTTTGGATTCAAAGTTACATTTAGTATTATAATCTGATTGGCATAGAAAATAGTATTTACTAATAGTTGTACTGTTATTTGTGAATACGTTTCCGCATCGTCAATGAAATTAGCTTCATTATGTTATCCCTTCTTTACAGAAACCTATTGTAAAACTAGATTTATAGTGTGAACCACACATACAACTGGTTTATGGTAGGAAACAACGTGATGTGGATCCATTTGTGTGTAAACCTTAGTAAAGATTTTTATAAAGGAGGGAGACGTCATAACTGATCCTTAAATTTTCGGGAAGATGACCTGACATCATCTAAGTCACATAAATGAACATCTTTATCGTCGTTTCTGTGGCTTTGTTGTGATAACGCCAGTGCAAAAATATGATTCATTTATTTACCATATGAAATGTGTACATTTTCTGAAATGTAATTGCTTTCTCTCGATGAACTATTCAGTAATATATACTGTATTCTCATTGGCTTAAATTGGTTAATAAACCGGAACAACGATTGCCCCATTTGTAAGCCGAACTCCGGCATTTTGAATATCGCATTTACTCAACCTTACATTGCACTCTATCCGCATTTTCTATCTATTTTTATGACAGCATTATTTACTAGCAAAAGTATCTGTTAATTTGTAAAGTATTTGAATTGAATTTTAAAGAAACGAATGATATAATACTAAGAAAACAATCCTCTGATATGTTTATGTATATAAACAAAGTTTCGATCATCTTAAAAGTTTTGTCTAGATACCGTAGTTTTTTGTCCCAGCTCACTTTCAATTTGCTAGAAAGTAAGAAAATCTAGAAAGCCTCATAATTAATAAGATTTCAACTTCATTTATGCTTGTCTTTCATTACTAAAAAGCTTTAGAGACAAGAAGAACTATGCACAAGATTATACAGCTTTGGTATGTAAATAATATGGTTAAAAATAAGTTTGCACTAAATGGATAATTATCTTTCATTTCAAGCATTTGTAATGAATTCCTGTAAACCAGTTATTATCTCTTTAAAAAGATAGTTCTAAGGAAATTGACTTTAAATTATTTGTGTATGATATCAAGTGTACAGAAGGGAATTTTCGACAGTTTCTTGCAAAACTATCTATGCAAACATATATAAAGCTATTATAAACCCTTATCTATTTCCAGCTTAGTGTAAGAAGACTATATTTTATAATTCGGTTGTATTCCCCATTTTATTAGTGGAAAATACAATTATTTGTTGTCATTCATTTCTTGTACCATTTTCAACTGTATACGCTCACGTATTATCACGATGTAAAAATCCTTGATGAGACTGACTGTAATAGTATATCTTTCAGAGGCTGGGCGATACTTGAGAAACTACTAAAATTGTAAAGGATATTTTCCGAAGTGTAAAGTAAAATGTTTCCTTTGTTCTACATCAACCTTAAGCAACTTACTGTCAACAACCTTCTTAAAACAGTTAGTAAAAGACTACGTAATATCCTGTAAACAGTTTAAAAGAGTGTTTAAAGTGACCTTTTACCACCAAACTGTCTAAATATTCTTACATGGTATTTATGTGATATATAGTGAGTACTTTTTTCGAAATATTAGAGATGTAGATAGTATTTAGTATTCACATTTAATGGGCCTAAATTTTACAACTTCAAATTGAGGTATCCTGTATTCCATGCAATTTTGATAATGTTTTACATAATAAGGAATTGTTTACTCTTAAGCTAATGAAAATACGTGATTCATATTTTTAAAAAAATCTTAAGTGAGTTCTAACTGGATTGAAAGATTAAGCCTACTTATGAGAACCTGAGTGACGTAAGTTAGGTTTTCTGAGGTGGCAAACAAATCGCTAATGAATATCAATCATATTAATAATGAGCAACATTAATTAGAGTAACTGTTTTCAGAGAATTCAATTGACAACTAACTATCTCCACAACCCCCTATTGTAACTAAATATCAGCTTACTAGTGACTAGCTCCTTGAGGTAATTCCTGGAGTTCTAGTGTGAAGACGTGACCAGTGGAGTTCAACAGTGTCGGGTGTGAGGCAGTTACCCACCGATGGCAATGGATGAGGTCGCGCAAACGTATAACGAATTTACTGAATTAGAAATACCAACCGTTATGAGCCAGCTCAGTGGTCAAATAGTAAAGCGCTCGTCGTGGAGCCAGAGAGTCCTGGGTTCGATACCCAACGGGGTCGTCGATGCGCACTGCTGAAGAGTCCCATTCTAGGACGAAACAGCTGTCCGGTGCTTCTAGGTGATCAATGGTTGTCTGGTTCAGAACAATTCGTTATGTCAGGATCGTCAATTGATTATGTTCAACAATTATCTATTTTCGTATGCAGGGCTTTCATATCAAACTATATCAACAAAGGGACTGAATTATATGAAATCATATAAAATTAATTAGTATCATATACTTATTCCCCCTCCCACTGCCATGGAAACAGATTACTTTTACTAATAGTCAGTGTGATAGGTTAGCAATGAATAATTTTAATGAATATAGTATTGTGATAGATCATTCACCTAATTATCATTCATTCATAATAATGACATTTATACACTATCACTTACTTAATTTGTAAAACTGTTTCCAAAGAGTTCAAATTTTAATTGTGTTTGTTGATTTTCTATCCATTTTTTTCAAATTACTAGTGAATTTCAGACAAATTCATAACTCTTGTACTTCAATGATTTTTCTGTTCATACTTTAATTTTTGTTCTGTTATGTGTACATGTTTACTTTATGTAGGCAACAATGATGTGACAGTTGGTAAATTTTATGCAACTTTCTTAATACAAGAATGGTTTCGAAGATGGAAACAAAAAAAAGCTGAAGAGCAGAAAGCTTTACTTCATGGACAGGTGAGAAAACTTTGTCGGAAATAAAATTTCCTCAACAGAGTATTTTTTTTTATTTTAGCTTCAAAATAAATTTACTCGTCCTTTTTTTGCATTTTTTTCTTTTCTCCACTTTAATTTGATATTACAGAGAAGAGCATAGTAACTGATAGATCATGAGTCTGTCCAACTCAGTAACAAAGTAAAGTGCCCAATAATTCATTATCAACTTTTCCCATCTTAAGGTTCCGGATACTATTTATTAAAACTTTTATGGCCCAATCATCTAAGTAATTCAATGTTTTCAATAAGTTTAATTCCCTACTATAACAGTTACTATCTTGGCAGTGTGTAATGTAATTCCTATTCTTTATGAAAGCTATCAAATATTAGATGAATAGTAAAACCTTTGTTTCAATAAAACTGGATGGTACTCTTCACCTTAATCAAGCCAGAATCTTTGCATTCAAGTTGAGGTTCAGGATAAGATTGAAGTTATCCTGTTCACATTTTGTTGGTTTCCATTTCAACATAAATGAAGCTTCGACAAATCTTGTTCAGTTGCCTATCGACTTAACAGTTTTTGAGGTTTCAAAACATACCAAAATTTACAGGGAGTGTATGGTACTACGTGAGTATCCTCGTTAAGGCAAGTAAGTGTTTCAGTAGATTCTCTTCCTCCCTCGTTGGAATCTAGAGTGTCAACTCCGTGCATATTTGTTCCACTAAAAAGAACTTTGTTTCACTTCAATATATCAAGACGTACTTGGTTAATGAATGGACGTCAGATAACGATTTTTTCTATTCTGATCAAACAGATATAAAGTCACGATTATGTTTAGCTTTAATGTGTAGACCTTAAATGTAATATCGTTATTTGTTTTATGATATTAAAAACATATACCTTATCATAAAAGAAAAGCAGTTTATATTAGACAACCGAAAGGTATCAGCTATTGCACTATTCAGGGCTGTGGCATATTTGAATCCCAAACGTGTCCGAACACGCTCGGAGGTACGAATATATACTACTCTCTCTGTTCTTCCAATGTATGTGCTTTAGCATATACATGTGAATTAATACATACAGTTCACGGTACCTAGAAAACAGAACTTTCAAGCTATGTTTGACTCGAAGAGCACTTCGTTTTATCTAATACTATAAGCTGGATAAGAAGGCTTTATTTTTGAAGTCGCTGAGATTAATGAGTCTCGCGTTTGAAGACAGTTCGTGTGAAATAAGCTTTCCCTTTCAACTGTATTACACGTATCGCGTTCATTCGGTGTTTTGGTATATCTATCTACTAACATTTCTGAGTACCCTTTTTACGTTGACATTTTCGTATGGCATCAATTTCTATTTCTAGTCTTTCGTGAAAGTAGAGTTTTCAAGCTCTATCAAAATGGGTCTGTGCAATTCTTTTATATGTTATAGTTTCGACACATTTCAGCCTATATATTTCTACAATTGATGTGTCTTTGTAACTTCTAATTCTTCGTTCTTTGTAAGAAGTGAAATGCTTCGTTAATCAATTTACTTAAAGGTTATTATTTTCTTATGTTTATTTGTATGTTGAAAGGGTATCATGAAAATAACTATTCGCTTTAATTAACTTCGAACAAAGAAAACTGTTTTCCTGTAACAAAATACTTAAGGACTATTTTTTTTTTGTTTTTGTCACTATTTGTCGGTATTCATTAACAGTAAACATTGTTTTTTTTTTAATAAACATTTTGAAATGATCACAATAATCTCATTACCTAGTAAATGGTTCTATCAAACTATCATCATTGTAAAAATACTTTCAGAATTAGATCACTGCAGAATGATTTACTTATCCAATATCCCTAATAAATCTTCTATATATCTCTGAGTATGCTTCGATCAATGCCAATATTTATTATACTCTTTTCTATGTGTTATTCTTTTTAGAGTAAAAGGCACTCAATTATGCCGTTCAAAGTAAGTAGTTTTAATGATCTACTCAAATTAATTGCCAAATAATTTTTTTTAAAATAAGAGAACTTGTGACTAGTAAGTTCACATACTGTAAGTGATACATTTATCACCGTTGACAATAGATGATCGTCGTGCTATATCACAAGTTGATGGAGGTTGGAAAGTGTATTTGGAGGCCGGTCAACACAGTGGAGCCTAAAGTTAATCGTTCGTCGTTAGACCTGAATGTCCTGAGTTCCATTCCTTAGAGAAGTCAAGGATGCACATCACTGAGAAACGCCATCTTAGGACAAAAGTGCTATCCAGTGTTTCTTGATGTTTCTTGATTCCCAAATAACATCAGTGTGTAACGAATGCAAACAACCAAACTACCTCCACAAAACCACCTTAATTCAATTATATCCTGTTTAATTTTTTAATAAAATTAAATAATATCTAGATTAATGCAACTTTGTATAACCATATGAATTATGTCTTAATTTGTTTAAATTCCTCTACTGCATAAAGCTTTGTACTATGGTTTTGTTTTTGATAAACGACACAGTCATTCATAAGTTACTTGAATATAATTGAGACACGGAAAAAGTACAATTTCCTACTGATACCTATTAGTTTATTTCCCTTTGATCATGAAAGTTGTTTGACGTGTTGCTAAAACCATTGTGGTGATTTTATGTCTTTATTAGAATATAGGTAAAATAGAGTCTTAAATAGAAAACTGTATTTTTGACGAAGTATCATCCAAAATTACCTGCAAAGTTTAGCTACGTGAATAAGAAATTTGTGTACACAAAACCTGTCTCTGCACTCAAAAGTGATATGATGAAATCAATAATTTACCATATTTTTAATCCACAAACTAATTATTTAAGTTAGTATTATCATCTGTTTGTTCATTAACTTCTTTAGCATCATTAAGTGAATCTAAAAACTCGTTTTTTTCTTACTGTTTTACATTACTTCTTTGACTTCAATATAACTTCGTTGAACCACTGGAATTTTTAAGCCATCAAGTTAACAACGCTACATGTTTTCATTCTATCAAAGATGAAACGTAATCATCCGGGATTATTTTGTTTTACCACTTTTCATTCAATGACCTTCGTCGACTTGTGTTAACAAAATTAGCAATTTTCGTATTTTAATTTGATACCATGAATTGGCTTGAATCAGACAAACATTTCAAACCAGGAGTTGGCATTGGATAGCTCTTTCGTCTTGGCATGAGACTCTTCAGTAGAGCTTTTTCACGATCTAGCTCACCAACTTTAGGCTTCGCAGCCAACGTTTAACCACTAGACCACTAAGCCAACAGGGATCCAGTCGTTTATATTTCCGAACCAGTTAATTCGCTATGTATTTTAGGGACTTTATCCAATCCCATCGGTGGGTAACTGCATCACATTCGAGGTATTTGGACTCCACGAATCACGTCTTCTTACTGCAACCTCAGGAATTAGCCCCCACTAGAAGTTAGTCATTACTGAGCCAATATTGATTGTAATTGGATTATGTGGAAACTGTTGAATTTAATATCAAAGATTAGTTCAAGTTAGACAACCAATGAATACTATGTACCAACCACATTGCAATTTTACTTAGTTAGGAATATCAGTCATTGGATACAGGCTGGGTCAGTGGTCTAATGATTAACCGTCGACTGTGAAACCTGAAGACAGCGGGCTGGTTTTCTTAGTAAGGTGGAGGATGCTAACTACTGAAGAGCCCCATTCTAGGAAGAAACAACTGTCTAATACTTAATTTTCAATGGTTGTCTAACATAGGCCAATTCATGATATTAAACTTGAATTCATCAATCTTCACAACACCCAATTACAAGTAATTTTTATTCTGACTACCGTAATTAATTTCATGAATACTCGGTATTTTATTCTCTTTATTGTTAAGTTGACATATTATTTGCATAACTGATTAATGATTCATCGTCGTATGAGCCTCATACACACATGAATTACTAATGATCTGCAGTATAGACTTATTTTGGTTTGATTCAATAATTTCATTCATTGATTATTTACAACTATATTTTATTCAAATGTCTTGCATATCCTTTGAGTTTACGAATTCATGTTACCGCATATCATACAACACAATTGAAACTGATTGCTTTATATAGGGGAAAAGTATGATCTGTTATTCATTATTTTGTACACCATTTTTTGATTAACAACCCATTATTTACATTTTTTAGATTGATTTCTATCCTCTTCTTCTGTTTTCGGTTGTGTTGAGGCGTTGATTCCTTTAAAATTGAGTCAATCATTCCATACAATCGAGTAAAACCCTTTGAGAATCCAGTAATTGCATAATCATTGTTTGGCTAATGTTATTCTGTTATTATTATCGTTAGTCGTCAAATTACTGCATCACTAACCATTACAGCATGATAGAATGAATAGGTTTTACCCAACTAATTAAGTTAGTGATAAGAAAACCTGGTAAAATAATTTGTGTATCAGTAGTAATAGAATGATATTATAGACAACATTATATTTTACTAATGTCTAGATTATAAATATTAATGTTGGTTGTATTTTATACAAAAGACACAACTTAGAATTTCACTTTATAAACTTGTTTATTTATCTTTTGGAGAATTTCGCGAAGCCAGCAACTAGTCTTCTTGAAACGCAAACTACTGCAATGAACAGTTTATTACCTCCATCCGAAGAAACAAGTAAACGTGGAAGTTCTGGAAGCCTAGGTGATGGTGATACGGTTAGTATTGATAGAGGTTAAATGTTAATTTTAAACTTGTTTCCATCAATCTTATTCATATACTATAGTTTCTATCAAAACTTTACATTCTGTCTAAATGGTTGTACACTACCGTACTAAAGCTGTTTAGTGATTAATGCTTTACAGCATTCTTTTCAGTTTAAAACTAGTTTGTGGATTTTATAATCATTCGAGACAAATGTTTGCTATTCAGTGACCAATATTCATTTCACGATCATAGAATTTCCATAAAAGTGTTATGATAGCCTATTGTTAATGATGGACAGTTATTTTGAATGGATGATATCATTTAATGAACTTCAATTATGTGAGCAAAGAGCAATTAGTTAATTTATTGATTAGACGGTTAGTATGATGTCGATGAAGAACTTTCACTGAATTCCTAAACTACAATCATACAACCGTTCACTCATTTGTGGTCATCAATTGATAACTAGTTGAAAATCTTCATAGTGTATTGATTTGCTGTAATGTTCTTATTGGTGCTTGGTTTGCCAAAGCAACTCAGTGAGAACTCAGGAGGAGGAGTAGTAATAGAATTGTATTGTAATAACCAGTAATGGGATTACAACCAGTCGGGAGCCAACAATCCAAGTATCAGCAATCACGTAATCAAAGGAATGAGGAATCTGGCTAGAAATATATACATATGTATGTAGGAATACCTGTCTTAAATATAGGTAAGTACAACCGAGCTACAATACAGTAACCAATGAGCAAGTAGTAGATACGAAGGTCAAATCAACATACGACACCTAAATAATGTAATAATAGAGACGGGTGGGCACATGCGCACACACATGGGGAATGCAGAATACATGAACTACAAGACATAGTATCACGTTTATAAAAATATCAAGAATAAAAGTACACATTGGTCATGTGATCGTCTAGATTTACCGGAACTACATAATGGTGATCACTACATCTACCAACCGCATGATGATGTTGATATTTTCCACTAATCAAAGTTAGGTTAATAGGCCTAAAAAGAGAAAAGTTTCGGAAAATTCTAAAAATTGTTTGCCGCGCTAGTAAAAGTGTCTACTTCTTAGTTGCACAACACCACAGTTTAATGTGGTGTGGAAATAAAAAGTATGATCGTGTACAATACAAAAAAAAATAAACCCGAGTTAGTGTGCGTATTTACGACTAAACATCACATCAGTCTTTTGTACACAGCACTTCAGAGTAGCTAAACAAGTAGAAAATAGGTATATTTGTATATACTCAAGGTGCAATAATTACAGTGTAAATATCAAAGCTCCTGATTTCGGTTACCCTAAGGTATACAGTTTGTACATATCTATTTTTACTAAGATTCCTTATGAACACTTAATTAGAAAAATAATGTACTTGTTGTACTATTGTTCTCTTTAGCACCACAGCCTGTTGGACTCCGTCAAAAATGCTATACATCGGGTTGGCAGTTCAAGGCGTCACTCAGAAATTTCACAAAACAATGGTCGTGACAAAGTATCACAATCATACAAACCTTCGTTAGAGTCAACAGATAAGAGATTACCACTGATCACGAGTCAACATTTACAATCAAATGAAACATCAAAGTTTAGTGCTTCAAAAACTTTCATTCCGGATTATTCGAATCCTACTACACAAAGAATGTTGCTACCAACAATTAATCAAGGCAGTCATGAGGACGATGATGTTGATACTGGTAGAATTGGCAGTTTAAATAAAGTAGTGGAAGATAAAGTAAGTTTTCCCACTCAACGACTATAACTTTTGTTTATTGAATACCTAGTGGATAATTCTTAATTGTCAGAAATTATTATTGAAATATTGATTTACTCAACTATGGTAATGTCTGTTGCTGGTGGTTTTATACTTTTTAGAAATCAGTCACAACTGGCAGAATTATTCAACATGATTAATTTACTAATTTGACACCATGAATCGGTCTAAATTAGGTAGCTATTGATCACTAGGAAGCACTTTCCAGCTGTTTCGTCCTGATGTGGGACTCTTCAGTGGTTTTTCATCCACGACCCCATCACAGAATCGAACCCAGTATTTATTCATTTATTTTGCATGTTCAACATAAACTCCATGAAGTTTAAATTCACTTCTCTTTAATTTGTGTTATTTAACGTTCATGATACTCTCAAAAATGTTTGTATATATTTTACTACAGACTGTGAATATGGAAAATTTTGACCATTTTACTGGTAATAACCAATTTATTGGTGCAAGTAAAAGAATTGAGAATGGATATCCAATCGACGATGTAAGACAGAAGCATTATTCAATGAAAAAATCCGATTGGAATATTGGAACTTCTATTAGTGGAATTAATGTTAACAATCGGTAAACATTTATTCAAGTTATTATTGTCTGTTTTCTTTATTGAATGATGTCGGTTGGGTACCAGAAGTTCTAGTGAAAAGTCATGACTGACGGAATTCAGTCATGTTGGGAATCCGACAGTAATCACTTATGATATTGAATGATTGTCAAAAATTATTACAAATTAATGAGTAGGGATTTTACCATTGGGCGTTGGCAGGTTGATTGGTATAGATGGTTAAACATTTGCTGTGAGACCTGAAGTCGCTATTGGAACCCAGGGTGTACACTGCTGAGGAGTCTCTTACTAGGAAGAGACAGCTGTACAGTGCTCTCTGGTTCTTATTGGTAGCCAGCCGACGCCAATCAGTGAAGTATACATGCAACCAAACTTAATACGTATCTCTAAAAACCACCTCATTTCCATTATTGAAGTTATTATTTAGAATTATTCATCATTTTGTTTATTTGTTTTGTATGGAATAGTTTATTCAATAGATACGTCTAATTATTCACTTATTTTAATCACACTTAATCAAATCTATGATAATATGATTTGATTCATTAACTACTTATGAGTAGTTAAAAGATCAAAAAACCTATTTTCTCACTTAGTGTCATACATAATACATTGAATTTATTGAAAATAATATACATTTATTGACATGAATACTGTTATTGGCTTATTTCTAATTAGTAACTTACAAAAGTGTCATCTACATTGAGAAAAACGTTCTTCTTGCATCTGAGTTCTACTTCGCTAAAAGTAAATCAGGGTGAAATGATTTAAGTAATAAATAGATGATTTCGAGAGTAGATTTCTTCCTCAGGATGACAATTTATCTCTGAATACTGTTTTTTGAAACGATAACACAACTATTCGTCCGTAATATTTTGTAAAACTTGTCATTTTAATTAGTAGTATGTCGAATATTGTTTTTTTTTTCATTCCTTAATTTACATTCTAATATTCACTTAACAATTTATTTTCATGCAAGCCTTTTATCAACCTGTACTCAAGAATCAAACGCTGGATCACTTGGATCAATCAATTACTTAACCGATCCTCACACACAAGACTCAGGGCATACAATTTTATTTCCGCCTAAACCAATTAAGTATTCCACATCAAAATCTATCAACTTTTCAGATAAACTTCAGAATTTAGGTAAAATAGATGATTTGTCTAATTTCGTTGCTGTATGTGATAATATGGATGAAGATGAATATAGTTCTGAAGAATTATGCTTATTAACAAGGAGTGAAACCCCCAGTCCAGCACCATCCATTGCTGCTGCTATCCTTAGACCAAACTATTATCCTTTATTGGAAGAAAATAAACCAATTGAACGTAGAAAGACGATAAATCCTTCAGATTTTACAGTTTATACCAGTATACCAAGAGAGCTAATCATGAATAAATTGATGGGGAAAAGTGGAAGTACCAGTGGATATTCTAATGGCACAGTCAATAAGGACTTGGATGAATTACTAGATTTGCCCAAGGTATTAATTAATATGCTGTTTTCGTACTGTTTATACATATATATATTACATTTGTGAAGTACCATTAATTTATCCTCAAAACAAAGTATTTATGATCTACATATTCCATATGTCCATATATTTACCGTAATACCACTGAAATAACCACTACTTCTACTACTTGCTGTCTTAATAAGGTGTTCGCATTTGAATCAACGCACAAATGTACCAGGTTCTACTTTGTGCATACGTATACACATACACATAATCTAAGTGAATTTAATCTGAAGCATGATTAATAATTAACTCTATCACTTCCCTTTTATTTCATTTTATTATCACCGACCAGCATTAAAATGTTTCTAAGTGTGGGTGAACTCAACGATTTTAGTACAAACACTAGTATACTTTGCAGCTAAATTTAATTATCAACTTTAATTTATAACTAAAACTCTAAAAAAACAAATTATCTGAATTGCGATAGAGTACTTATTAATGCTTCTACTGAACTATCAGATTTTTGGTAAAGTATGAAGACTTTTGATCAATATTGTTTATTGATCCTCATGACAATACATACTTTCATAGTAGCAGTGACATTAGAAAATACGATTCTTCTTAATTAATTAAATGGCACTTTCTACTATACAATTTAGTTGCTGCCAATGTAATTGTTAGACTTTTTCTTCTGTTATGAACCAACTGGTTACTTTACTTTGAGTGGGGAAATTCCTTTCTCTAATAGTTTTTCGCTAAAACTCTACATTAATAATAAAATCTATGCCAATCAGATAGTACTGGCGGTAGTGTATTAGATTATAATAACAACGTGTAACAGTGAGTTCGTGATAATAATTGTAAGTGAAGTGATATGGATAAAATTGACTACTAATTGAAGGTCATAAATCATAGATGAATGAATTAGTAGCTTTTTGATATAAAATTGACTGATTATATAATGTCAAGTAAGAGAATAGACAAAATATTTTTTTTTCTTGGATTTCTTCCCCCAGTTGTTGTATTCACTGAATATTTTAATGTAATTTGTTTGATAATGTAAAAGTCTATTAACTGTGAATTTTAACTATTCTGATCTTGTAGCATTTTGATAGTTGTGCAACTATGGAAAACACATAGTTCGTCTTGATCATTTCAACTACAACTACAGAACCCATTGTTGTGTGGTTTTTTATTTTAAATTTTAACTTCAGTAAATAATCCAATGTACCTCCTACTAGTTGTTACAAACAACTGATCTAAATAATGATGCGATAACAATACGAAGTTATTCTGATCTATGTGATGTATATTTACGTAATACACGTTGAACGATCTCTTCACACATAAACTTGTTAAGACATTTAGTATGTAAAAAATAATGGCTTAAATTTAGCATCAACAGAACATGATATTCAGCTGACGTCATTTTAATTGAAAAGTCTAGGGTTATGGTTATTAACAATCAAAAACAACATTTTAATGATTCCATTACACCCTATTGCGTTTATCACTTTACGTGTATGTTGTGTTCACATATACACAGGGAGGATTAATCATGACATGTGTATATGTATTTACACTGTAGTGTAAAGTGATTTGTACTTTGTTAGATCACCTGTCTCCAGATGTGTATGACATCATCTTTAAATAATAGTAAGGACGAATTACTGGGTCATATAGACTATTAGCATATCTTTGTAATCATCTACTTGACTGATTATGAAATGTGACGATGACACATTACGACTATACAGTATGCGCTGTTTGAAAACTTTTAAAAAATCTTTTTACAGTTTGTGAAGGGGAAAACCAGCTTTCATTCTTTGAAAACCACGATCATATTTTATTTAGACACTACGAACTGTTCATTGTTCTTTTTATAAGTAAATTAATCCCCAATATGTATAAATACTCTAAAACACGTTAATTGAGTACTGGGAAATATATAGTGTAAATACTGAAGGAATCTTTATTTCACCCTATTTTGGTTCACACAACATGATTTACGGTTCAAGAAAGTTTTCCCAATGGAAAGCTATGAAAAGTCTACTTTTATGATATTTCAATACTAAACGACATTTTGTTTACTCATAAATCACTCTACTATGAACATAGTTTTAGCTATTTATCAATAGAAGTCAATGACTACGCAACCAACGTTAACTTGCTTTGGAATAAGTTCTCAGTAGACGTAACTACATATCAACCGAATTCCACAATATTACCTTCGTGATGATTACTTTTCGTCGTTAGGAAAAGGGTAATATTTATCAAGAATGAATAGTTCATATACCTTCCTAAATCCAGTGAACTGAATACAAATATGGATAACAATAACTACAGTTTGTTTCAAAATTATATATATATAATCTTGTAATTTAGTATTATGGTAACTGTAGAATTTGAATTAAACATCACGAATTAGTCTGAGTTGAACATTCACTGAAAAGCGGTAAAGCTTAACTGTGTCGGGTATGAGACAGTTACCCACTGATATCAGTTAATGAAGTTTCGCAAATATTTCACTAATTGATTGAGTTAAAAATATCAATAGTCAGGAGGTGGTTCAGTGACCTAGTAGTTAGGCGTTTGAAGCAAAGCCTGAAAGTTCTGGACTCAGTTCCCTGGTGAAGTAAAGGACAGGTAATGGTGAAGAGTTGTATGCTAGGACGAAACAGTTTTCCAGTGCCTCTCGGTTTTCACTGTTTGTCTAACTCAGATCATTTCCTGATACCAAACTGAAACTGTTATGTTGCCTATAAATAATGGTCACTATTGCACACATCTGGTTTCAGTCACTAAAGTAAGTGGAGTTACCATTAGATATTTTGCTCATTTTCGATAAATGCTGAATACTTTATGATCTTTTCTTACCACAATCAATGTCCTCTTTTATCAAGACTATCTGGACTGCTTCTTTACCAGATACACAGCCAATAAGTGAAAAATCTCACTCTACTCGACATCTTAAGTATTACAAACGTCAACTTCCTCAGTTACCATTAGACGTTAAGAAAAAAGATTTTATGGAGGCTTCCAATGGATACCAAGTATCATCTTCGGTAGGATTAAAAGGAAGGGATTATTTATTGACCAACGTCTTAAAGGTAATTCATATTATTTTATTATCAAAGATCTTTATAAAATATTATTTGAGTTGAAGTGTGGCTGGTAAGTGGTATCTAGGACGAAAATGCACTCTAGATTCCACTTACCAACCACACTTTAACTCAAATAATACTTATGAACTATTGCTGTATCGACCCAATCCTCTCAGGATGTACATATTGCAACGAAGACTGATCACTTTCAGTTGATATCAAATTGACGGGAAGATTCAAACATATCCAAATTATCTTTACAAAATAGCCTAATTTATTTTTCAATTATAATTTGTAACGGATTTACAATAGGTTCGGAAACATTTTTCAATCATCATATTGTTTGTTTAAAGATTATTACAAGTGCATATCATGCTTTTTTTGAATCTGATATACTGGTTAACTAAGAGATAACTGTCATTTTGTGATTACAGTTAGCTCTATTTACTTCAGGTGACAGCAGACACAATTAAAATCTTATAAACCGTTCCACTTCAGATACACTAGGTCTTATTTAACTTAGTATAGTTCACGGGATTCACGAAGAATGTCATACATCTGCGTACTTCATAAAAATATGACTATGTAAATATTCTGATTTTCCATCCATACCTTCAATTTATTTTTTAACGAAAGCACCACTTGTGAATTAGTGATTTACAGTAAAGTCGAATTAGTAAATCAGTGAATAAAGTTATTAACATTCATCAACTAAGGTGGTTAAAAAACTTTGCCCAACCACCACCCACTTCTTTGGCTGGGATAAGAATATGATAGAAATAAGCTAGAGGTAGTCAAATCAAAGCGTGGCATCAGTTCATAATGACAATGACTGTTGGTCTAAGTCATATCGGCAGATACAGACTTCCTAGTTAGGATCCGTGTTATAATCGTGATCAGTGGCTGGATACAATGGGTAACAGATGAGAATCGATCACAGTGACGCAAAGGCATCCGTTTTTTTTCTTTTTCTAGAACTTAAGTTCTGTAATCCATTCACAAATACTATTGCTTTAATCCCCGCCACCCTTGTTGTGATCTACTACTGAGTTATTTTAGTACATATGATTTCATCGTGCTAATATGGCGTGACAACTTGAACCTACGTGAATATTCACTAGGTTCTACGTCACCCATTACTAATTAAGTGGTATTTGTTTGCATTAAAAACATGTTATCCCACCTATTATTTATTTGAAGTATTTAACTTTAACTAGATAAACTATTCAAATATAATATTGATAACGTTGAATAGCCAACTGTACAGAACTGCTACTGTTTAATCATTCCATTGACAGAATTATGTAACTCACTGCAAAAAGAAAACAAAGACAGCTGATGAGAGTTTATTATGTAATCGAAATAGGAAAAACTATGTCTGGATTCACCAATTCTACATACTGTGTTTGTACTGATTCATAGTCAGATGTTGAATGAATTCACTTGAGTAGAGTATACCACCAATCAAACAATCGCTTACTGTAGAGCACAATTTAAGTACATCACAAGATTAAACTGCAATAACCAACGAATGCCATTGATTTGTTGAAATGTACTTCTTTTGAAATCCATAATTAGTTCGACAAAACAATTACCAGACAGTATCATCACTTGTCAGAGAATGTATAGACAAAACAGTAAAGATGTTGAGCAAACATCGTATTAATACTTCTGTTTGATCGTTTTTTTATTTGTATCATATTAGTACTTTGGTAAGTACTATTTTACTCAGAACTGTACTTCAATTAGTTAAGCACTAAACATAAAACATCATGAGACCCAATTTACTTCGGTAGCAATAATAAGTATGATTATAAAAGTATGCCTTTTATTAGTTCATTTCTAATGTTTTAAAGTCTTTTTTTCGAAAATGCAACAATAACAATAGTTTATAATTTTGTGTTTTTGGGATTGCTGAATGTTAGTGTGAAACCATGAGTTGAACAACCAGTGACGGTTAATATTTTTAAATTCAGTCACTTCCGCATCGGTGGGTTACTGCCTCACATCCGACATAGTTCAGTGGTCCTGTGGTTAAGTGTTCTCCGAGTAGCCTTAATAATCTGAATCGGATCATTGGTGGGGTCATGGATGCACACTGCTAAAGAGTTTCATTTTAGGATGAAACAGTTATCTAGTGCTAGTTCTTGATTGTCAACTATTGTCTAACTTAGACCAATTAGTAGTATCAGATTAAGAATAGTTTAATTCTTATTGGTTAATATTATTTAGTTATTTTAGAGAATACGTTGACCAAGAGTTAATTCTCATAGAACTTTCATTGTTATAATAAAGTTATTTAAATTTGTAGACTATTAATATATTGCAATAGTGGTACGAATTCTATGTGATTTATAGGAGAGTAAATATGTAGGAAGTATTCTAAGTACTATATCATATAACAATAAATTAGATGACCGAGTAACTATACTTTTTTTTACTAAAATATTATAAATTCATAGCTTTAAAGTTCAATAGAATTATGAGTTGAGATAGCAAAAAAGATCTGTAGCTCAGGAGGTTGGTTTTGGTTATACTGCGTTTTCTGAGCTGGATGCTTTAATTGCGCATCTTTCATCGTCATTCTGAACGACTTTATCAGAGAAAAATGGACTACCTGATTTCCTCTACGACGTACATTTTTCGCACATTCATTTTGTTCGCCTTCCCTCTTGACATGATTTAAAGTATTGTAGTTATTATCGGAAAAAGCTACCAACCTACCCACCTCCATCTACGCGAACGCTAATTGACCGTCAAACACCACGATATATCCTCTCTTATGTCAATATATAAAAGCAATTATGAACAAAAGTTTGATTGAGAAAACGTAGTGATTTTAGACAAAAGAACCGCGATGAAAATCAGCGAATTTTAAAAGGATTGGCATTCAGGTCAATTGGCAATCAATATACACACTGAAATAGATGCAATTTATCAATCAATTAAAAAACTAATAAGCAACCACAATGCTACGGATCATGCTAAGAGGAAAGGGAATCAAGACAAATAGGAAAAAATAATGACTGAACAACACCCAACAACAACCAATCAAATGCAAGGTTGATAGAACAAACTGCTGGTCTTTTATGTGCAGAATATCACAACTCACTTTTATCAGATTACGCTGATGAAGTTGTCCAGAATGACGATGATACCTCCACAATTAAGTCATCAGCTCAGAAAACACAATCAAGCTGAAAGAATTAAGAGGTGATATTATTTAAAGCGAACTCCTGGATTGTTAGGGTAAAAAGTGAGAAAATTTGTCTTCTTTGTAGGATACATATTTTTTAATTATGAGATTTGCTTGCGATTTCTGAACGCATCCTATGGTATTGAAGTTTTTCTATAAACATAAATAGTTGAGAAGTCGAAACTTTAATTGAAATGCATTTCTTACTGATATATAGAGATTAAATAGAATGCTTATGTTATGAACATAGTCATTTTTAAGATAGGTTGTGTTTAAAGCAGTTTTAAAGTCACTGTAAAGTTATATATTTTTTGTGTGAAAAAGTGTGTTTGTTTGTTTATGAACATGAAACGCAGCATTTGAAATATCACTGATTATCCCTAAATAAAGCATGCTCAGTAAGCGTTAGTATTACAATACAATCTGTAAATAAAATTTACTAGGTTTTATTAACATATTCTATGAAATGTTCGATTTACTCTTTGCTTGACTATAAACGAATGTTTTTGGCAATATATTTAAATATTTAGGAAGCATTTACGAAGTAATAGTGTGTCGTATCTATCTAATTATGTTCAGTATCTGTATGTATGGTATGTACCTTCTAAGTGCAAAGTACTTCTACATAACTGGAAAGAGTGTGTTTCTTTGCAGTGAATAGTCACAAGTGACCGAAAAGTTCGTGTATTTCAGTAGCTCTTTAAGTGCTATTGGTGATGTGTCAAATAAAATTAATCTACGAACAACGAAAACCAATTCGGTTCATGTCTAACTGAACCATTTTTAACTCCGTCATAATATGCGTATGTATGTAAAAGGTAGGGTTTACAATGCTTCGGTGAGGGCGGTTCTGCTCTATGCTTGAAAAACCTGGTCTCTCCAAAATGATGTTCAGCATATCTTTGTGTTCTATCATTGTTACTTCTGAAGGATTGCTGATATCTAGTGGAAACATCATGTTAGTAATACTGTGGTTCGACATTGTGTGTTCATGTGCAGTGATGAGAACCCCATTAATGTCACCAACTTAAAACACCGGCTTCGGTGGCTTAGTCATGTATTATAAATGTCGTTCCAGCAGCTCCCATATTACAAATTATTTATGGACACCAGAACTGCTTGGAAATAGCGGAGAGGTGGTAAGTTTATAACATGACATCGTGGAAGGAATAAAAGTTATATGGGACTGGCATCTGTTGGTGTACATCGACTTCATGGTTGAAGTTTTCAAGATGATCCAAAACAATGGTTTGAGACCTTATCAAATAAAGCGCAGAATAGACACCAATGGCTGCAGTTTCCTATTAAAGTCTTCACAAAAAAATGATGACTTCTCTGTTCTAGCTGTATCTCCTGTCTTATAATTCTCTTGTCTTATTACATTTAATCTTCTTTCACCTGATTGCCTTCCTTCGTCATTTTCTCCACAATATTACTATTGTATTTGTGTAGCGATTATATTTTTAGCGCCAAATTTTATGTGGTTAAATAAACAAATACACTGTCATGCATAGTAATAATCTTGACATTCTAGAAACAAAATGTTGGTGACGGACAGAATTATATCACTAACTTGTATTGCATTACTATTCACTGTTTTTTACGTAAATAAAACTACTTCAGTATTAACTAAAAACTTGAGATGTATTCATATATGACATCCGTATAACGAATATTTTTAGAAAAATAATACTGAAAAATTTAAAAATTTCTTACAAATGTAATAAATCTTAAAAGATATCTCACTAATTTGCAAGGCAATACACCTCTGTTATTATTGATGCTGAGGATTGTAAATTATCAACCACCGTTGTCACATCCATATCTTGAGTTGATGAATTGAAATCAAGTATTTACAGCATAGTTATTAGAATATGGAACTCCTGTCTATGAGTAATGTACAATTTTCCGTAACCTACAGTTGGATAAACTCTACATGAAACCTGAAGTTACAATGAGTTATATATGTTCTTTTTATTTGTTTTCAGATGGATTCTGGAATATTCCATAACATGTCTACACCCCAAAGGAATGAGCACAATCAAATCAACGAGGATGTTTCTGTTGTATTATATCAACCTCCATCTGTTGACCCACATGGACCTGCCCCTAATCCTCCTGTATATTGTTCATCATATACCGAACCCATTATCTTCTCTCCAAAACACGATATAGAAACTACTATTAATAATAAAGAATTATCCCAAATGCATTTAAAACTGCCTACTACTCCTCGGCAAAATTGGTTAAATCAGGTTTGTGATTGCGTATTGAAAGTTTTGATGAATTCAATATATGTGAGAATAAGTTTTACTCAAAGTAAGCGTTATCTACCAAATGTATAAAGTCCGGAATATTAAATACAATTTCGATTCCTAGTTTACGTATATCATAGAACCTCGTATTATTAATCTTTTTTAGAATGAGTCCTAAATGATTGACACTTCACAAAGAATTTATTGCCAATAAGTTATTTATATGATACTAAACATTTATCATTTTCTAAGTTATATACAACTTAGCGTTTATATATTGTAACTATATCTTGTGGAATGCAGAACTAGTCATGTCGCAGACAACATTCGTGGGTAAATATTGTGTTTGTAGCAGTTGTAATCTACTGTTTTAAACATTATCATTTTTCGTATTATAGTAAAACTACTGAGATGTAGAAACAGAGATATGAAACATTTGTTTTATTACCACAGTAATATTGGTACTGTTCCAATAAATCCTTCGGATTGCAAAATACTTTCCATTAAGTTCCGACAAAACAGCTTCTTGCAAAACCATATTGCTTTAATCAGTATCTAAGTAGTTAAGTGAATGTACTATTACAAATTATTAAACAAATTAAAATAACCACACCTTGTAGCTCAGTAGAGTTCCTTAACATTTAGATGGATGTTTCTATTTTCAGTTAGTGAAAATCCTTTTTCTCCTGGTCTGACACTAACAAATACCATGTTTATCGAGGGAGACTAGTACACATCGTCTAGCCAATATTCAACCATATATAGGATATAAATTTAATCTATTCGGATGTAAACTGGAAGACGTGATTTACTAGCTGGGTTACTAACTTTAAAAACTGAATCTCGCTAAGCAGAAAGTAGAGTTTAATTCATTCTTTATCTTTGAGGGATGGACGAATACACACGGAGGATACATTAGATGATGAATTGGATATAATCCTTAAGGCAATTATTGGGAATGGATTTCTTCACCAGATTCATTGACAAGAACCTAAAATCAAACAGTAAGTGGAAAGCATCACAGGTGTACCGTAGAAAGGAATATTCATGAACATTGACTTCAAAGGAGATATGGAAGTAAAAATCCATGAGAACCGACTTTTAATATCTCTGAAGAGGTTTTATTTAACAGAAGTCCGGAATTATTTTTCCCACCAGGAATCTCATCTGAAGAAGTGCGGAGGATAAAATGTTACTTTGAGCCAATTCAATGTATGTTTAACAGTTTATTTGTGCATGAAATACAAGTAATATCTGCCTCGCGAGGTGTGCACTTTCCAAACAAATATCCAAGCATTATTCTGGATGTTTATTTAAAGAGTGCAACAAATCGGCCTACAGCCCAGTTCTCGAGCATTTAGTCAATTTAGGTGATGCAGCACCCTGGAAATCAGCCTTCAAAATAATTTACATAGTTGAAGGAACTGCTACAGAGAGAGTTACGTTTAGAAATTTGTATACAACCGAGGTGTTGGCAATTCAACAATTCCACCTGATCTTTATGTTTAAAATGAGTATGCCCATTCCTTGACCTTGCTATAGTCTTAATGCCCCCCCCCACCACCACTTCAATTCTTACTTTCTTTTTTCATATATTCTAATTGTTTTGCATGTTTTTATCACCACTTACTTATCATCTGAATATTCATGAAGTAAATAATTATCCCTTGAATTTCTTCTATTACATTTTAAAGACTGTTATTTTGGCTTATTGCATCCAAAACTTGATATAATTTAACTGATTTAACAACTTCGCTATTCGACGTAACACCTCTTTAGATGACTACTTGAAGAAATTATGAACCTCCCCACTTTATTGGATGCTGGAGAATGAAACTAGTTGTTGATTACCTTGACATATGATGTACCGGCTCTGTATTTTATTATAGATGATCATTTGCTAGACTATCAAGAGTATTGTTATGAAGCCAAACGTTTTTATGGTGGGGAAGTTACAATCAATTAACCGATATGACTTTGTGCGCACAAAGTTACAACAACAAACACCAATGAGAGTGCCTAGTTGGTCCCTGCACGTCTGCCTGTTGCCAGCTCAGTCCTAGGCCAGAATAGGAAGAACACAAGCCCATAAATCGACCAGACAAATCATATTATATTTTAAGCATTCCTTTGTATATACATAAACCAGATTAAGGAGTCAGTCACTTAGAAAATTAATAACATTACAAAACAAGGAAGATAGTCGTAGTGAATTGAGGTAACGTATACATAATCAATTAACCGTAGTTCATAAATGACAAATGATATATTAACAGTTAATGTACAAAACGGGAGGATAGGTCACGAAGGATATAATGATGATAGGATTTCAAATGTTTATTTTGGATACAACTAAAGCAACTGAAGATTTTCTTAAGTTGCCCAACATAACAACAACCTTTAAAATGTCTCTTCGGACCGATGAAATCCTTGGATGAGTCTAGTATAATTGACTTACACATAGGTGATAACCATCAGTCAGATTTCAATCTTACAATACTAACAACTCTTGTCACCTAGTAGATGAAGATCCTTCAGTCACATAATATGTTAAAGAATTAAATAAATGATTTATATTTGTTTTGGTAACAGTTTACAACTTCTGAGAAAATCTCTACCAACAAACCACCTTCCGAAACACTAACCTAATGTTAGTAAGCTTTCTTAGAATATCGATTACGATGTCCATGAAATATATGTGATTTACTTTAGAGGAGATCTGGATCAGAAATTGTTATACTGTATATTATATTATCATTTATCCCTAGTTACACTTATTACTCCTTAAGTATTATACAGTATAATTGATCGTAATTATATGTATAAGCAATTTCATAACTAGATCTTATTATCAATTAAATTATTTTCTTTAGCTGGTTGTTAACGATATGAATGGATCAGATTTAATCACTGATCATAAGTCAATAAAAGAAAATTGGACCTATCTTGAAAAATGTGATCATCTCCCATTGCGACATCTATCATCACCTTCACCACCACCTCCACCTGCACCTAAACCTATTGTATTGAATCTAGTTGAACATTTATCAAAACTAAATTATTAAACATATCATTAAGAGTAGAAAAGAAAGCTCAATTAACTTCTTGTGATCATCGGTAATTATTTTATGCATGAATTGATTGTTTTTTTTTCGTTCTGATAATATAACGCAGTGTTTTATATGATTTATATTGGTCTAGAGTTACATGTGGTACATGTTCCTTACGAAATGGTTCATGTTGCTTTTATACAGAAGCTGATTCACCTTGAAAATGCATTTAGTACAGAAGCTATTGTGTTATAATAAATTAGAAGCATAGATTACGTCTAGTGCCCTTATTATTAATTATGTGAGTTACATATAACGTTCATTGATAAGAACACGAATAATTACTAGAACTTTGCTTGCATAATCTTCCTAATACCTGCTTTGCCTGGATAGGAAAGATTATATACAGAAGAGTTTGATATGAGCTAACTACTTTTAACTATCTTCGACTATTTTACTTAATTACATTGATATTATTCGTTGTAATGCTTAACACTATTTTAATCGGGGAAACTATTATAACTGGAACGTACGACCAATTAATTGATATACCCTTGTGACACGAAATTACAGCGACCAATAACAAATACAACAGTTCAGTAGGCGCCTAACGTCTGACTGCTGCCTATTCAATCACAGGTCCGAATAGGAAGAACACAACCTGACGAACCAACCAGACAAATCATACTATACTTCAAATACGTGTTTACATATATCTGAAATCTGACTACATAGCAGACCAATAAGAAGAATAACATTTATGCAAAAGAGGGACAATGATGACTAGAAACTGATGGAACTGATACATAGTTAATTGGTTATAATTTCTAAATACTAAATGATATGATATCAGTTAATGGGTTTACTGGAAGTTTAGGGCGAAAAGAACAATGAAAATAAAAGAAATAAAATAATCGATGTACATGTACTTGGAATAAATTAAATAGTCTTCTACAAGACTGTTCTGGAAGTTAGTTATCCTACTTGACTTGGCCGATATAGCTACTAAATACTAAAATTAGGCTTAATTAACGAAAAATAACTGTTATTTGTAAGTTATTTTGTTTTTTCATTGTTGATTACCATTGGAACTGGATATAAATCAAAGACTTCATAAATCACTAAGTCATTTACTCTTTTTCTTCTCTATTAATTGTATAAAAGTTACACCATTGATTGCATGAAATATTACGAGAATTGATATCATTCAAAGTTAATTTGACTATCCTTAACTGGCCAATTTGTTCTACAAAACAGATATTTGGTGTAATTAATGTGATATTATGTGGATCATTTTATCATTACTAAGTTTAGCACAAATTTCTTTAGGGTAGTTTACTCTTTTTATCTGGAATTTAATGACAATATTAGTGTTTATTTAATTTCCATCTAACAGTGAATTATTTATAGAAGCTCTGATTACGTCTGCTCTCCCGCGAGCTTTACAACTTTAGCATTGTATATTTCTTTGATTGAACTATTTCTTACCTTTGGGGATGCTTAAACATTGGTGGCTTGTTGGATTATTTTAGTTTTAAACAGATTCCTGTCTCATTCTTTACATTGACTTGTCAATTTGCGTGCATTCGATCAACTATATATTTAAGTGAAGTTAATTGATATGTGAAAATTGAACCCAATAAGGATATATATTTAACTGAACTTAATACAATTACAAAGAAACATTGGACAATTCACGTAGCTAAACGTTTTAAGTGAATTTAGTCAATGTATCATCCAGGCACATGTAAGCTTCACAACAATTACTTGACGTTCAATTAGAACATAATGTGTATAAATTTTATCATTCATAGAACATCATTTTTACTGTAATATGCACCACAGAATATTGTTGCCATTTATAGACACTGAAATATAACATAATATACAAATATGATTGCATATTTTTGATTTCGACTTTCCAACAACACTTCGAATTGCTTATTGATGATGATCTCTACAAATCATTATAGAGAGTAGAAGTCAGACGTATAGATAAATCCCGTTTCATATTTGTATGACGCCAATAATTGGATAGATGTGTTAGGATTCCTTGCTACATGGTAAATATTTGGGCTGATTGTGAAACAAAAAAATGTAGACATTCAAGCATTTACTAGCATCCTTCTTACAACGTAAACAAAAGCTAGAGAAAGTCAATATCTGAATAATGCAAGAACGACAACATTTGTAGAATACTTTGAATTCAATGTACTTCGTTGCATTCTCATCAGTTACATACATGCTATTGATTTTAGATAACTAAAATTATTAATGCGTATTGATTTTATAAATTGAATTGTTTATCTGATCATCGATCTAATGCTACCAGGGCAATTGAAGATTAATTACTGATTCTTTTTGAACACAAAGGTTAGGTTTTAATCTTCTAATTGCAATGGCCTCAGCAAATTTTAATAGGATCGATTTATGTTGTTTATTGATTAATTCAAAAGCATTTGTTACATCAACCTCATGTCCCGCGTCTACCAAACGACGCAGTAATTGAATCTTCTAAAAGTGGTTGCTTCTTTCAAGCACAAATTCTTCAGGAATATGTTCAATAAATCGTGAATTGCCCCGTCTTTCTGTCCTTCCAATCTACCTGCTTTTGCAAGTACATGTGAACTGGTCAATATCATATTAGAGAATTGGCTCAATCAGTCACTTAATTTCACTGTAACTAATGTGTCTAACGAAAAATGTCATATAATATGTATGAATAATATTCATGTCATACACTCTGACTTTCATGACAATCTTCTCATAGTCTTACTCCTTAAACATTGACCTTCATACTTGTTGAGCACAGAATCAAATAATACTGTCATGTGAAAATGCAGAGGAAATCCACGATTTCTGGATACTTTGAGAGGATACTTAGGATGGATTTTACTGCATTCGAATGTCATATGCTGCCACAAGATTGGTTTGTATCAACATTCAGTTGGATTGTAAAGAGTGAAGTAGTCGAGACCTTTGACTGATCTTCTCATACTGGTAGCCGCATCAGCTTTCGCAATCTAGTGGTAAAGTTATGTGCTTGAATTTCGCTGACTGTGTAGCACGTGTCGTATCAGTGTACTTATCAAACAGCGAGTATACTATTTATCTGTCCTCAACACCTTATAGATAAGTAGCACGGTCTATAAAGTACAAATCATTCATAGGTTTCGTATAGTGAAAACAATAAGTTCAGGAGGTCACTGTATATAAGTCTTAACCGTGAAAACAGATGTAGATCTTAGGTCTAGGGCAATAGCCTTAACCTATTCTTAATGATATACGGTAATATGGCACAATATCCATCACAGTATTGATACTTCAATAAATCTGTATAGTTATCCGAATGCTAAGGATAGTATTCTTTTCCTTGGTACAATCTTATTCGTTTCTCCTCATTAATTTACTAGTGTTCAATTTCCCAAGGTAACTGATGCTAACATTATATCACCTTTTAATCGGGTTTTTATATTATTAATTTTTCTTCCTACTTCATCGATATGAGATACAATAATTTGGGCCAATATACATTTTTTGTCGAAGTCTTAGATCATGCATTACATATGACTAACAGTGTACAAAATATTAATAATCACTAGTATCGTTTAGTTATTCACCTATCAAAATCAAAGTTGGTTTGATTGTTATTGGAGGTTATGGAGATTGTTATATCTGAATTTGACATCATGCATTAGTCTGAGTTAGACAACCAATGGAAACCATGAAGCACTAGGCAGCTGTTTCATCGTAGTATGAAACTCTTTAGTAGTGAACAACCTGCTGATGATATTCAGTGTTCGCGACGAACGCTTAACTATTCTTTTCTTTACTACTTTGCTTCTATTACTAGAACAACGAATGAATCGAATACTTTTAATGTTAACAAAAGTAATAATATCAATGTTTTTTTTCTTTTAATAATAGACAATCCGTCATTCATTGATTCAAGATGGATGTGTAGTAAGTACACAAAAGTCAAAACGAAGAAAACCCCAATGAATACAGTGCATCCCTTACTTTTCTAATATGTATTTTATTTGCTCTCTTGATTTTATGTTCAACTTAAATTTCCATTAGTGTACGTGTGTTGACAAATAAACACAATATGATGATTGATTCAGTTTTATTCTATTTTCTTTTTTTTTTGTTTTAAATTTATGCTCAGAGACAATGATTATGTACAATTAACATCTTAGCAACTAAATATTTTCCAATAAAAACTATTTGCTCAGATTTTTAAAAATCACCTCTAGATTTTCTAAAGTTAACAACACTCTGTTTAGGTTCATTCTGTTGTTTCTTTTAAACAATTAAAAAAAAAAAACAATAAGTAGTCAATAAAATTTTGCTTTAGAATAAGTATATTGGTCAATTTTATCTTCTCTCGGCTGGACGAGAAGGAGGGATGTGAGTGAGGAAAAGAAATATTCTTTAATGTATAAAACAGAGTAATATGCAACTAGACATTCTCATTTAGAAGTATTCCGTTATTTAAATTGTCAACATTCACATCATCATCATCATCATCATTGTCAACAACAACCATATCAGTTTACCCCCCCCCCCAACTGATTATGTAATAAACAATTGTATGCAATAATTAATAGAATATGTTTTATTAGAAAAATAATTAATTCAATAGAATAAACTATGAAAATCAATAATTTGTTCTATTATTTTTGTTTTGTTTTGTTTTATTTTCATTTGAATTGATTGAATAAATGAAAATATTTCTTTAAAAAAAAATAATGATGTCATAGTGATTGATTGTTCTAATATAGTTTAATATAAAATAAATAAATAAATAAATAAACATTGTAAAATGATCACAGTATACTGATAGAAGAAATGTGTAAATAATGTCTAATGTCAACTAGTATAACTATAAAACAACATCACTCACTAAGCAAATAATAGAACTTATATCAAGTTAGTATCAAGTGGTCAATATGATTTCAACTTCCCTATATACAATAACAATAGTACTAAGATAACATTTGATTTTTTCTTTCTCTTTTCTCTCTCTCTTCTTAATTCTAGTTAACTCGAGAGTAGGCTAGAATTGTGATTTTCTTTTATTGACCTATGTGGAATATCCATAGAAATGTTTGTTGAATCCAGTGTATGCATTGTTTTTAATCATACTCTTTGATAGATAACTGTTATTAAATGAATCTGATTTTGATAAACAAAGAAAAAAGAATGTAGAAAAATTATCATCAATACATTAGCGCAATGATATCAAATTTACAAGAATAATAATGAGTAGAGAAGGGAGTGGGAGGGAAATAAAGCAAGAACATAAATATATGAAAAGATAGTAAAACTTAATGCTGAAATGAAGGTAACAAGTGAATACACTTATACCATTGTAACCGATTCTGAATTATCCTACCTAGTATCTCTAGGTAACTGACTGTAATTATCATGTGGACGCCAACACGGTAGTTTGTATTTGCCAACATGGCTTAGACCAACAGTCAAAAGCTTTGTGGACTGACACTATGATTCAATTTAGCTGTACCTCAGATTTTTTTCTGTCTTACTCCTACGCCATCCAATGCCACGTGAGGAAGTAGTTGGTGGTTGGGCATATGTAAATAAATGTCCCAACTACCACAGTCTATGAAGGTTCATAGCCTCATCGACTGATTTGCCATTTTTACCAGTACTCTGTGTCTGACAACAGTATTGTCTAGTCCGTCATTCCATGATTAGCAAGAAGTACTTCAAAAACTCCTATGTACAAAGACCTGAAGCCCACGCATATCTCCCATTTTCAAAGCTCATGTTTTTCATCCACATAATAATTAATATTGACCGGACTGTTGCTCAGTTTACTCGGCCTTTCGTCAAGATATATATACCTTGCTTATGTCACTTGTGACGTAGGTAAAAGCCAAAAGAACTTTTCAAGTCGGAGCCGAGCTACCGTCAGAAGCCGACTGACCAGAGGTGATGCGATTTCCGAGGCAAGTGAAATAGTCAACACAGACTTGCTGAAGTAACATTTAGCATTTAGGGGGAGAGAGAGGGACACATCCTAAATATGCATTAATTATTGCTCAAGGTGTTCACAAAACTTGACTACATCGTCTACCTATTTCAGATTGACAAGCGGGTTATCTGGAAAGAGATCAACTCTTGAAAAGTTAGATGAAGGAAGTGTGACTTCTAGAGGAACATCTATGACAAAAGTAAACAAAAAGAGAGACGAACGGAAACCATGACATACTTCACTTGAGGTTGACAATTTTTGTGACAGTTTGCCGTAAGTTATAACTCGGTCAGTGGTGTTCGAGCAGAGAGTCCTTATAAGATTTACGTTTTTCTGATGTACGCCTTTTAATGACAAAAACACTGCAGTAAACCTCTTGATCTACGGAGACAACGGCTGCTTTCAACTGAAATATGACAAACTGGTAATCTAATTAACAAGTAAGTATTATTTTTGTTTATATATCATACTCATCAGCAGTGTGTTGGCATATTATCACTGCAGTAGGCCAATATTGTTCATAACTCTTAACTTTGATTCATTTTATGGTGTTTTCTCTTTACAAAAAAAGAGAAAAACTAGTTTTCTTTTTCAGTGAATCAGTAGACGATTTATACTAAAATACTTAAATGATTTTCAAAGGTTTATTCGATTTGATGATATCCGACCGGTAACCCGTGTCAGCCGCAGAATTCGTAAAGTTCAGATGTGCATTGTTGAGAATCCCCAAACAAGGACGAAACAATTGTTCAATGACTACTTGCCTACGCTGGTGCTCAAACTGATATTAGTTCATGGTGATGATTATCTTTGAGTTGAATTATTTTTCGCGAACTATGCAATTATTTATGGAAATCATTTGGTGACTCATTGAAAAATTGACCATTTATAGTTTATAAAAACAAAACATTTAACTTTCTATGGTTTAAAGAAGTGACATACAACAACTGATTGGCATACACTTTTGTTTTAAATTTCATCATTCGGCAGCAGACATCAGTCTGATTAACACAACAGCTGAATCACATTCACAGTATATTTCATGTTCCTAGCAAGTATGATGCCAGTTCACGATCCATTGATGAAGTTTTGATCAAAGTTATTTGAACCTTTTATATAAGTAACTTCAATTACTTAAATACACGTAACACTATTACCCAAAAACATAAAATCCATCATACTAATCATCAGTACATTCTACACTGACATAATAAGTATCAACTTAATTCAATTCGGTTATTCATTTCTCTGAAGAAGCGACTTACACTAAGCCGTGAAACGTCAGAAATCTTAATTTTTACTGATTGGAATTTTACAAATATATATCACTCATTTTATAAACAACCTATCCAATGCTCAATTTATTTAGGATTATCAAAGTTAACCTTGGTAATGATATATATCAACTTAAACAGTTTCCTTTTATCCGATAATGAATATCACACTATAGGAATCTATTAATTTCGAGGTAGGTGTAAATTATACAAACTCTACAAACAGCTGATATTTTCACGACTAATGGAGTGAGACTAATTATCACCAAAGACAATCAATGATCGTCACTTTGTATCACAAATTGATGGAAGTAGAAATTCTACCACTAAATGCCAGCCCATCGGTGAAGGGGAGTTAGGTGTTCACCAACCTCAGGAGCACCACACTAGGACAAAATAGCTGTCCAGTGCTCCCTAGTTTTTAATGGTATCCCACCAACAACAATTTGTGACAAATTTCATCAACTAGAAATAATATTTTGAAAACTGCCATGTGACAGACAATTTACAAATCATAACTGAAAATATTACAAGTATTTTAATATTTATAATTATGACATGATGCACATATTCTACTTAGTCGGCGGGAATTCTTGCTAATAGAACATTCAGTTAATAGTAAAAATTATTATTGTTTATGAGTTTAACAAGTGTGTAAACGACTAAATTTATCCAGAAATCTATGAGATTTTTAAATAATATAAAATTGAAAACTATAAAACTTGTGTTTCATAACTTCAAGCATTTGAGTATCACACACGATGCTATTTCTATATTTTATATTAGCTATCTACATATTCTGAGGATCGTTTATTGAATAAAATCTGTCTTTCACAAACTTAAAGTGATGATAGTATCGAAACATATAAGAAAGACTACAGATAGCCTAGATATCTGGTAATTTTCATTGAGCTGACAATAATTCAGGGCACAAATAACAAATCTATTGTTATCTTGATGAGATTTTTTCTTTAACTAGTTTTCAATTTCAACAGTGAAGTTGAAACAGAAATGTCATGTGTTAAGTTAGCATTGAAATAATCATCTCAAAATAATAAATAACACTAGGTTCACAACTAAAACATCACTACCTATATTGTTTTCCCAAGTCAAATGATAATGCTCATAAACTTATTTAGATTTCTCAGTATACATAATAATCATTACTAACCTGAAAACTTTGTGCTACTAGCATTAAGATTATATCTGGATTCATTTGAATAAGGCTGACAAGATGATATATGAGGATTAAACCCTCTATGTTTCCATTCTGATGTGACACTCCTATTTAGTGAGGAACTACGAGGTTTGTTACGAGTGAAACAAAATGTCCTTGGGTAATGTGAATCAGAATAAATAATATCATCATATCGGGGTTTACCTCGCATTGGCAACATTAATGGTTTCGTATAGTAAGAAGGTAACCATGCATAGGGATATTCTAGATAGCATTCAGGATTACTTGAAATTGAGATCTGATTATCCTGCGGAAAGTTGGGGAATAAAGATTATTATGAATGAACGGAGAAATATATGTCAATTAGTACCTACAGTAAGTAAAACAAACACTGTTATTTTCTTTTATAAAAGCAAACTTAATGAAAAGATACAATCTACAACCAACCAGAATATCAACTTCAGAAGAAATTTAAACTCATACTTTACATTTAGCCTACATGTTGTATAGTTGCAATGTTTTCTGTGATGTATTGGTTGTTTTAAAAAAACCGACCGCTGTCATTCCGTCCTACTTACCCTAAAAGTCTCATCAGGCCCAGTAGGTTACTATCCGACGAAATTTCAGCACAGACTCGACAAGCTCCTTTGACTCTTGTCAACCTACGTCATTCATGGCGTAGACAGGATGTCCGTCTATCAATTGAGAGATGAGTATGCTGTGTAGTAGTATGTTCTGTTTAAACTATGCGTGTGAAACGTGACGTTTGAAAATAAATGATATTTGCAGACTACTAGTATTTGGTCGAATGTGGCTTCAGATAGCTACTTTTATTTAATGAGACCACTGCGTAAGCAACGCTAACACTAGAGACAGGGTATAAGACAAACACGGGAAATACGTCGATGGGTTGTGGAACTTTACTAACCGAGGCAACTGGAACATGGATCTCGTATGACCAACTGCCACTTACCTCGATGAGCGATGCTGACTGGAGGAGGAGTAACTTTGGAGAAAGCTAGGGACGGCTAAGCCAAAACGTGGTATCAATCCATTAAGTCACTGATTGTTGACCCGGGTAGTATTGGTTTACGAAGTTGTCATGACCAATCGTTGGATACTAAGTGGTATGGCTCAGAATAGGTAGTAATGGTGCAGGTGCATTTATTATTCGCGTTCCTGAGCTAAAAATCAGTTGACATCTTCACTTTCACAAATAAATTCCTATGTTCAGAATCATATTCTTTGTGACTAGTTTTTGTATTGCCACCGTGACTACTACTTTAACTACCTTCATAATCTTGCAGTACCGTTCGGGTGTAGCGACTTGAGTTGATATACATACGTATCACGTCCTACGTAGTAGATGACTGACTGATTGTTACTTCAGATTTGTTAATGTACTACTAGGACTTTTAAGAACTAACAATGAAAGCGTTACATATATTCATCATTTGTAATTCTGAAGAATGGCCTAAGGACACAACAAAAAGGATTGTAACTTACTAATCAAATGGAATGAGAATCCATGCACTACTAAAAGCAGTAAGTTATATAGACAGTATTTAGTGAAATAAAACTTTTTATACCTGGTTCTTGTTAGCAACATGTAGAGCTGCTTCAGCAACAGTCTTGGGAGGAAATAAATCCATTTTTAACGCATCATTTAAAGTATTTGCTGTACAGTTGTTCAAATTAATATGGTTCATTATCTCTCTGGTATCTTCTTCACTAGGAGATCGACCTTCAAAGTAACGAGAATTTATGGTTAATGTTTATAAACTGCCTTGTACATTTAAGCTAGTTGACTGATGACATCGAAAAGCCACACAATACTAGATAATTCATAGTGTATAATTCTCATATGAAATAACTCTTTATCTTAGTGAATATATTCAAAAAATTGAAATACTTTGAAGAAATCAATACGTTATTGATCTTTTATTTTTAATCAACTACAAATCCACATACTACATGTTGCACAATACACTTCTAGTAATAAACGATAATACCAAAACATAAAAGCATGAATAATATTATACATGAACTAAAAGTTATGTACAGTATGTACAGTAAGTGTTGCTTGAACTGTTCAATAAAACAAATTAACAGACATCTAGTCAGATATTTTACTGTTCAATTTTGTAATAATACGAGTCTAACTTAGGAAACATTGTACTGTTGTATTTATGCAACGTGTAAAGAGAAAATACAACTGAAAAAAATCATAGAAATGGCTACTAGAATAATTCTAAATTAAGTCTTCCTAATAATCATAAAATAATCCATACCTGATTTGGTAAGATTTATTAAGATTTTTACAAAGTCATCATCAAGTGAATCCTGAGAATTCGAAACTCCGACTTTCTTTAAAAATTGAATATACTCTTGCATCGTTAGTTTTTGTTCATCGGCTTTTTTCAACAAGTATTTTATGATATGGCTTGCTACGGATTCGGGTAACATTTCGAGCTTGGTTTCACTCTTATCTTCATTGCTTTCGCTAACACCTTCAATACTTTCTTCCTTAATACTGCTTCGTTTACGATTACCAGGGATTTCAGCAGTACTTATTTTCCAAGATCCCTTCTGCAGTAACTCCTTCTCTTGGAACTCCTTCTAGAAAGAGGAGACATTATCTGCCGATTGTCTATCCGTATGTAAATTGTTTGCATTGAGAATATCATTTAACATAGGTGGCGAGAGTTTGTCGAAATCTTGCTCAGAAAAATTAATAAGCATTCTATTGGCTATTTTTAAAACATCTAATCGGCATTTAGATTTTACTCGATTTGAATCCACTAATAACAATGCCTGAAAACCAGAAGACCATTGAGTTACATAAAATAGAGCATTTTAATTGTATTAAACATCAAGTCTTTTGCACTAAGAAGGTGCTAGAAACTAAAACAAGCAACATATACAGCTAAGTAGATTAAAATGTAGATGCAATGTTATTCAATTGTTAGTCAATGCAAAATTCGTCTAGATTTCGCAAAAAATGTAGCTGCCAAAGTGGAAGCTTTGATCTGCGGCTACTCTTTAGTGCTTCTGTCATATAACTTTGCAGAGGCGAAAATTATACACAACAACTTCTAGTATTACAAGGCCACAATGTATTGTTTTAATTGGAAGTTTAAAAAAATCCAAATATACTGACTTATGACACTGCATATAATGAGGTAGCATGATGTCTTAGAATTTCAATTCCTACAGGAAATTTTTTGGTGCATTATTCATGACACTTATCACAAATTAACACCAGCTGTAGATAAACTGTACACTGGAAAGCAGTAGGCAGGTGTCCTCATGTAGTTTTAAGCAACTTAGCATTGCATACTCATGACTTTACAAGGAACCGAACTCCGACAAACCATTCTTGTGACCAATATACAGTCTAAGTAGTTGATATATAACGACCGCTTAGTACCGTCTTTACATCAGCTTCTTAAAGACCGAGGACATAAATTCAAGGTCATTTACATAAGGTCACCATATTCATCCTAATTTCTGGATGATCATAGGAAATATATTTAGCCAAAGTATAGTGAAAACCCATACAAGTAAATATTCTAGAAAAAACGGCTCATAACTATGAATCTAAATCATGGCAACTTCAATTTTCAACTTTAATGTTCGACAGTAGTAAGATATGATTATTTAGGAGAAATTCATGAGGTATCATCTTACCTTAATAATCCAAGTGTTGTTAATAAAACCACAAATATCGATAGGTTGATGGAGAACTTCAAAAATCTTCTCAAAATGATCGGTAGTATTTTTCAAGTTTTCAAGTAGATTGATGTTATCGCTATAGATTTTTTCTAGTTGCATCAAATGTTCGTATTTTATTCTTATATTTAAACCACAAAACGAATTATCAGAAACATTTTTATCCATGCAAGAAACTTCTAGGAGGGATGAGGTTTACATAATTGCAAATACCTTTAGATAAAATATTTTTCGCGTCAGTGCCATTTTGAGGGTCTAAAATTTTTGACTCTTTTTTCTCAGAACTCTTTGGGTCGTAATAATCAAGGATTCGACCTAAATATTTGGCACAGGGATCTAAAATAATCGTCTCTACTGCATCCTTATTTCTCGCAATATCAATCACTTTCAGAAATGTCCCCAAGGGAAGGTAGATCAAATAGTCAGACACTGACTCATTACTACATTCCTTTTGTTCAAAAGACGAGTAATTCATATTGTGGGAGGAAAAGAAACTTTTAAAAATACTTCCCTCATGAAGCCACACAGACACTAAGAGTTCAGTTGCATCTTCGCAAATTTTCTTGACCGCCTCAGATTTAAGGTTAAAAGCTGAACACAAAACACATATCATGTTTAGAACACCCTTGCCCTGCACAACAGAACGAAATATATCGTCCAAATGTCTTTTAGAAATTTCAAACAAATTATCTTTCCCTTTCATTTTAAGATAATCAGCTGCAGCGTACAGATAAATAACATTCTCAGAAGAGATGTTTATTTCTTTCCCATAGCAAAAATCGGCGACAGTAGCAAACGATTTAGAACCACCAGGAAAATCACTTATTTGACACACAGGGTTGTTGTTTGCAATTTCCCTGAAGTAATCAGACTTTGTGTAAAGTGGAAACTTGTGCAATTTAAATCTCTCATTATCAATGTAAACTGTGAAGTCAGAGAGCTCAGCAGTATCACGAAATTGTTTAACATCCATTGTGCGATATTACTGGCCTTTAAGACATTTAAATACCCGGGTATTACATGCGATGGTAAAGTAAATAATTTCACCAATTTAAACAACTTATGAATTAGAGGACCTAGATTCAAGCATAATATATGTGTTACGGGCCAATATAATTTATTTTTCTAATAATTGGTATCTTTTAGACAAGCTAATTAAGAAGAAAAAAGAGGAAACGTAAGGAAAATATTGGAAATATAATTAAAAAAGAAATAATTCATAAGCTAGCTGAAACTGCCAGGTCAAGAGCGACTACAGCCAACTACAGGGAAAAGCTGGAGACCAGGAGTTATTTGTCAAGTAAATTTTGGATATTGGATATTGAAACTAACTGACTACTGGTGTTATGATGTTCAGGGTCCATAGTAGTATTCGTTGCAATAGTTCCAGCTGCTTAAGTGCACAATGTCCTCCTATTATGGTAGTTGGCTTGCGGACTGATGTCATTAAAAAATGAATGAGTATATATCTTAGAGTAGGGAGTTGATAAGAGCCAACAGTTACTAGGTTGCTGTTGGTTCTGTTCGGCATTAAGCAATAAAAGAGAAAAGAATGATAATAGAGGAAGTAAGACAAACAAATGTATAAGTTAGAAAGGGGGATACGAATAATAATGAAAAGATAGGTAGATGAGTTTTATGAACATACGATAGTGGTATACACACTAACGTTTTGATATTATGTTTGTGGTTATTAGCTTTATAGATTTTTACTCATTTATTGTTATTGATATAACATATATATATATATAGCAGGAAAAAAAAAGAAGAATAAAATGAAATAAATTTGCAAAAGAAAAAATGATTGGAATTAAATGTATGGGTAAATATTTCAAGAGAAGGTGTTCACATTCGTGCTAACGAAGTGGGGTAGTTTAAACTAGGAATAGAGTTTGGACTGTAGCTGGTGCACTATGAGTTGGGCGGTGTGGTAATCTGGCCCCAGTTTTCGGTGGTGCACAGACGCAGCCGGTGTAATCTAGTCAAGTATCGTGTTTCATGTGGAACATGTTTGCAGTATGAATGTTTGTTCCTGAAATTATTCTATTGTGAACGGTTTAAATGGGTCTTATCGCTGTTAGTTGATATTTATTCGCAGGGGATTTTTCTATTAGTATGACCTTGATTCCTACTTATGCCATACGTTCATATACGGTCATCTTTTACACTTTTGTGACAAAGCAAGAGAGGACAACCATCGAAGATTGCCTTCTATGGTACGCATCTTAGACGCCTTGCCCATCCTGCTGTTTGCCGCTAAACTTCCTCAAGGAGGTCCACGTCATCTTTTCGTGTTGATGGGGTTACTACGTTATAATATTTTATATATGGTCAAATATAGGTTTTAAATAAAGTAAGAAGTAGATTGGGAGTTGGTGAGCGAGCTATGTTGTCATCGGGGTGAAGTGTAGGGAGGAGTATGCTTTGGCAGCACAAC
Organism: Schistosoma japonicum; assembly: GCA_025215515.1. Taxonomy (NCBI): domain Eukaryota; kingdom Metazoa; phylum Platyhelminthes; class Trematoda; order Strigeidida; family Schistosomatidae; genus Schistosoma; species Schistosoma japonicum. Next base: position 45,531,603 of record CM046063.1, on the reverse strand, counting down.
TCTTATAGTCTGTTATGTTCTCGAATGCCAGACCTGAGTCCCACTCGGTCGAACTGTTTAGAGGTGCGAAACTAATCATATAGAGTGTACTATATCCGGCGTATATGTTTTAGCTACGTGTCAATCAAGTGACATTTCTGGAAGGTGATTTCGGTACAGTTCTTATCTATATTAGGAAATCTTGAGTATTCTCTTCGCCGCTTACAACTCATCATATATAAACGTTGTTGGTACATATTAAAGGCAGTGGGCTTAGCGTATCTCTTTAGTAGTTTGTAAAAATAGAAAATGGATGTGCCAAAGGACTGTTTTACGTTGTTACCAAGGTTGAAGCTATTCGGTCTCGTTGATCATGGTTGAGTTTGCCTAAAAGGTTGGTCTTTCAGATAATTTTAAATAAAGAGAGCGAAGGGTCTCAAAACCATATATTTGCCATCTTCCTACCATGAGTAGTGCATAGTTGTGTTAAGCTCCTTTATGAGATTCGCAAATGTACTGTGTACTGCCACCTGTTTTAGTCAGTCTATCTAGCTGTTCCATGCTGGAAAAAGATTGATGGTATATGATCTCTCCCTAAAGAACTCATGTCTAGCCCAGTATAAGGATTTTGTGCCTCTCTATGCGTTCCTTTGTTTGATCGACAATCATGTGCTAATTAACTATAGATAGTCCAGATACCTATACTACTAGTCAGTAGAAGTTAAATATTTTTCCTGAAATCCTGTTAAATGTTGATTATACGACGGACTACCTCACTCAGAAGTGCGAAACCTGCTGGTACAACATTATTCTACGCACCCAGGCATGTTTACGCCCTTGAAGATTAAAAAAGTGCTTCCCATGTAATGTTGTTAACGCGAAATCTCTCGTGTTGTTGTTGATGATAATGTATATAGTAAGTATCATACCTAATGGTAAAATATTAATTATCTCTTCCTCGTATTCTGGTGCGTTGGCTACCCTAAAAATGAAGCAAATTGCGCCTTATGCTATGCAATTTCACTCGAAAACACTCGTCATACCATATCTCTGCCACTCCTCTAAGTGTAAACGTTAATATTCACACACCTTATTCATGCGAAGCTATTATGTTATCTGACGCTTGCTAACTTGACCAACATGTTAACTTTCGTAACTTTTAACAACAACAAAATTGCGATTTTTGGTGTTTCGCAGGCTTGTGATGTGAGCCGTGAACTGGTAAGCTAGATGTAAAGCGGTTTGCGACTTATCATGTCCGGATTTTTGGTTAGTTCAGAATAGAGTTCCTGGGTCCCATCGGTATCAAGGAATAATTTAATCGTGAATTAAAATTTTGACAAATTATCACAAAAGTGGACAGAAAGTGATAACCTATTTCACAGTAGACTGAAAAGTGTTATATAAAAAGTTATTTAGTGACTGAAGTTAGCATTTTTTGGTGTATAGTGTTTGAGCCAGATTCCTTAAGTCATATTTGACTGCGGTCTTCCAGAACGGATACGAGGTTGAGGAAAAGAAGCTGTGAATTATTTTATGAAAAAAATAAGGTTAGTTTTTAGAAGGCATCTCCTTAGGGGTCTTAGAGAGAACATTCTATATCTTTGTGTATGAGTTATGTTACAGTTATACTTCGAAAATCGTTGGGTGAAAGTTCTGTGGAGATTTTCAAATCGTATGGTATCTGTGTGTCTCATACTAGAGAAGACAAGGAAGAAGTATTTCAAGGTAGGACGTACATTCATCCCGTATATATCAAGCTTGGTTTCCTAAGTGTAAAAACTTCGAAGAATAAAGCACATGTGTCATCTTGACTTAGATATTATTGATGATACATGCTCAGTAAACCTAATGCTCCTACCGTAACATTTACCCAAGTCACATATGAAGCTCAGCGTTTAGATTTAATATTCGTTCACAATGATGTCCTTGTCGAACAACTCGAATTCTCTGAATCGCATTATACCAAACTTACCGTGGTTGAATGACAGTTACCATTTCTGCCCCTAGATCGATATGTTATCTACGTTTTTTAGATGTCGGATATGCCTTCATCAGATGTACTAGGCGTAAAGCTGTGCATTATTTTCAAGTCATCCGTATACAAGTACGGTCTATCAAAATGTATGATTTTACATATATCGTTTATATACATGAGAAATAGAAGGGGGCCTAGGACACTAACCTTGAACAACTTTACTGGTAATAAGTTTGGGTGAAGGTAGGTGGTCATTATTTTTAACTATCTGGCTTCGTATGTGACAAACGAGTTAAGCCAAGACTGTAATGGAATTTTGAAATACTGAACAACCTTAGTTTATGAGGAATTTCATGAATGTGAGATTTTATCGTAAGCTTTCGTCACGTCGATAGAAAACAATGTATACTACCTTCCTCTCGTCTCATTAAGTGGTGCTATCGTTAAGATAGTCTAAACGGCACGTATCACAGTGATCTAGTTTTTGGAAACCCATGATGTGAGATGGAAATCAAATTTTGATTGTGGAGATATCGAAATATTTCACCCGTTAGCCATTTCCTCTATCACTCTAGAGATAACAGATGTTAGGTTAATTAATTCAATAGTTTTCTACATTTGCCACAAGTTCACTTTTGATTTTGGAGATAATGTATGTGGTTTTGCAGGTTAATGGGTAGTATGCAGTAGAAAGTGACACTGTAAACGATTTAAGAAGTAGGAGATGAAGGTTTTTTCCTTGTTTTTTAGCATGCTTGCTGGAAGCCCATCAGGCCATTCGATGTTTGAATACTTTAAGCCTCTTTATTGCCTTATCATTATTTTGTCCAGTGAAGATTACATTTATGACTTCACATGATGACGTTGTGGTGGATTCGTAGTCATCTTCAACTATGAGATTTTGGGCATGTTGAAATTTCCACAATTAGGCCTGCTAGTGAAGGGTAGGGAGGATACTAATATAAAAATTCCTGTTAGTAATTTTTTTTTCCGTAACTAGGCGTTGGTAGGCTGGAGCACTCAATCTAACAGGACCGGTGAAGACTTTGCAGGCTTCAGGACAATCCACACAGAATCTTGTGTTACATTTAGCCCTGGAATATCACATAGAGTGAGTTAAGCTATGAGTGGACATATATTATCGTTATGACGGGTACTTAAAGAAGATTGATTATCTTCTGGAACTGTTCTTCTTGTACACGATTCATTATTTTTAATTGTATACAAAGTAAACATTTTATTCTTATTATTGTAACGTTTTCCTTATCCTTTACTCCTGTTTAAGGTATTAACTGTTGTTATATCGCTTCTCCTTTATGAACTACATTTAATTGACTGCATATACGTCACCTCAATTCACATTCACTATTACTATTATTTTGTATTAATGTCAGTTTTCTAATTGGTTGACGATATGGTATGAATATATATATATAAAGGCATGATTAAAATACAAAACCGATTCTGTCTGTTTGGCTCATCAGTCGTTGTTTTTCCTCAAATCCGGTTTGGCGGCTAGTAGTCGCGGGGCAGACGTGTCTGTACAGTGATTAGCAATCATCAAGGGCGTTGTGTATTTTCACAGTGCATAACAATTATACAGCCATGTAATCTATCGCTGAGGTATTTGCTGTAATTATCAAGAGATATATTTACATTAGGGATGCTTGAACTAGTCTATGCCTCAGTTATCATAATGAGCGATGGTTTGCAGAGTGACGCTATCATGATTAAGCCAGTCATTTTGTTATATATCGACCTTGTATTTATTTGACATAAGGTGAAATGCGTGACTACATATGTAAAACTGACTAAGGATATTATTCATGTGTGAACCATAGTTAATATCGGGTGTGCAGTTTAAGCAAAGTGTTGGTGGTGGTTGGTTTTCGGACAGCTAATATTGATAGTTAGGGTTACGATTGGATTCCTTACAGGAGCTGTTAAGTTTATTCGGACTTGTAAGCCCCGGGAAATAGTATGAGAATTTTAGTTGGTTGAGGTTGCATAGAATTGAGGAGGCTGCATGAGGTTAAGGAGGTTGCAAATACCATGTGGTTGGAAATGATGTCGACCAGTTGTCTCGCTAGTGGTGCTACTATGTTTTGTATTTCGAAAAAATTTGATTTCTGTCTAATATGTTATGATAGCAATCGGAGTTGGGATTTATATTGTTAGGGCTGAAACCGTTCTTATAAGAGGGGTTTGGAAATGGATGCGTGTTGTTATGCGTATGTGGGTTGAGAGGGCTTGTAATTAAGGGTTGAGTTAATGCCATAAAGTGCCTCGTTCTATTTTTCCAAGTGCCGTTTACTGTAGTAGGCAGAGGGTTATACTGGTTGAAGAGCTGCTCTCGAATTGTTGACTGTTAGATTATAGAGGATGCGAGTATACGAGTCCTTTATTCAGAATTCTACCAATCTTTATGTCTCGTTTAATATCTAAAAGTTGAGTAGACTGGCACTTATAAGTTTCCTTATTGTACTGAGTGCTCATTAGTTTGCTGAAAGCTAGCAGGGGTGAATTTATTCACGGGATCAATATAACCCTAAACTTTTGCCTATTTGGAGTGTGATCTTTAGTCTGAATGTTGTTATTAGCCCGGACCGTTGTAGGCTTACTTGAAATTGTTTAGTTTAGAATCTAGGTTTAGTTATGTCATCTTTTGGAATAACCCTTTGAAAACTGAGCTCTGTTTGGCCTAGAATATTTATATTTGCAGTTGTTAAAGGGATCTAAGTTTAGTTTCTGTACGTAGGAATAACCTGGGTGGGGTTATTATTACACATATATTTGCTAGCATACATAGGAAGCTGTTCACCGTTACATGATGTCTCCTCTGGTGACATATCAAGGTCAACAACATCGGTTGCTCTTAATTTACCACTTAAAGGGGTGTCAACTGGTGATAAGTTTTTATCCCGAAATATGTAATAAGTTTCTCTTATTTTGGTAGGGAGATACCTTCCGTTGGTTAGCATGTAGCAAGTTAAGTTGACTTGTTAAGAGTTGACTCCAAGACTTGAGCATACTCTAAAACAATAAAGCTTAATTATTCATTTACTTCTTTATTCTTCATAGGGATTATATTTCCTGTATTTTATATTGAATGTTGAGAAGCATTGTGTGTTTGAATGACTAAGATACCGCTCCACTGTCTACTACCGACAATACTGAAATAAAGACCTATTACCAAAAATTCTGGTTTCTTCTGTTAAATAGAACGGAACGTACCTAGGTGCTAAATTGGTAAGCTCTGTATTGAATACTATATTTAATTTATATATTACGTACAATAGACCTTCTGTTTCGCAGTAATTAAGATTACGTACGTATATTTTTTATACATAGTATTTAATTTTTATCGTTCGGTACTTCTATTAGATTCATAGTCTTTTTCCGTTTTTATTATATTAATATATTGTTCATAGCATGTCAGACTCGATCCCAAGCAGAAACCTAAAGGATGTGTCATCGGTGGACATAGACAATGTTATGACTACGAAAGTCCGACTACCAGAATTCGATAGTAGTGATCCTGAGTTGTGGTTTGCTCAGATAGAGTATTATTTCACAAGACACAATGTTAAATCTGAAGGAGTTCGCTATCAAGATCTATGTTCAGTCCTACACCCTTCAGTAGCCAAAGAAGTCCAGTACTTGATTTTAAGTCCACTAACGGTTGGGATGTCTCCCAGAAAACTCAACGAAGCCTCCAAATCCCTTGAAGGAGTCGAAGACATTCCATCCAATCACTGATTGATAAAACCTTGCAGAATGTCGACGTAGCACGTTCTGATTGGGTAATAATTAAGACTTCTTAGTTCAGGACAATAATACTGATTTTCGTTGTTCATAAAACTATAAATACAGGAATATTATGTACATAACTTACTGTCCATCTTACTGGAATGAACTTCCTGTCAACTCGTCTTCTGTCTTTTAATTTTGCAGCCAGACGGGTTCAAATGTTTGAGTGCTAAGGTAGTCCTCAGCTATTCAAGTATCAAGTACGAAATATAACACTAACACCACAACCATACACCATCCTAAAACGAGAAATAATAAATCGTTTATCGTTATCAGATGGGCAGAGAATTCATAGGCTGTTCCAAGGAGAAACACTAGGTGATAGGTCACCATCACACTTTTTGCGTCATCTCCAAGCTTAGTGAGTGACAACACAGTGGATCAAGCAGTCCCGAAACAAGGATAGATACAAGCTCTCCCATGCTACGTTCAACACTGTTTGGAAACACAAGATCCTGAAATCGCTTCATCTCACTTGGCATGTATTGCAGATAGGATAATGAAAAGAAGTCCCCAACCGCAACACGTATGATACATCATACTTAAAAAGAGGAACCGACAAATGATCCAGTCATAGCACAACTCATCGCAAGTGTTAAAAGTCTTACAGAGGCTGTTAGCGAAATGCAAACGGATCATAGAGACAGGAACAGATCAACACAACGACCGAGATCCCAGTCACAGAACAGATCACAAAGGTCCAGACTATTTGGACAGTTTTGTTGGTATCACTGGAAATTTGTTGTTCAATCGACTAAATGCAATCAACAAATGGTTGGCCCAAACAGACTCTGAAGAACCAGGGTAACGAATAACCCCTCCCTAGGTTGTGACGACTGAGAAGGGGGACCTAAACAGTCGCTTGTTTTACGTTAGAGACAGAAATTCAGGCTTGAACATTTTGGTGGATACTGGCGCTGCAATTAATATCATTCCTATGAATAAAACCGAGCTGTATCGAAAAGCTTCCCCAGTTACAATTCAAGCTGCCAATAAGACTAAAATCTCGACGTTTGGGCAAAAAACGTTGTCGCTAGATTTGAGGTTTAGAAGACAATTTCCTTGGGTTTCCACTGTAGCCGATGTAGACTCGGCAATATTATGAATGGACTTCTCAAAGAGATGTGAATTTCTAGTTGGCACTAAAAGACGACGTTTGGCATTAAAAGAAACTTTGAAATATACAAAAGGTATAGAAAATAATATCACATCTCTACATTAAATACAAACTCCACCAGTAACAACGGCAAAGTTCCACGATATACTCGCGGAATTTCCAAACCTAATGAAACCGAACCATCAACCATTCAAAAGTAAGTTCAAGGTATGTCATTTAATCAAAACGGAAGGCGCACTTGATTTCGCTAAACCTAGGAGACTAGCACCTGATAAACTTAAAATAGCTAGAGCCGAATTCGATAACATGCTACAGCTCGGCATAATACGTTCATCTGATAGCCAGTACGCATCTACTTCGCATATGGTTTCAAAGAATAATAAAGGCGATTGGAGACCTTGCGTGGATAACAGAGCCCTCAAACGGTACAAGACAGGTACCCGATACCACATGTTCAAGACTTTACGAATGGATTACACGATATGAAGGTATTTACTAAAATAAACTTAGTCAGGGCATATCACAATATTCCAGTAGCTGAAGAAGATATTCCTAAGACACCTATCACAACACCTTTTGGACTATTCGATTTTGTACACATGCCACTCGGCCTACGGAACGCGACACAAACATTCCAAAGGTTTATGGATATTCTACTTCGAGATATCCCATTTGCACAGGGGTACATGGATGATTTACTAATTGCCAGCCTGAACTTAAAATCACATGAACAACATGTGAAGGCAGTGTTGGAACGACTAAACGAAAATGGAATCAACATACATCAAAGTAAATGTTTTTAGTGTGAAAACAGTAGAATTCCTTGGATATACCATAAGCCCTGAAGAAATCGCACCAATCGAACAGGAGGTGGACACTATTAAACAATACCCATACCAAGTTCACTAACGCAACTTAGAAATTTTCTTGGTTCAATAAAGTTTGATCGTAGATTCATACCCAGTTTTGCACAACTAATGCGACCATTGAGTGATTCGCTTAAAGGAAAACCGAGAGAATTCAAGCTGACCTCTGAGGCTGTCGAGGCTATTAATTAATTAAAAGATAAACTTGCCCGAGCATCTACATTAACTTATCCAAATTCTCAATACCCACTTGCTTTGATGGTAGATGCCTAAGACAAAGCCATAGGCGGCAATCTTAACCAACTAGTTGAAAACTCCTGAAAACCGATTGCATTCTCTTTGAAAAAATCCGTTCCAGCAGAGATGAGATGTTCTACCTTCGTTTAAGTACTCCTCGCAATCTACCTAACCATAAAGTATCTTCGACACATGCTCGAAGGCAGGGAATTCATAGTTTATACGGATCACAAACTGTTATTCAATGCATTGAAAACGAAAGCCGAAAAATGCTCACCTCGAGAAGTCCGACACCTCGACTACATATCACAGTTCGCTATTGATATACGATACGTAAAATGTCAAGACAATCAGGTGGCAGACGTATTATTTCGATAAGAGATGAATATAAAGCAACATTCTACAGTAATTTTCGAGACTTTGAGAGACAGCCAGGAAAGTGACCAAGAATTACAAAACCTACTGTAAAATCTATTTTGCTCGCATGAAAATCCCCCCACATGTTTCTTTTGTGTTGAGCAGTTCCTTAACTTGAATTTATTTCTTTGTTGTGCTCTGTCTCTGTAACAGTTCCTGTTTTTTTCTGTTTGCTTCTTATTTTTTATAACAGTTATGGAGTTTTACCCACAATTATGTTATTACAAGTCCTTTTGGTAGTATATATTACATCCCGTTGACTTTCAGTTTTGTTTTATTGGGGTTCAAGGTTTTGTTGTAAGCCTCATTGGCTTAATATTTTCTGTCTGTCTGAGTGAATTGGCTCAGCTGTTTGATTTCTTAAGTTTGGTTCCTTTATTTGTTAGGAAAACTTTCTTTGGACAAGTAACTAATTTACTGTCTCTTCACTATTTATTTGTTGTATTATAGATTGATTGTACAATTGCTTGAATCCTTTGAGCTATATAGGGAAAGGGAACTGTTGAGGTTTGTGTGTTAAATTTTGTTTATTATTAAATATAGTACCACGTTTTTCACCAATAAACTGTGTTATTGGCTTTCTTATCGCGAATTCGTGCGAAAACTCAATAACCGTCAGGCTCTATACAGAACGACGTTGATCTTCAACGTTATCATAAGCTTGGTCTGTTCATCTACTGTCAGCTAGAAGCTCTAGTCTCAAACGAACACAGATGCTCTCACCTGTGGAAGGAGTTCTGATTTACTGTGATACAACGAAAATGGTGCCCTGATCATTCGTTTCCAAAAATATGCGACTCTTATTAATTAATAACTTTCATTATTTGCCTCATCCTAGAGTGAAATCTTCGACTAAACTAAACAATGCCAGATATATATGGTCAAATCCTCAGAAAGATGTACATAAATGTGTTAGAGAGTGTTCAATGTGTCAACAATCAAAAGTTAACCGAAACACAAATTCTTCCATCGGAGTTTTTCTCCAACCGAATAAACGTTTGGCATATGTTCATATCGACTTAGTAGGCCCTTTACCACGTTCAAACGGTTTTATGTATCTAGTAATATGCATAGATAGGCTTACGAGTTTTCCTATAGCCGTACCAATCACGGACATCACAACCGAAACAGTGGCCAGTCTTCATGCAGAACTGGGTGACTATTTTTGGTACAACTATAAGATTAACGACGGACAAAGGAGATCAGTTCGAATGTGAACTATGCAACAACTTCGCTCCAACAGAAGACGTTGCACGGCATATCATCCTCAAGCGAATGGGATGGTAGAACGGTTTCATCATCAACTAAAGACTGCTCTTACACCCCATTTAAACCCCAGTCAGTGGACAGAATTCCTGTCATTAGTTATGTTGGAAATACGAACAGCTGTCAAAAGTGACGGACAATGTGCAGCAGGAAAATCACTCTTAGACTACGGGGTGAGTTTATCAACCCTCACACTGAGAGTAAAACACTCGATTTAGGAACTTATGCAGATTAATTACGAGATTAAATGTCTAAACTAAGCCAATTAACACTCGTGAACAGTCACGGATGACATTTTTACCTAAGGATCTAACCAACTGGTCGTACGTCTGAATAAGATGTGACTAAATAAAGCACCACTTAGTCCTCCTTTTGAAGGTCCATTCAAAGTTATTTCGAGAAAAATTAAATATTTAATGATTCAGAAACAAGGAAATATTGATTTGGTAAGTGTCGATAGGCTAAAACCGGCTTATATAGATAATTAACCACCATACATGTTGTTAAATTGCTTACTTGACCAAACAACCACGGAATCAAAAAGTGAAAAACTTGAAGGCTATGAAAGTGGCTAAAAGCGTTAGATGGGCACATTTGATTATCTAGCAAGGATATCCACGGTTTTAGTTTCAGCGTAGAAGGTAATCACGTAACTTTTGAATTCTCAAGTTTGTAAATATTAAATATTATAAAACATTAAATGAAAAAAACAGTATTTTTCTCTTTTCCCTATGTCGACAAAACGTCGTCAAAATAGTAGTAGTTCTATGTATTAGTTTACACACCCCCGATGATCTTATCATTTGATATATGAACGATATAGTCAATTTTTTATTTAATTAAGTTGCACTTAAGCAATGTATCCTTAAACAGTCCGTTGAGGACTATAAGCTGCAAACCTATCAACTGAAGTAAGTCACTAAAGAAAGGAAAAATTTTAATTTAGGTGAGTGTTGTCAGCAAGCTTCGCCTGAGGAATCAATCATTTTTCTAGATTTCTTCACTACTAGTAGACAATATTTACCGGAAATAACACAATGAACCCTGACAATAACGATGAGTTCAGAAAATAACCCAGATGAGTTTCACTGTTTTGGCTAGTTTATTTACTAAACACACCACACTATTATTTAACATGTATGTATTTTTACTTAGACTAATGCTGAAAACACTTTTCCTTTAAGATATATACTTTAATAACTTTAAACGACAAGATACTACTACCAAAAAGTGTGTTGTTTTCAGGAAATATATCTCATCCCATAGCAATTCGACTGTCGTTAGTTCTAATTTTTTTGCCACAATATATTAATAGCACTAAGCTAACTACGGTAAATTATTAAACGTCTATGGTAAGTCTAGCATCCTTCCAACTATAGTAGCATAAATTATGTCTAAAATTATAAATGCTATTGGTATACTTACCAATTCTTTACAATTTATATGAACTTACAGATGCGTTGTATTCTCTCTATGTCATTTGAATTCATAATGTATTTCTGACTCAACCTTGAATTTGTCATATGACCTATCTTAGTAGCTACTGCTGGACATATTTACTCTCATAAATTGGGGGATCATATCAGTTACCTCAAAAGGTGTTTAATTAAGTCCATATTATAACATCAGCAGCGTTTAGGTACTATCGTACTTCAGTGATATAATAAGTACGCTATCATGTACTTATTAGTCTAACAAACTCTGGAACATAACACTAAAAATAATCCTAAATAAACGATTACCTCTGGACCGAAAAAAATGGCAATATAGTCAGGCAGGGTGGATTCGTAAACGGCTAAAAGCATCTACTATCCGTGAATCAACTATATATATATACATAAATCCGACTTATTTTTTTCACTAGCTTATCGTAAATCAACACTACGACTTGTTATTCAAAATAGTTTCAAGATATCATCGTAATGCATTGTCAAGACGAAGCAAGCACGTAACATGATTGATGAAATTAATGTAACTTACAAAACCTGGGTCGATAAACTGACTAAAAATTATCATCAAGTAGTGTGATTTCCCCACAGTTGGCTTTATACAAACAGTTATTATAAATCCATACCATCATCACAGACATGGATTAGGAGTAATAATTTTTTTGGCTAAAACCTATGCTTTCTCGGATAATCACATGGTTTGCGTTTACCTTGTCGACATTCGAACCACTGCACTACACCTTACGTTGGTCGATTGTTAGGGATACTCATGACTAGTAGAACTTAAACACTTGTAAAATTAGAATCTGCTCATTTCTTGGTTGACTTTAGAGGATACAGTTTCACTATGACCTGCATACCTACCACTCATCGAGTGAGTAGTCTGTAAAACGCAGATTATATCCTTAACTTAATAAGCTTAAACACTCTTATGTTCTCGGCAACTCATTTTATTTTCTAAGTATTTGCTATAATTTTTCGTCCTAACGAGTACTATCAGTACCCACCGTTACGAACCCAGTCACGAAAAGCGGTTGTTACATGTTCAAGGTAGTCTATTTGGTCTGACTCCTGACGATTCCAAGCACTTATGTGCATTTTTAATTAAATTGATATATACTTACTTTTTAATGAATTTGCGTGCACAAATATCTATACCATGTCTATTTTCTTCCAGGTTACCAAACCATTCCGGAAACCGAAAACTTACGTAGAAACGAACACTTATCAATTATAATTATACTTTTTTTTGTACGTAAACCTTTTATACAAACACTGGAGCAATTCTTTAGGTGTGATAGAGTTTCTTCAATATTCTTTAAAGTAGATTCTTCTTTCATTTCTACTTGAGGGCGACTCAAGAGGCAGGTGAGTAAACACCTGATAGCCGGACAGAGCATGGAAAAACCGTACCTCACCAATATGGTGTTGAGTAGCCCGCCCGCGGTACTTCCTCGTACATTCCTGCTTCATTTTCTTACTCTCTTATTTTCCAAACTCTGGTCATAGTTAGGATATTAAGTTCACCAAGTATTTAATTATCATTTGTAGAAGAATGTAAACGCTACAAGATTAGATAATAAGTTTTAAAAGTAAATGTCACTCGCGTAGTATCGTCGAATACTAACAGACTGTTTACCATTGATCGAATCTCTGGGGCCGGATGAACTAGTGATTCCCTATTGAGCTACAGGAACAGAACTGAGATGATTTCGTATGATATGTTGATCGAACCGACGTTCCTACGAAAGTCGATTCTAGGAGGAAGCTAATGTAGTAACTTGAGTTGACTAGTTAAGAGTTAACTCCAAGACTTGAGCATACTCTAAAACAATAAAGCTTAATTATTCATTTACTTCTTTATTCTTCATAGGGATTATATTTCCTGTTATTTTATATTGAATGTTGAGAAGCATTGTGTGTTTGAATGACTAAGATACCGCTCCACTGTCTACTACCGACAATACTGAAATAAAGACCTATTACCGAAAATTCTGGTTTCTTCTGTTAAATAGAACGGAACGTACCTAGGTGCTAAAAGCACATATATCGCAATCATCAGTTGTGGGTACCTCAAGTCTCCCCATGCGACGTTGGGAGGACGGTAAGATCTTGGGTAACTTTGATGTTTTTATAAATTATTAATTTCTTATCATTTTTACATGACGTAATGAATAGTTTTGTGTTTTAAGACAATTAAATCCAAATTATAATGAACAGTTTTATTTGTTTGACTTATTTCGGAGTCTTGTAACTTGGCACTGAAATTCTAGCTTGCCACATGCTTTTAAACATGTGTCCCTTAATTCTACTATGCGTGTGCAGTCAAAAATATTATACACCACTCCACTATACGAGGAAATAACCCATTTCACTACTTTCGTTGCTATAAAGTCAATCAGGTACCCAGCCTTTGCAAAGCTTTTAACATTTTTATCATGATTATGATCCCATATATTTGTGCGAAGTACCAGTTGGTTGAGTTTAAATGTCGTTTCGGGGAGGAACTTTTGCAGTGACAGTATATAATAGCTGTTAGGGACTGTCTACTAGTGGGTATAATATAAAATGTCAGAGGTCTTAAGCTGAAAGCTACTTGGCAAGTCATTGAGAACATTAGACATCGGTGTAGTCTTAGATGGATTAGTTGGATTATTTCGTCATCGTTTGTCACATCTTATACGTTTTTTTATTTTTACCATCTTAAAGTGACGTTATATACAATTAACAAGATATACTGTTTTAGAGAACTATGGATAAGGCGATTGGCCGATTATGTCACGAATATTAAAATCTAAAAACCACGTATAAAAGAGTTGCACGCTGACTATGTCGGATGAATGAAAAGGCCTTTCTTGCTATAATGTTCAGTGGAACTTAGTAAAATATGTTAAGCTTCAGCAACACGTCATTGTTTCGTAGTTCGAAAAGCCTTACTGGATTACTATGATATTATTTATGTTGATTCTTAGGTTGTTATAAATGGCATGCATTGCTATTGCTGATTTATATATATCCACTGTGTTGGTTGTTTTGTAGAACTTTTGAATTCTATGTTGCTTCAGAATTCTTCAGCAGTTCTTTCGCCTCGTCATGATGATACGGTAAAACGAGAGTATTAACCCATGACATTCTGTTTGATTTATTATTATTCGCTAATAATAATAGGCCATTCCGTTTATTTATATTTATAATAATATTTATAGAAGAATTATCAAACTGTACAATGATCGTAGTATTCATAAATTCTAGTTGTCCAATGATTTCTGAAGTAATTATTCTAAACAACTCTTTAAAAAATATTCAAAGCTAGTGAAATTGTTGCACTAAATTAATGTGTAGGATGTGTCGGTTTTCGATAAATATTTAGATTTAGAGTTCCGTCTGAATTTCTTTTAACAAGATAGTCTATTAACAGTAACTCATTGTGTTTGTTTTTAGTAACCAGAGTAAATCTTATTTTAGGTGGAAACGTGCTAATCAATTTGGAAATCCCTAAGAAGCGTATTTTTGTTAATAATAACGAAAATATCGTTGACATATTCCAACTAAGTCTTTGGTTCGATGGTATTGATCAAAATGGAGGATTTTAAGTGAAACATAAATCGCTTCTCTGCAATCAGAGATACAGTGGGATTGATATATCTGGTAGATAACACGTGAATGGCTATTATGGTGTGACAGACTTATGAGTCAAAGGCTAGACCTCATATATATATTGCAAATTATTGATTTATTGTTGTTGTAATACATGCTTGTGATTGACTAGTTGGTTTTTAGATAAATCAGTCGTATTATTGGGCCTGAGCATTAGGTTAAGGCAGTGCTGGGTGCTAGCTGTAGGACATATCACTGGGAATAACAGAATCGACAATATCGGCGACCCCAGGCTCAGATGCAACAGGGATCCCATTGCTGCCTCGCTAGTTTGTTTTCATGAAATTTCTTTGGATGTAAATAAAGTTGGGTTAAAGCATAGTTTCAAAGACTTAATAGTTAAACTAATGCTTGCAGGACATTGGTAAGATCGTTTATCACCGATGTTCAGCAAATTACTAGTAAAGTCAAGACGTGTATCAACCGGAATACTGGTGTATAAAGATACACCGTCACAGCATATCATTTCGTTGTGGCTGATCGATAAACCCTAAATCTTTAATTTGAAGTCGTATGTATCTTTGATCGTGATGAGTAGATTTCGTTGCAGAGATTTCAACAAATTACTCAGGTACTTAGGCAATGCACATGTTGGAGTGTTTGTTGTTATACTATCAGTCAGATGAGACAAACGGTTGGGTTCTTGTCGGCATAGTACGGTACGCAATACGATCTCTAGGGTAGCCGAATTATATGTCTGATTCTCTCGATAGTCGATATGATTAATGCGAACGCTATCTTTGATACTTGTACTTTATTCAAATACTACGACTTGTTCCTTTCCAGACTACAGCTATTTTAGAAGACTAGACCTGTAGGAAGATTGTACTGTTGGCGAAAACTGAGACGAGACTAGTAAACAATTTTTACATAAATGTATCGATTTTTATATTAATTAATTTACAAAGATTATCCATCAATATTAATGCAGTTAGTGTTATCAGACTGTATTTGGGAGTAGGACTTATATTGAAATTAAGCTAATATGATGATGGTTTACAACCAAGCTTACAAAAGTCAATACAATTTCTTTCGCTTGATTAAATCAACCCTTGTATTTTCCGGGATTTTAAATTCCCAACGTTTGTGACATCCACTATTGATCTTAACGAAATACCAAGTTAACGAATATTTGGTAAACCATAGTAGCGTAAATAGCAATTACACTTAAGACTCACTAATACCTTAATAACGTGTTATTTCTGGAATTGTCGGAACACGTTACTGTTCTCCCAACAGCGTATGGTAATAGCACACTAACCTTATTATTGAAAATTTCTCCCTTAAATGCTAACTTATTCCTTTGAAATTTATGTTCACGATTGTTCATTAATACAGCGAGATATCCATACCTGCAAACGCGTGAATTCTGCAAGACATTTTAGAATAACTTATATTACCGCGATTATTATTGCAGTTATTGCAATTTGTCGATTGGTATAACAGATTATTATTATATTTTTAAATTGTTAACAAAATTCACGTCGGTTTACAGGCATGGTCATTGTAAAGGCCAAAAACCCTGTTAAGCTTCGAAAATCAACGTTGTTTCAGTCTAGGGCCAATAAGTTTTCGAGTGACACATTAATTCACAACAGGGTAACCAATATCACAGTTTATTGGTGTAAATGTCATACTCAACATCTTCCTTTTCCTATAATACTCATGGGATTCAAGAAATTTCTACAATTAATCTGTCCATAAGGAATAATGTTTTTGACAAATAAAGGAACCAGATTTTATATACAACCAATCAACTGAGTCAATTCACTCAGGTACAAACGTTCAAAACATCAATCCCATATGGCTTGCAACAAAACCATGAAATACAATAAAACGAAGCTAAGAACATCAGTGATATGTAACATATACCAACAAAAACATATATAGAGACCTAATGCGAACAAGAATCAAATAACTGTTGTAATAAACCGGCAAACAAACAGAAATAAGAGTTATTCCGGAAATCGAGAACCGTAAAGTGATATCAAATATAAGCTAAAGAGAGTTTGTTAATACAACAAAATAAGCGGAGTTTCATATAAGCAAAGTGAATTTTGCAGTAACTCTGATAAATAACTGCTACCTACACTGATACATATAATACAGAAAGAAAAGGACATATTTCTATGGGATTCGCTCCCAGAAAAGAATCGATATAGCAGTAACGCGTAAACAGTCACCATAATAAATCGAATTATATATTTTTTCTAGTCAACTTTGATAATGAACATTTACTCTGTTTGTTTAAACAGTATATGCGCTACACTTGCTCTCTGGTTGTGCATTGAACAAACATTCATGACACAATTTATCACTCCTCCAGAAATGAGAGAGCGAAGACATCAAGCCAAATAGACAAACTTCGTTCTTACTCATCATAATGTCTTTCAGCCTTGATATTTGCTTTGAATAATGTAAATGATTTACAGTTGTGTCGTCCATTAAGGTGACTGACAACAAAGTTGATGGCACCATCGATACAAATATTCGATAGAACTTAATTAATACTGTCTTTCAGAATGGGTTCGAGTGAGGAATTATGCGTTAAGAACAAGCGATGTTTAAATATGTTGAGATCACACCTTGAACTGTGATAAACTATAGTAGAACGTGACTCATAGTTGTGGGTCTTGTTGATCTCCAAAAATCGATTTTAAAATGATTTGGTTTAGGTTGCCTCTATGGGTCTTATTTAAGTGGTCTGACAACTACCAGGAACTTTAATACAGTTTTATTACACTGAGACTTCTAAACTCGGTTTATGAGTAGTAGAACTAAGGTCTAATGCTATCTGGCCTAAAACCTAATGAATTGGAAGTATGCTGAAAGTGACCTAGAGAAACGCTTTAAATGTGATTAAATTAATCGTTTCTTTAGCTATGGCATGTGCAAATAAAATACAGTGCAAAAAATACGAAGAAAAACACTTAGATACTTAGACATTTTCTAACTATACGACAAAAACAGCTGATTGTTGATAATTTGTATTGTACCAAGGAAGATCACTTGGCCTGAAGAGTATTTTGACGTGTACTTATTAAAGGAATTATTTGTTGCTATATATATTATTAACCACCATCTCAAAATGAACGATTATACGAAGTAATGACCAGGCTATTATAACAGTGTGGATAACACTAATATAAGTTTATATCTGTAAAACAAACGTTATTTCTAAGGTCACAAATCATGTTTTCTCACTTGACAGTTCTACACTTTTCAAAAGAAGTGACAATTTGGAAGGTGGATATATTGATTATTGCATGTGAAAGTTCTTTAGAAGGAAACAAAAAGATTAAACTGGTAATTGTTGATATATTACCAGCATACTAAACGTATTGGCTACTGAGTGTTAGATGTAATCACTGTTATTTTGTTTAATTTACCTGACGTCTTTATAGTACAATCAAATCAGGAAAATAGCTTTGGCGCGTTAGTTATACTGTTTCCGTGACCAGTAGCACTGCCTTTAGGGTTCTTCATCTAAAAATCACAGCCCATTTACGATCCTCTCTGAACATTGATGTGTGGTGTGAGATTTTGCCGCCGTTTTCACCAAAATATATGTCTGTGTTTGGCTATATACACTTTGGTTGAGCTTCGGATTCCGTGCATGTATTGCCATGGGACTGATATCATGCCAAATAAACACTTGAATGTGTTGTTTTCATTGCTTACAAATGGTAGTGGTTATATGGATAAAGAAGGTCTCGCATATTTTCTGAAGTCTTTACATCTGTACGAACAAGAGTCTTCCTCTGGGAATGATTCCGAAACAACGAAGGTTAGTCATTGTCAGGAACTTTAGAATCGTGTGTCTTTGAGCCTAACATCCTAATAAAAACACGTTATTTTATTTGCAGTAAACTACTAGGGATCACTTAGTAGAAGGGTATATCGATATTATTAAAGTGGTTGGCTACAATCCACTGTTTCTTCAGTGGACAAAAGTATTACTTGAATTTAGGTACTATGGGATAATGGGTATTTATATACCTAGCCTATCTACTTTAGTTTGTCGTCATTTCTAACTGTTATACTTATCTCCAGTACTTCTTATTTCTGTAGATTTCCGTCCCTAGATGTAATAAAATACCCTAAGTAGTTGGTGAAACCTATTCATCTGAGTAGTTAACTACCTTTGTGGCTACATTCTGGCCTGGTATTAGTTGGTCCTACGAAGTACTTTTTGAACAAGCTCAAAACGGGTGTTTTGTGAGGGACTATTTGAGAAGTTTCTTGTATGATAGTAATCTCAGACACTACTTTTTTCCCTCGTTACACTCCTCACTTTTTTTGATAAGGTGATGTTGTTTTCCTAAGTTCTCTCGCTGCTGCTTTATTATTCGTAAGGGCTTATTCGCCGAAGTAGTGCGTTATCTGCATGTAAAAGCAGTTTTATTGGGTTTCATTAAAGTCAGAAATTCTGTTTATTGGCATATACATTTCACAATATGATGGGCATCTTTATTTTTTGCATAACCTGTACATGTTTACGTCATCGTGTGATATGTAGTGTTTGCGATGACTTTTGCTAATTCCTTGTTTTAGATAAGACCTGGAAGTCTTGTACTACTACTTATTTAACTTATCAATATATAGTGAACTCTGTGCATTATGATATACTGTAGCTGAAGTCTATCGACTTGTTTATGTAAACGTGTTCAAAACATTTGTATATTTCCAGGAAGTAATGAAACAAAAGCGTTATTTTCGAATTTGACTGTATACAGTGTTCCAGTAATATATAATCTTGTTATAACCACTAAGTCATGTTTACATTAGTTTTACTTTACTCTAAATCTCGTGTCACATTGATTACTAGGCAGCACTTTTTGGTTAATATTCGTCACTTATTGTATTTGCCTGTTCTATTACAATAACATCCACTTAACTTTCCCCAGTATCCTGTGCTTTTAATAGCATTAGGTATACAGGATATAGTTCTGATAAATACACTTTCTGTTCATGCTGTGTGGTATTATTCCTTATATGGCAAACCATACTGCTATAGAAAATAGCTTGATTTATTAAACTGTTATCAGTATGGATTAGCTAGAAACTTTCTCTAGTTAAGTGAGAGTGACAGTATCTACAGTATATACTGAATCCAGTGTATTTTGTTGCGTTCACTTCAGCTACGTACTTGTTTTAGTTGTTTTATCATGCAAGTACCATAATTTAGGATATTGTTTATTATAGGTATCGTAATTTACGACCATATGAATATGCAGCTAAGAAAAATGCAACGAAATACAATGTATACTGTATATAACGTTCTGGATTTCTATAAATTTGTGAGGAGAAAAAATTGTACAAAATGTCTTGTTGAATTCACATAGAATATGCCATTACTTTATACAAAGCTAGCTTTTTAGAAATACCAATCATAATGTATGTGACTGCAGTTGATATTGTTTCCTATATATTTTTGAAAGCAAAGCGTTAGTCGTAACTTGACTTTGGGATGTATTTAATAATTCCCAATACTCCTAAAACTTTAGTGAAGTGCTAGTCGTTTCAGTTTTTGAGACAATTATTGACGTTATTTTTAGTTTAGACAGCATTATCTTATTATGACTACAACGAACTAAAGTATCGATAGTTAGTATCACAGTGAGAATTTTTGTTGGCTTGCTATATCTCGACCGCGAACAAGACTTAAATACTGTTTTAGTAGATAGCTAGTATTTTTGGACGTTATATAATTTATGACCTAGTATACAAACTTTTTTGACTATGGTTATTAACTAAGTTTGTCAGTTCTTGCAATCTTCAAAGATCGAGTAACCTAGTACATCAGAAATTTCGCTCAAGTATTTAAACTATTCTAGGTTGTAGGGATGTGACTGTTATAATGCGAGAAATTTTTGGTGGGGTGACCGAATGTTAATTAGGTGTGCTTAGTCGATGATTGCGTATCTACCCTATTCCCACTGTCCCAAGCCGGAATAAGAACACAAGACGACAGACCAACCAGACAGAATCGAATTATATTTCATACATTCCCTTTATACATACACGATACCAGACCACAGCGAACTAATTAGGAAATTAACATTAATACAGAACAAATGAGATAGTAGGCAGTGAATAGGGACAACTTGTACACAACCAATTGACTTGTAGTTCATAGTAAAAGACAGTATACTAAGAGTAAATATACTAATCGGGAGGATAGAGTAAGACGAACGTAACAATCATAGAAACGAAATGTTTACATTACCCACTGCTAGAATAATTGAAATAGTGTTCTAAAACAGAGTTCTGAGAGTTTGTTACTCTTCTTTAGTGGTACGGTATAACTGACTATTATTTATTAAACAAGAACCTGTTTCTTATTGAAATTCCGGCTGAATGTTATTGTACTTTCGATGTTTTTAAATCTGCATGTTGTTTACTGATTCTTACTGTTAGTAAAATGTGATCTTTACATCTATTCCATTTAGTGTTATACAGCAAGTGAAATGTTCGATTTCTTTCCTTCTAATCCGTCGCACTTGAACCAAACAGATTTTCAATCATTGTTGCCGACTATCCTATATCAGTTAAAAACTGGAGTTTGTACACACAAACATGTAAATGAAGTAGTTATTTCACAAGAATTCAATTGGAAAGGTAAGCTAACCTTTACTTAGAATTCAGTTTTATACTACAATCCTGAATTGTTTTACACTGATTTTCTGATTATCGTTCGTCTCAGCTTACTTATCATGGGTGCATGTCTTCTCTGCCATAAGGCCACTTATGAAAAATGTTTATACAAATTACAATCATCATTTTGACTCTACACCTCCGAGTTAAGGACTTCATCATAGATGGTCACTGAAATTATTATTTAGACGCATAAAATCTGGTGCTAATGGGCACCAAAAATGTATGTGCCAAACAATTAAACACCCAACTTTAGATTAAAAGGGTCATAGTAACTTATGGTGAAGGAGATTCTTAACTGATTAAATCGATTAGAATTAACTGACTTTGAAGATAAATGTGATTACCGATCGTTCCAGTTTATAAGAAACCTCCTATAATACCAGCACTTGAATCAGTTTGCTTAGTTTAGTGCATAAAATTTTAGCTTTCTCAGTCTTTTGACGCTTTACTAAAGTTCGCAGACACTAGGGTATGTATGGATGAACAACACAGAACCTAGTAAATGTGCGCATCGGTCCAAGTTTCCACACCTCAACAAGGTTTACACCAAATTAGTAGATGTAGTAGTTACTTTAGTGATAATAATAATAATAATAATAATAATAATAATAATAATAAAAACGGAGTAGATATACAGAATATAGTCCATGGAAAAAGAATTAGTTCGCGGAAAGAAGAGTATTAAATCATTTTAAGTTCACGGTTTAAGGGAGGACGAAGAGTAAATGCACCTCTTCTACTAAACAATTCTGAGCCATATCACCAAGAATCTCCAACCATCGTTTACGGCATTCAAAAGGACTCCAACCAGGTAGTTTGCATCTACTAACACGACTCAAATCGGCAGATAGTGACTTACTAAACTGATGTCACATTTTGGCTTGTCCGCCGTCAGCTTTCTCCCATCCTATTCTAATATCTGTCAGCATCACTCGTCGAGGTAGTCATACATAAAACGTGTCCCAGTCAATTCCGTCGTCGAAGATTTATTGCCTCACCGACTGATTTAACGTCTTTCCCTAATATTCGACGTTTAAACTCATCATTATTTGATCCCAGGAAACACTGGCGATGTTTCGGAGATATCAGTGGTCAAATATCAATAACCCATGAGTGTCGTCTACTCTTAATGGCTACGTTGGACATCCATACAGTAAAACAGAGCAGCCTGCTGCGCAGTATACTTGTCCTTTCATAGAGAGACATATCTTGCCTACGCCACTAGAGATCCAATGATGTATATTTAGATCCAATTATTGTCGGTCAGAAATATAGGTGAACCTTCATACGTCGTCTTTAGTTGTTCCTTTGCCTGTAGATTGCATTCGAATCCATTGATTATATAGTCATCCGGTTATTGGGAGTCGTATCAAAGAATTATATTGACCTTCGAAGAAGTCATTACTCAAATCCTAAAAGTTAAGTTAAAGATTACGGGGATTCAACTTCTTTTTGACCTCATTAATTGGTTGTTATTTTGGTTACTCATGTTTACCATTTTAACTTAATTTGGTTGTAAACATATTTCTTAAAGTGATGTATTGTTCGTCTGGTTTTTCTTGAATGGACTGTTAGCAAGAAATCCACCTATCGACTTTCACAGAATAAATAACTATCATTCCTCTATTGCTAAATATTTAGTTGAGTCATGCTATGAAGTTGATATAAAGTCAGCCTTTGTAATTTTGTGCAAAAGTTGTTTGGGGCATATACTAAAGCTTATTGAAGTCTTAGTTATATAAAAGTTCAACACCCCCCCCCTTTTGTTCTTAAAATCAGTTTGTACTTACACTAAACTAAACTCTGGTCACTATTGATATTATATCCAGAGTCGAGTGTGACTCAATGTTTTTCATATTATTTGTTTTATTTTATTACGTTCTGATTTCCTAGTTGACTACTATTTTTTATATGTAAGTGTCTTAACATGTTTATATGTGATCAGATTGTTCGAAATGTACTACGCAAATATGCATCACATAGCCCTGATAAACCTCGTATTCTTATCCCATTAATAAAATTTATCAGAGGGACTCAGTGTTTTGAATTTAGACTTTATGTTCGTTTATTACTGATCTGTTTCTGCCTAGTGTGACCATACAACATTAATTGTTGAACACATGAGTCACTTAATGTGTATTGAAATTCTGATCAATCTTCATGTGTCGGTGTCTAACGAAGTTCAATCGTAAATTCAAAGACCTACCCTTCTTTTACTGATTCATGCCATGCGTCCATCTGTTAGTCGTGTAACGAGTATACTGTGGTTTTGACCGTTAAGTTACTCACAAAAGCAGAAAATATATGTAGGACGTGAGTATTTTATCAAATGTCATTTAAGCGTCTATCGGGTAATATGAAACTATCGAGTAAGTAATGTTAATATTTGGTACAAAGTAGCATAAAATGGCAAATCGATTAATAGGGCCATAAACTTCTACCAACTAAATCCGTGTTACGTTTGCATATCTATTATTTATCTAAAAGCGCTGTGTTGATCAGCAAAAAGTAGGTTGGCGGAAAAGCTAAGATCGTGGGACTGAAGAAATGGCATTAATCGATTACGTGACTAACTATTAGTCTACTCTGTACTAGCGTAAGGATCTTCTATGTTTTACCCAGAGTAGTACCAATCTACGATTGACAACATAAATCCAGTTGCAGTGTGGCACTTCGCTGTCTGCCTCTAAATGTTGAGTCTGGTATTATTTTATGCTTTTACTTTTTCAGTCTCTTGTTCTGATTTAACCATGTTTCTGATGTTTGACTTTCTATTGCGTTAGGTGTTGTTAACCTTCTGATTTCCGTCATGAATATTTGCTTTCTTACTCTGATTGTGGATGCTATAGCAACTTGGCACTTTACATTAACCATGGCTGGCTAAACATCTAGAATATGCATCGACTTTCCGTATATTTTCTATATATCATGAAATTGCCAATTCACTTATATTATAACATTGTGCATAATTCTGGCTAATTACTTAGTATACTAAAACTAAGAAATTGCTTTGAACTCCACATTTAATAGTTATTTGACGAATAACAGTTTGTACGCGTAAATGACACTGGTATCCAAAGTTATGTTTGAAGGCATCATGTAGCTACTTTATGTTTTTCTTTACCTTTCTGGACATTATTCTGGAATTCAGAATTATGACAATCGGTCAATTGTTTTTCTTACAAATAAAGTTGCTTGTAGATATATAAAGCGAAAAAGAATACCAGAATTTTGAAGAAAACGATTAGATATTGCTTACTTAGGTTTTTTATTTGGTCTTGTAAAAATTTTTAAGTTCTAGATCACGAATTAACTTGGCTTCGGTATCCATTAAAAACCCAAGAAACACTGGACAGCTATCCTGTTCTCGTGTGGAACTCCTCGACAATACATATCCATGACCCTAGCAGGTGATCGAGCTCAGAACTTTCAGGTAAACGCTTAACCATCAGACTACTAGGCCGATATCCAACGGTTACGAGTATTTAACTTCAGTCAATTTTCGATAATTTTCGCAAACTCATCCATTACAGTTGGTGGGTAATTGCCTCACACATGACGTAGTTGAACCCCACTTCTCACTACGGCTTTAGGAATCACCTGAAGTCAATTTGTTGGATCTGCATATACATTTATATTCCATCGATTGTGAAACGTGGTGGTTATTGTAAAACTTATTCGGATTTCGTGTAGGCCATGAAAAGCAGGCATCATTCCATCAAACTGACAATCCAACCGACAATTCTAGCTCTTAAATATAAATATATGAGTCGATCAGATTGTGAATCACCGTTTTCAGAAATGAAGTAATTAGTTTGGACGAAGATAAACCCAGTAGCAATTATAGTTTATTTAACGTATACTATCACTTATTAACGAATGTATGATTATCCCTTATCCATTTTATAGCAGATTACGTTTTTTAGGTTTACTTTAATACATTGTATTTTCAGATAGTGTAGTAAATCAGTGATTACAGGGATAAATTTCAGTTGGTTCTCATTTGTTAGACAATGTTCTGTGTGTGTATATACGTTATCTTTTAATTTCTAAAAGCACTATTAACGTTAGCAAGTACAATTAGACATTTTCGTCGAATGTATTTCCAAGCTGCCTGTCCGTCTCTCCTCCCAAAGGATTATAGTTATAGTTATAGAGTGGTGTGCCTCGATGATTCCGCAAACCATCTCACGCACTTGTTGGCCTTAAATTCTATAGGTTATATTTTATGCTCTTTTTAACTGAGAACTGAGCCCCATAAATCAGTATGTCTTTTGGTCTGCAAATATAAAGATGCCTTTTGTGTACTCATGGTCTGTACACTTGTGAGTTCGTTATTAAATATTAGAATTCAGCCTGCTAACGACATAAATTTAGTATATGTTAATCTATGTGGCTTTTAAACTGGTTTTATTCCATTTATCATTTGCATGGATTACTTTCATATTTTGGATGTGGAACTTTTTTACTTCGTATTTTCCAAGTTCCTTTAGTTGACTAATTTTTAATCACTTTATTTTGTAGCTTTTCTCGCTGGAATTGGCGCTGTTTTTCTTGTGAGCTTTTCGGGACTTATTGTCGTATGTTTGGTACCTCTTATGTCTCGCAGCTTTTACAATGTCGTGACTCAATTTCTTATTGCCCTCGCAGTTGGGTCACTTGCTGGAGATGCTTTTCTTCACTTAATTCCTCATGTAAGTGTATTAGACATATTTGTGTACCAAAAACATACATGCCCCTTCGTATTCGTTTGGTTATCGCACTAGATATTGACTATAGTATACTAGTTACACAAACTTATTTCGAATTTTCCATATTTAAGACTAGATCGTATGATTATTAATTTCAGACAATTTCCAGTCTTTTGTATTTTTGAAAGTGCAGACAGATAGATACAACGCAGAACTTCGTACGTACGTACATCAGTTCAGGTCGCCATACCACATCAGCACAGAGACGCAACTGTCAGTTCAAATCCAAGAGTGATAACGATAATAGAAGTATTAGCAGTAATGCAGAAAATTAGGGAGCGAAGATATGATTCGAAAAGTATAATTCAGTGAGATAAATTTGAAAGGAGAAAGATAGAGAATTCGGAAGGTTAGATTTTGAGAGAACACAAAGAGTGGATGCACCTGCGCCATTGCGAACGATTCTGAGCCATGTCGTTCAAGGTCTCTAACCATTGGTGACTTTCGTCTCGCGGACCCCAACCACGCAGCCTACATCTACCAACATGACTTAGTCCACTTGTCAGTGACTTCATCGATTTCTGCCATGTTTTGGTTTGGCCGCCTCTAGCTTTCTACCAACCTATTCCTACACCACAAAACATAGCTCGTCGAGGCAGACGGTAGTTAGACATGCGTAACACATGTCCCAACCACCTCAACTGATGAAGTTTCAATACTTCATCTATTGA
Source organism: Schistosoma japonicum (assembly GCA_025215515.1). NCBI lineage: Eukaryota > Metazoa > Platyhelminthes > Trematoda > Strigeidida > Schistosomatidae > Schistosoma > Schistosoma japonicum. The sequence goes on along the minus strand of CM046063.1, from coordinate 45,504,746 downwards.
TTTGCCCTCCTTTCCTAGAACCCGTTTCCTAACGACAGCATTGCTCACTCGGTTGTCCCATGATACTCGAGCAATGCTTCGGAGACACCTATGATCGAAGACCAGTAACCTATGAATGTCCTCTACTCTTAACGGCCATGTTTCGCTCCCGTATAGTAGGACAGAGCGAACTGCTGCACGGTACACTCGTCCTTTGGTTAGCAAGCGGATATCTCGTCTGCGCCATAAGTGACGCAACTTGGCAAAAGCCAATCGAGCTTTCTGTATCCGTGCTGAGATTTCGTCAGTCACCAGGCCATCAGCACTGATGAGACTCCCCAGATACGTGAAGCGGTCTACACGCTCAACTACTTCACTCCCTGTCACTAGTTCAGGTGCCGATGCAACCCAATCCTGGAGCAACATTTTTCATTTCGAGGGGGAAAACCGCATCCCGAACATGCTTGCATTGTTGCTCAGGGTAGTCAGAAGACTCTGCATTTTGTCAGCGTCTTCACCAAATAGGACTATGTCATCAGCATACTCTGAGTCAGTAAGTGAGGCTACTGGTAGTAAGTCAACTCCTGAAAAGTCAGACGAAGACATGGTTATATCTAGGAGCATGTCTATGACAAAATTAAACAAGAATGGGGAAAGTGGACATCCCTGACGGACACCACTTGAAGTGAGGAATTCCGATGACAGTTCGCCATAAGCTCTCACTCGACCTGTAGTTTTAGAGTAGAGAGCTTGTATAAGGTTAATGTACTTCTTTGGTACACCTTTCAATGACAGACACTGCCACAGAACCTCACGATCAACAGAGTCGAATGCCGCCTTTAGGTCCAGGAAGACAACTATTGTAGGACGCTTAAATGTGTGTCTGTGTTCCAGGACCTGTCGCAGTGTAAAGATGTGGTCTATACAGCCACGTCCAGGTCTGAATCCAGCCTGGTTTTCTCTAGTCTGCTCTTCACGAGCTCTAGTTAGGCGTCTAAGTATAATCGAGGCTAATAATTTAGAAACTATATTAGTCAGACTGATTCCCCTGTGATTGTCACAAGAAGACTTTTGTCCTTTCTTATAAATTGGGACAATCAGGGATTGAGACCAGTCAGATGGTATTACGCCCAGTTCCCAGATTCTACCTAAGGTTTCAGTCAATCTAGCTGCTAAAACTGGACCATCATCCTTAAAAATTTCAGGGGTAAGCCTATCAGGACCTGCTGCTCTACCTCGCTTCAGATTTCCTATAGCCTTCTCAATTTCATAAAGACTAGGAGGAGTTAAGTCGATTTGCCATTCAGGATGACTGGGGATCGTGGGCAACCGAAGTGTGGCTGAAGGCCAGTTGAACTGATCCCTAAAGTGTTCTGCCCATCGGTCCAATCTCCTGGACTGAGAATGAATTATAATCCTATCCTTTTCCGAGATAGTCTCACTCACATTCGGATCCCTAATACCAGTTTCCTTGATAAGTCGAAAAAGTTGCCTACTGTTGCCTGTCGCCGCTGCCTTTTCCATCGTTTTTTCTTTCGCCACCCACCACTGTTCACGGTCGTTGCGTAGGCTTTTTATCAGCCTGCGCTAAAGCTCACTTCGCTCTTCATCATGTTCAGAGCCAGGTGGGATGAGTTTACGAGCATCCATCAGTTCGGTGGATGCTACTGAAATCCACGGCTTCATCCAAGCCTTATGAATTTACCTTACTAGCAGATATCATTGCTGTTTCCACAGCATTTTTGATATCATTCCAACCTGCTTCCGGATGGGAATCGATATTGAGAATATCGGAAAAGTACTTAACATTTAATTAGACTTAGGGTATAGTGCGTGAAATAGTAAACCACTTAAATGAGAATATAATCTGTATGATCAATTTATATCCTCTCCATAACTAGAAAGCTAATTGGCCATCTAAAGAGATGTGATTGGAGAAAGTCTTGTTCATTGGAAATATTCCTTAGTATGTAGTGAAAATCTTAACTATATCTTACTGTTATCGGTAGAATAAATTTTAGTCTAATAATCGGTTGACTGAATGCATATGGAAATGACATCAAATGTGAACAACGCAAGGAAAACAAAATTTGAATTTACTATAATTCGAAGCTTCTTATCATCAACTGCAAGCAGTCTAAAATTATAAAGAATCATACAGAATTAAATGTTTGATATATTTTATTTGTTGGGGTTAAAATGAATATTTTGAATAAAAATGGAAGTCATAATAATTAGAATGAATTACATGATATACTTATAATCGTAGTTAAATTTGATGTGTATTTATATGTCGCAAATTAAGATTAGACACATGTAGATACGCCTAATAAACGGTGGGGATGATAATTTAATCTTTATAAGGTTAAATAAAGTAAATGAATTTTTGAATGAAAATCATTTGAATCTATGAACATCTGGATGATTGAGTAAGAGAAAATAATTATTATGCTCACCAAAGGTTTTGAAAGGCTTTTCATGCTATTTTTCTTTACACATAGGTCAGGTTGAAAACATTTGTTAGCGATCGGCTCTGCGTAACGTAGTAATAATGGTATTGCTTGTCTGTTAATAATTTAAAATGTTTCCGAAACATTTACATTATATCCACTGTCAAAATGGTGTTATGAGATTGCATTTGTAAAGACTTTCACCACCACCACCACCGGAAACGGACCCAGAGAAATTGGCAAAAGCCTTTTGTTCGGTCCTTACTATACTTGCTTCCTCAAGTATATATAAGTTTGTTGATGTAGTTGAAAGTGACGTATGAAGGCTAGTGATTCACCTTTGAGTTGTTTACTGAGCACCTTGTGTTATACAATAAACTAGTTCAGCTACAATAAAAGTTCACTCCAGTGCCGTCCTAATTCTTTCATCAATTCTTTTTGAGGTCTCATCTCCTTCGGACACAAGATGTACGAGGACCGGCTTCTTTTTTCAACAGTCGGATGTTCATCATTTTAGGGTGTGCCCTTCTGTATCTCTTGATAAATTTCTTTTGGTATCCATTCTTTACTAACCAGGCGTATATATATATATATATATATAAATCTATGTATGTTCCAATCATGGTTTTCCACTTTTGTAAACATATTTTCCTACATATTGCTGAGGAAGTGGAAAGTATCTGACATTTAAAGTATTATTTATAGCCAAATCAAAAACGTAACTCGGTAACGGCATATATTCATGAATTTGATGCTGAAACCATCTCTTGTGAGCGCCAGTGATACTACTGTCTTGTCTAAACTAAAGTAAGTAAGAATATTGCCAACTGTGCAGTCTGTTGATTAAATATAGAATTCTCTGACCATTAGTCTGTCATTTCGTACTCAACGTTGTTGTTTTAATTGACATATGGTTGAAATCATAATGGCTTCGACAGATATTTCTTTGTCAGTATTAATTCATTGTATAGTTACCTATGTAACTAGTTTTTGAAATTTACCTTATCTGCAGAAATTTTTTGCCAGTAGTTAGTAGTGGTTCCCATCACCAATTGTTACGTTGTAAGCAAGGAACCTTGCTGTACGCTTCATTTTTTTGTTTGGAATACACATATAACTGGTCGAAATGTACTCATTCAGTTAGACTACTTTCTTTTTTACTGAATAACGATTAAGAGTGGAAGTCTTTCGTGTTTCGGCTATTATATAGGTAATATGCTCTGAGTTGATATGACAATCGTACAAACTGACAGGATGATAATTACTAATGGTACTAGGACTATTGATGTTACGTCCATTTACCGATTGAGTTATTATATAAATTAAACAGTTTATCATAACATTACAGTTGAACTATTTTCCCTGATAAATAAAAGTATAAATAGATAAAATGGGTTTATTGCCTCTCATTAATATTCGAAGCTCACTGTAGGATTTTATCTACTACTTGGTTTTCTATTCACTATAGCATTTTTCTAAAAAAAAATATTTTATTACTGTCACTCTTATTGAATCAGCATTGTTACGTTTTATCGTTGTCTAGTATTCTACGATACGAAAACTTCACCGGCCCAATCCCGAACTAGAACAAGACTCGAGCAGGTAGCAAAATATGTTCGAAAATAGGAATAACAAAGTACAGAGTTTATATGAAATCCACATGAGAATTCACTGCCACCTTGATTGTTCGTTAGCGTTGATTAGCTGAAAATGTACCAATCATTGTACAGCTTCGCAAGCACGCTTTAAGCATACTTTAATATGAACTGTTTCGTGTTAACAATTACATATGAATTTAAGAATTATTTAAGAAAATTAGCATTGGGCAAGTCAAGTGAACGGTTTAACAATTGCAATATAAAACAGAAATTTTAAATGCTTTCAGAACTTCCGCATGAACATTGATCGTCTATGCGTCCAGCGTTTTTAAAACAGACATATTATGGCCACTACCTAAATAACAGAAGCAGAACTTTTTATTAACAAATCTGTTGCTCTAAAGGCAAATACACTAGCTTTACTGAGTTTTTATGCAAATCATTTTATCTCGTGTATGATCAATGTAGCTAATACTATCAAGAATGTTATGAAATTCTTGTGCTCCTACTTTCTTTTCGTAGCTAGTTATCATATTAAGTATATTTAGCCTAAATAAACTACTTATTATTTGTAGAAAGACTGACCAACTACTGGTCACAAAAGAAAAAAATAGATATATTCAACGAATTTATTTTCGACAGAAGCTCAACTTTCATGCTGATGAATATATATATATATATATATATATATATATATATATATATATCATTTTATGGGTAAAACTGCTTGTTACGTATCAAAGGTGATATTTTTTGTGTTAGAATAATAGAAAATGTTATGTCACTAACAAATTTAGAAGCCATAATAGAGTTAATCGCAACTTACGATTTCACTGAATCACCATATACATATAGGCTAAAACGGAGCTTAGGGTTTAGTTACAGTCCATATACACGACTTAAAGAACTAGTAAACTTTTTTCATTGATTACTTAAAATCAATCCATTTCTATTTGTCTTTGCTTATCCCCTATAGTTCTTGAGATTCCTCTTACTGAATTATACTTTTCGAATCATATCTTCGCTTGAGATTCCTCATGGTTCATGATACATTTCTGAGCTTAGATTTCTCGTATCCTTTTAAGTTAGTAATTAGTTAACGAACAGATTAGATTTCTCGAAATGTTTGCAGCTTTTTCTAGGGAAATAAGTTGTAGCTTATTTTGTTCTCCTATAATGATTCAGGACTACTCGTATCATAATGTTCATTTTTTTCAGGCTCTTTCGGTTGCTGGGCATAACCATCACACCCGTGATCATGAAATTAATGTTGATCATGAACATCACGATGGACATCACCATGATTCTTTATCTTTAACAGAGCTTAGCTCGCATCGAAAAATGATTTTGGAAGCACTCGTTGCTTTACTAGGTATTTATATATTTTTCTTAACCGAACGGCTCACTATCATCTGTCAGAACAGAATGTCCCGGCGAAAGTTAAAACGTCAACGAGTAAGTATATTTGTCACCTGTCCTCCTAGTTTAAACTTGTGTTGTTTTCAAACAATATAATGTATAAAATTATTTTACAAACTTATATTATGCTTAAGTATGTTGATTCACTGTTCATGCGCTGATAATGTTTGATCGAAATGAATTACACGCTTACGGTATTTCAATGATTCCTGATCAAGTTAGGTAATAGGAAGAACATAGATGTGTATCTGAACATTTTAGGTTTTCTTTTGAATAATTCTAACTAGGTATTTGTTACCGTCAAATTCATGTTTAATGAAATGACTAGTGCTTTGGTAACTTTCAAGTCACTAGCAAATTCGTAGAGTTCTATTGTATGGGATATGAAACTTAACTACTAATAGTGTTTAAACGTTAGTTACAAAGGTTAGTTTACATACAATAGCTGCAGCGAATTGATCCTTAAGTTTAGGACTGTATGTAGGTAGTATTGTAATTCGTTTGAATATGCAACACAAGCGAGGATGAATTCCGACTGGCCTCTTAACAATATTTGCATTATTTTAATGTTTCTGCACAAAATATCTTATTTATACATTGCTGTTTCTACCTAATCTAAATACGATATAATTCACCACATACGTTATAATTTTTTAACTTTTGTTTTAGAAGGCATACTCACATATATTAATCGATACAAAACCATAGACAGATTAGGTCAAATACTATTATTTGTTCTGGCATGAAAAGCTTATTTTAAGAATTTTCGACATCTATAATTTCTTAAACTATTCGTTAAAGAAATAAGTTATAAGCACATACATAATCATGAAATGTATTGTCCTTAAGTACATTAAAAGTTCCTGTCACTGTTCATTATAATATTCTGTTACCATCCAATGTACAGAAAGACATAATTAGACAAATCAGTCAATATAATAAAATAAAAAATACACAAAATTCTTTTGGAATGAAAACAATTAGTTGTGGTGCAATTGAGAATTAAATTAACTTGCGAGAAAGGAAACTGAACCTACGCCTATCAGTGCCACAAGTTTAATACTATCATACATTTACTGCTGAAATTAATTCTGTTGTTGTCCGAATTCCTAGGACTTGGTTTCTTGCCAGGAAGTTCACAAATTGATTTAGAATGCGAAGATGACATAGTTCTGTTCCGTGAATACGCTGATAGAGCATAGAGTCTTATAACAGGATTGTACGACAATCCAAATAGTTGCTTCATGTTTGGTCTGCATCAACACCTGAACAAAAGATAAAAAGTGAAGCAATTTCACTCGTTTAATTTCACTTATTTTTAAAGTCCGTTCTCTTTTACCCTATGAATGTGAATCGTGTGCATTACCAGTAGATGGCATTCGTGGGTTATGTATATTCGAAACAATCGCTCGACGTTAGTGGGATCACCTGCTAAGTAATTATGAGATTAGACACCGGAATTATTTTATACCTTTCCATGAACTAGTTCTTTTTTCCTGAACTGTATTATATCTGTCTACACTTTTTTATTGCTACCATTGAAGTAATTACAACTTCTACTAATGTGGTGTTAATCTTATTGTACTGCTCAGATTTGGCAACTTGAACTGTTGCACATATGATACATACAATGAAATTATAGTGATCAGTAATTCAGGAAAATCATCAACTGAATAACTATCACAAAAAATTATCATGAATGATTATTGCATTAAATAAATTGGTTATAACGTACAATGGATTAATTTAATACGATTAATGTTTAACAGAAATCACGTTTGGGGAAATCAATACCTAATTCTTCGCTTGATTTCATGAATAATTGTATTTTTAGGAGGGGAGGGGGTATCTAGCATCATGACACTGATTACCTTAAGATGAACTAATCCGTGTGCATGGTTTAAATGTTCACTAGTTATTATTATATCCTACTAACACCTCCCAGTTTAACAGGTTCGTATGATCTGCTATTAGGGTTAATGAGTATAACTAATTACAAATACTGAATTCATGTTTATCTAGCAGATTTAATCTAAGAAGCTCGGTCAACAAATCTACTTGGTTAACCTGGAAATCCTGAACTCATTCATCAAATCATCAAACGTATTCATAACAGTTGTAAAATAGATTAAAATTACTTAATAAAGTCTCAGCTGTTTCGAGGAAGTGGAAATCTGTATTCTACGACATCAACAATGTTTAAACTTTCTTCCTTTTCAATTTAAATCCGAAAAAATTATGGAAAGATTTTTGAGTTTGTTTTACTCTCAGATCAGTTTCTGTAATATGCTGTCTTACTTACGGACCTAATAAACGATTCGAATCAAAGATTATGTATTTTATGATGTTTGATTCTTTCTTCTCTTTGTCAGACAACCTGTTTGAATTTGTTAACTCATATGTAAAACTCTTCTGCATGTTTGGAACTTAGTCAAAATGTGGAAGCTTGAATTGATACAAAATGAATGCTCTCTTTATCTGATTTCCCCAAAACAGACGGTTAATTCCAATTTTACTCCGAAAGTTTTCAAGAACTATTTAAACAGACAAATACCGTGCAACATATGATGATAATAGCCTATTTATTATTTTTTTCTAAAAAGTACTCCATTAAACATTATATGTATTAAAAATTCCATTTATTTTTCATTACAAATGTATTTATACTGTGATTTTATTAAGCTACCTCGACTCATAACTATAATCAATCATAATTTACTTGTGAACCCCTATTGACGTAGCTTAATGAATGTTTCATTAAGTGTATACGATTTCTAAAGTATTGATTATTTAATTTTGTCTTATTTCCTCGTTTTTAGACCACTTCATTCAATAAAAGTCAGCTATGCAATTGTTCTCCTGACCGACCTATGGATAATAGTCGATGCGTTGATTATCTCAATGATAAACAACTAAGTATGTGGTAATTTTTTTTAAAAGTGGATCTACTAACCTGTACTTGACGTTTTATCTGAGTAATATACTTAATTTTAAACAAATTTTTGATTAGTATGACATTTTTTTAATTATAAGAAAAGATATCTAGGACGAAAATGGCGTAAAACGTCGCACCGAGACTGCATAAATTGAATTTACTCAAATTTACAACTGCATAGATACAAATAAATTGAATATGGAAGGATATTAAAATAAATGACAGCATAGATCATCATGGAAAAATAAATGACAAGCATTAAAATGTACATTATTTACTGAAAAATAAAGTATACATTTACCAACAACACTTTCAACCAAATCACTAAGGGTTTTTGTCCACTGATTCCCCCTATTTCAAATACTTCTATCCGAAACATATTTACCTTTTCATACAATTCAAATCAACAGTCAGTAACTTCATTAACCTGCACTAAGGTTAAATTTGATTGTCTTTCGTGTTTTACAGCTTTGTTTATTAACTTTAGCCAAAATATACGCTCGAACGGATATATATATATATATATATATATATATATATATATATATATATAACTTAATTATCTAAGGTGAGGCTGGTGCCACCATGTTACAACATACTTATTGCTGGGCTACCGGATACCTCAGAAGTACTATGTATCATATAGGTTGATGAATCCTCAATGAGTCCTTTGTGTCCCCAATAATTTGCTTTTATAACAAATAAATGTTTGACTTGATTTCCAAATAACTCTGCATTTCCGGCATAACTTATAGGTCTTCATTCTTAAATCCTTTGGTTCTCGAGGGCCGTTTCACCACTAAATACACTTTATGCAGTTTCATTGTAGATTGTGGAAATATAAAATTAGTGTAATATTCACAATGACAAGTGATTTAGTGGTTACATCTTAAGTGTTATTGGGTACTTGGAATGTAATGTGAAGTTACATTTATCACTTTAACCTTTGATCATTTCCGTCTCTCTTCAGTCGATGTTCTTATATCCTCAGAAAAGGATTGTTTTATCTTTCAACTTGTCTCACACTTTTGAATCATTTCTTTCCATCAAACACATTGTTTATTAATTACGATGGGAATTCACCATCAATAGGATTATTCCTAACGAAATATATTATCTGACTGTTCTAATCTCGATCTCTTTCATTTAGACTTGTTAGAAAATAGTGTTTGTAACTAATTATACTCATTAACCCTAATAACAGATCCTACGAATCTACTTAATAAAAGATTAGTGGTGTCAGCAGAATATTCTAACTAGTGTGTGCTTGTTTACAGGCAGTCGACGCTGGTAACTAATCGTGAGGATGTTAGAAGCTCTTCATTACTTCTACTACACGTACAGTAGTGTTTTCTATTACTGTGTTTTCCTGGCTCCTCTTGCCTTCTCGATTCTTGTTCTAATTTGTGTTCGAGCTTGGTAAAGTTATCATGTTATCAAAAATAATACGTGGTAAAGACTTCAGCACTTGTGTCACTTGAATAAAATAAAGGGAACTTCAAGTGGATGGCAGTTATTCCACTAAAATTATTATTTGTTCTCTAGTCAGCGGGACATTCTGGAATGTATGTATGTATGATCAGCATAGAACCTGGCACATATGTGGATCTGTCCAAGTTACCATACCTCTATGGCACTGCAGGATTAACACCACATTAGTTGCTACAATAATAATAGCAAGCAGAGTGATCATGTAGAATATACTTCACGGAGCGTGGAAAGAAAGTTATAAAATAATTTTAAGCCCATGATTTAAGGAAGAACAATGAGTGAATACATCTACGCCATGGTGACCGATTCTCGGCCATGTCACTTAGTGTTTCTACCCACTGGTTACGAATTTTGCGAGGACCCCATCCAGGTAGTCTGTGGCTACCGACACGACTCAAACCAGCAGTTAGTGACTTCATGGACTGATGCCATGTTTTAGTTCGACCGCCTCTAACTCTCTCCCATCCTGCTCCTACATCAGCGAACATAGCACGTCGAGGTAGACGGTGGTTGGTCATACGCAACACATGTCCCAACTACCTCAGTCGATGAAGAGTGATTTACTACCTTTCCCTAACACCTGTCATCTGACCTTGTTATTACTTACTCCATGATCCCAGCCGATGCAAGTGATGTTTCGAAGATATCGATGGTCAAAAACTAATAACCTTCGAGTGTCGTCTACCCTTAATGGCCACGTCTCACACCCATACAGTAAGACAGAGCGAACTGTTGCGCAGTACACTTTTCTTCGGTGAGAGACGAATATCTCGTCTACGCCATAGGTGACGTAAGTTGGCAAAAGCTAAACGAGCTTTTTGAATTTGTACTGAGATTTCGTTAGAGATCAACCCATCAGGGCTAATCAGAGTTCCAAGTTAAATGAAGTGGTTGACGTGCCAATTGAAGTTACGGATTCAAATGACAGTTCACTATAAGCTCTGACACGACTAATAGTGTTTGAGTAAAGAACTTTAACAAGATCTATGTACTTCTGGGGAACGCCTTTCAATGAAAGACATTGCTATAGAACTTCTCGCTTTCAAGTCAAAAAAACCACCATTGTCGGCGCTGAAAAGTATGTCTGTGTTCTAAAACCTAACGAATGGGGAATATCTGGTCTATATAACTGCGACCGAATCCGAAACCAGCCTGGTTTTCTCTCATTCGCAGATCATAAGTTGTAGTTAAACGTCTGATAATTATGGAAGCTAGTATTCTAGATACTATATTAGTCAAACCAATTCCTCTATGATTATCACAAGATGACTTTGATTCTTTCTTATATACTCGGACGATTAACGATCAACACCAGTCAGATGGAATTATATCAAGTTCCCAAACTTTAGTCAGTCTAATAGTTAAAGTAAGACCACCATCTTTAAAGACCTTTTAGGATAATTCATCCGGACCTGCTGCTTTGCCTCACGTTAGGTTGGTTATAGCTTTTTCGACTTTGACAAGAGTCGAGGGATCTAAGCGCAAAGTTCTAGAGCAGCTGAAGGCCAACTGAACTGCTCCTCGAAGTGTTGAGCTCATCGTTTTAAACGTCTAGATTGAGAGCTAACAAGTGTTCTATCTCTTTCGAAGATTGTCTCACTAACGCTTGATTTTTTAAACCCCAGTTTCTATTATTAATTGGAGAAGTTATTTAATGTTACCTAATACTGCTGCCTTTTCCATTTCCGTTGCTTTCGTTATCCACCACTGCTCATGATAGTTTCGCAGACTTTGTCAGTTCGTAGCTGATTACTCTTCGTCCCTCATCATGTTCAGAGCCTTACAGGATGTTTTCGGGAGTCCATCAATTTAACAGAAGCCATCGATATCCACTAATTTTTCTTGACATGTTGATTTAAGTGCTTGATAGATGTCACTGTAGATGCTACAGCTGTTTGGACATCTTGTCAAGTAGTATCTAGTTGAGTCGCATCTTTATAATTGCCTAAGTGATTCTTCAGTTGTTCCTGGAATTTAATCTTGGCTGTTTCGTTGCTGAACTGAATTCTAATGGTCTTTCCTGTGGTAGTTTTTCTTCGCTCAGTAAGATGCAAGCAAATGCGTGCTTGTACTAGAGCATGATCAGAATCTAAACATGTACTCCAGAAAGATCGGCAATCTTCTATCGAGCCTCTCCAACAGTGACTAATAGTGATTTGGTCTAGTTTGAGTCCATCGTTGAGTTGGGCCAGGAGGTCGCCATGTTAGACGATGTCGCTCCTTATGCTAAAAATTTGTGTTTAATAGAAATGAATGATTGTTTTAGCGAAGTTGTAGCTGACGATTGCCGTTATCCATTTTCTGGGCTGCAACACCGAAGCATCCTCACAAATATCTTTCAGACTGATTCAAGCTACCTATTTAGGTGTTAAAACCACCAGCCATGAAGAAGTTCAGTAAGTTTTTCGTAAAATTCATCTTTCACATCATCCGGACTGCAGTCGGTGGGAGTGTAGATGGAAATGGCGAAAAGACAATGGCGTGTCCCTTTCTTTCCGGGTTCTTACCGAACCATTTAGTTGGACGGCACGTAGGCGACTGTTGATAGGAATCCATTGGAGAAGTGCCTGTTCTGTTTCCATACTTAACGCAATACCTACACCGGCTAGCCCACGAGAAGTTGCTATTGAGTCGCTAGATAACCGAGAGGCGTATCGCGAAGATTCTTCACTCTTATTAAGTGAGGTCAAGTGAATGACCACGCCAGGATCCAGTATGCATGTTTCGGAGACACAATATATATCAATGGCGCTAGGGAGGCTTGCTACCCTATTTAACACAGGGTTCGTACATTGAATGCACCAATGTCAAGTTTTGAGCGTAGTCTTAGTGTACTCGGGACATTTCGTGGGCCGGAATCATTGGCACTGATGATAGGAATATAATTAACATGGCGGTAATCATGTTTGTTGCTAGAGGTATGAGGGCGATTATCTCTTCCCAGTTGCCCACACTGTGGAAGGGTTCTTCATTATGTACCTGGTAAGTGAATTAGGTTAGGGTTGACCTGAAAGACCTGGGAGTGTGACTGCAGTGCCCAAGGAATAACTGCTTGGGACCGGTCACACACGGCCTATTTGAGAGAGGTCTTCGTTGTAGCTCCGTGCTCGTGAGGGCCTTACTGTCGGGGACGGAAATCCGTAGAGTAAGATGAGGTGTGCATTTTTAGAGTCAACCTTTTCTTATCCCCTCCTTCTTTTGTGGGAACACAGCATCGCTGTTATGCTGGTTGTTTGAGGAAAATACCTTACTGCCGTCACACCTTTGTACAGCCAGCATTTCGGCTTCGTCCTCGGATCTCATATTTGCTGCTTTTCGTCTCACTACTTTTCAAGCGATCTTCCATGTCAAGGTAGGACCTTGAGGAACGATTACTGCTGCTGGTATACCCCGATTGAGTCATTACGATAGGCAAGCTCCACCACCACATTAAAGTAGCAGCACTGTTGGGACATTCTGGGCTACTTCTACAAATATGCGTTTGTGTTCAAATGTGAGGAAACAGTTGCATAGATAATAATTTTCACTGATATTTACTCTAGTAGGTTATGAAACGCGTACCCTTTCACCAAAGTATATGCCGCTGCAACTTTTAGTATATATTAGACTTATGACTTTGATAGACGTAGGTCCAGTTACTTTTCTCTTAAATTTGGTTTTTAATTACACCACAACTGATTGTTTTTATACTAAAACAATGTTGTGTATTTTACATTTAATTTTGTTAACTAATTTGTTTAACTATATTTTTCTGTGCATTAGGTGGTTCAGATGGTGTTGTTCAACCGTGTTGGTCATTCAACACAAATGCTATACAATCAGTTGAAACCGGTGGTGAAAAAACAAACAACCAACCCCAACAGGCTGAGGGTAACGATGACTTTTGTCGACAATACCCGACGTTATCTAATTTGAGAAATCACCCAATCGAGAATGCCACTTCAGCGTCTATAAATAATAATAAGGTATCTATAGTCGATGGTTTGGATATGAAACGTAATTATAAACAGGTAATAATCTACGGCTATCGTTTATTTTTCTTAGGATTGTTTTATTTAATTCCTAAACATGACACATTTTTCGGATCCCTTGAATGCTTCGTTTATCCTAACACTGAACACATTATTTTGTTAATGAAAACATAAATTAAAATTTACACAAACTATGGAATTAAAATTCTTAATAATGATATAAATTTTCTTAAAATAATTCCAAAATATTGACAAGTATGACTCGATTTTAGGACGCTTAATACTTGAGCAAAAACTATGTCACCGAGTTCAAGATAATTTCGTTAGTCATAGGGTTTTGGAATGGAAAGTTGAGCTGATGGCAAACTAAAACGATCCATTTTGTATGGTTGATATCATATTGACAGGTAAATCCAAAGGATTTGACATAATATAACAAACGTAAATTATTTTTCGATAGGTTTATTGAAAATTGATACTATTTGCCACAACTTGAGTTTCAAATAAACAACAATTACGACAACAACCTCTTAGTTTTATATTACAAATTGGCATCAAACATTAGCGTCACTATTATATAACAGCTCACTTTGGCCTTTACTCTGTGAATTAGCTTCTACATCACTTATTTATTTGCTCACTGAATCAATATCAGTTCAACTCATTCTAACATTATATTCTAATATCTCTTATGCTCACATTCTTTGCTAATAACATCTTAGGTAGTGATATTTTGTTATTGATATAATTTTTCTAGATTCATGTGTAGATTTATATGTCATTGATCTTTTTCTTCAGAATACTGCTTTAGATCTTGACAACCATGCTAATAGCACTCATTCTCAAACTGATACACCTAATGCAGTTTTAAAGGATTTATCATTTGCTTATATTGGTGGCGACGAACAAATCCAAACACACCCACATCGTGATAAACCACACGGGCATCATCATGGTCATAGTCATGATTTAAGCTCTGTCCGAGCTATCGCATACACTATTATTGCTGGTGATGGATTGCACAACTTTTGTGATGGCATAGCTATCGGTGCTGCGTTTGCGAGCGACATGCATGGCGGACTGTCAACCTCAATAGCAGTTTTATGTCATGAACTTCCACATGAACTAGGTATGCTTTATTCACCAAAATAAAATATGCGTCTATAGGCTTCTCTTTTTAATAACCTAAATTAGCTTGTGAGTTAAATAACTAATTATTTTGTGACGCTTTTCTCCTTGGCCATCAACTACAACTTTAACTGGGTTGTCGAACTATGCAACCTGATATGTTCAAACTGTCGAGCGATTCCACTCTCTAAAAGGGATTTGTACTGTTTCGATAAGTCACCGTTATTTTCAGTTCTTATTTTCTTAATTTGTATAAGTAGAAAAATAGGTATGCTGGTTCTACTTTTATCATCAGTCAATTATAATCAATATAGAACGTTGCACAGGTTTGGTAGCTTAGATTTTCATAACGCGTCAACAGGATGCGGGCGAATTTACACGATGAATAAAAATTGAAATAATGCGTAGCTATGATAAAAAATGAGCTGATCACTCAGAATTTTCTTCAACAAGATATAACGAAGGTATATATATGTAGGAATACCGGTGTTCAACATACTCGTCCTTTGGTTGGGAAACGTGCATGTCACCTAAGTCACACGTGATATAATTTGACAAATGCATTTCGGATTTTTTCTGTTATTTCGTTAGACATTAACCCACCAGGATTAATGAAGCTTTCAAATCAAGTAGTGTTCACCACACTCAATTACTTCACTCTCTATGATTAATTTAGGGAATGATGCACACTAGTTATGAAACAACGGTTTGCATTTTGTGAGGGGAGGGGCAAAGAGTAGCACGTTTGAGGCATCATTGATTCGTTGTTCAAAATGATCGGAAAACTCAACATTTTATCAGTACCTTCAGTAAATGCATGAAGCACCTATACGACAACGAAGAAGCTAGCTTGTATACATCATTACCAAGGTTAACTTTGATAATTTCAAATAAATTGAGCACTGGATAGGTTGTTTATAAAATAAGTAATATATTTGTAAAATTCCAATAAGTAAAAATTAAAATTTCTGACATTCCGCGGCTTAGTGTAAGTCGCTTCTTCAGAGAAATAACCGAATTTTGGGCAATCAAGAGCAAAGCTGACAAACCAATCACTAAAATGAATGAACAACAAAACAGGTGGGTAGAATACTTCGAAGAACTCTTGAATAGACCAGCTTCACTGAACTCGCCAGTCTTCAAAGCAGCAGCCACAGGATCTCTCCATAAACACCGACCCAACAACAGTCTAATGGCCATCCGACAAATCAAGAGTCGTAAGTCAGCAGGGCCAGACAACATACCAGCTGAGGCACTGAACACAGATATAGAAGCAACTGCAGAGATGCTCCACATTATCTTCAGAAAGATTTGGAAGAACAAGTGCCAGCAGACTGGAAAGAAGGATACCCCATCAAGATACCAAGGAAAGGAGATCTTAGCGATTGCAAGAACTACATAGGCATCACTCTTCCTTCGATATCAGGAAAAGTCTTCAGCAGAAAGTTATTGAACCGAGTGAAAGACTCAGTCGACGTTCAACTTCGAGACCAACAGGCCGATTACGTAAAGACCGATCGTGCGTCGACCAAATCGCGACTCTACGGTTCATTGTTGAACAATTAATTGAATGGAATTCACCACTTTATATCAATTACTAAAGAGCATTCAACAGCGTGGATAGGAGAATATTATGGAACCTACGACATTATGGCGTACCCGAAAAGATAGTCAGCATCATACGGAATTCTTATGACGTACTGCATTGTATAAAAGTCAGCTCACAGATTCACTCGAAGTGAAGATCGGTGTTAAATAGGGCTGCTTACTCTCGCCCTTTCTTTTCCTGCTGGTGGTTGACTGGATCATGAAGACTGCAACATCTCAAGGCAATCTCGGAATACAATGGACAACATCGATGAAACTAGATGACGTGAACTTTGCAGATGATCTAGCTTTCCTATCTCACACACAGCAACAAATGCAGATGAAGGCAAACAGTCTAGCAGCAGCCTCGGCAGCAGTAGGCCTCAACATACACAACGAAAAAAGCAAGACCATCCTATACAAAACAACAAACACTAACCCAATTTCACTTGATGGAGAAATTCTGGAAGATGTAGAATGCTCCACATACTTGAGCATCATCTTCGATAAATAAGGTGGGTCTGATGTAGATGTGAAAGCATTGATTGGAAATGCAAGAGTAGCATTTCTACAACTGAAAAATAATTTGAAACTCAACCCAACTGTCAGCCAACATTAAAGTCAAAATTTTCAATACAAATATTAAGACAGTTTAGTTGAAACTTGAAGAACTACGAATAGCATCGTTCAAATTATACAAGTATTTATAAACAACTGTTTGCGTAAGATATTTCGGATCAGTTGGCCGGATGCCATCATCAACAACCTTCTGTGGCAGAGATTTAATCAACCGAAATCCAGCCGAGGAAGAAATTAGGAAATGACGCCGGAGGTGGATAGGACACACATTAAAGAAACCACCAAACTGTGTCACAAGACTAGCATTAGGATGGAATCCTGAAGGCCAAAGGAGAAGAGGAAGACCGAAGAACACTGCGACGGGAGTTGGAGACAGATATGAAGAGAATAAAGGGTACTCGGGAAGAGTTGGAAAAGAAAGCCTTCGACAGAGTTGGTTGGAGAATGATTGTCGGCGGCCTATGCTCCGATATGGGGTAACAGGCATTGATTGATTGTCTGATTCACTAAGTAGGACCGTGTCTTTTGCATATTCTACAGTTAACAGTTTATTGCACTGTATATCCGTAGCAAAACTGTTTCCAAAATGTCACCAATTGAATAATTGGATAGGAATAATGTGATTATCTCACCACGTCCTCGCTTTTTATGTAGTATAGGGCCCTTAATAAGGTGTCAATCTCAGACCAACTATTTTAGCAGGAAGTTATTTAGTACAGACATGCTTATCGAATAATAGACAGTCGCCTGTAGCTCTTCCAGAGCTACCATTTAAACTCTGCTCTTGGTTGGAACGAATGTTTATGACCTCTTATGATGAAAGCCGAGATTCTTCGGAAGTCATAAGGCCGATACCCCTCCTAGCAACCAGAGCGAAAATTCTTACAGGTACATGGAATGTTCGGACAATGTGGGAGACCGGGAAGACCAATCAAATAGCAGCAGAAATGAAGTGATACAACTCGACAGTGCTTGGAATCAGCGGGACCAATTAGACTCAAACTGGACAGAAAACATTAGCTACGGGAGAGATGCCATTATACTCCGACTGCTAAAAGAGAAAAAGCTCCACACACCCAAGGAGTTGCTCTGATGCCGTCGAAGAAAGCTCGCAATGCACTTTTAGGATGAAAACCACATGGACCCAGGATCATCAAGCCTCTTTCCAGACAATGAAGAAGGGGATTACAGTGAACATTATCCAATGTTATGCACCCACCAACGACGATGACCAAGGTCAGTTTCGTGAAAGGCTGCAATCAATTTTAGTAAAGTGTCCAGGAAAGGATCTGATAATCCTGATGGGGACCTAGACGCTAAAGTCAGGGTGGACAACACCGGATATGAAGACATCATGAAACGACAGGGACTGGGAGAGAGAAATGAGAATGGTGAAAGATTTACAAATCTATATGCTTTCAACAAAATGGTTATAGGTGGTATTACATTTCTCCACAAACGCATACACAAGGTTACATGGGTCTCACCGGATCATACTACAGAGAAACAAATCGATCACATATATATCAATAAAAAATTCAAAAGATCAATGAAAGATGTGAGAAGCAGGAGAGGAACTGACATAGCTTCAGATCATCACCTTGTGGTTGCCAAAATAAAACTAAAGCTAAAGAAGCAATAGATAACTGGAGTAACAGCATTACAACGGCTCAGTACAGCCTTTTCTCGACATACTGATAAACTTAAAGAATTTAAAATAGCTCTCAATAACAAGTTCCAAGCCTTACAAGATCTACTGAAAGATGAAAATGGAACTACTATGGAAGACAACTGGAAAGAAATCAAAGATGCACTAACTTCAACGTGTCAGGGGGTTCTGGGCCGCAAGAAGCACTATTACAGGGAATGGGTCTCCACTGAGACCCTGAGAAAAAATTCAAAAAAGTAGAAATAAGAAGACATGAATCAACAACAGCCAAACAAGAGCAGAGAAAATCAAGGCACAAACTGAATACACAGAAGCAAATAAGCAAGTAAAGAAGAGCAATAGAACCGATAAACGGTAGTAGATCGATGGCCTTGCAACGACAGCGGCAAAAGCTGCAAAAAAAGGAAATATGAAACAGCTATATGACACAACAAAGAAAGTGGCAGGCAAATATAGTGGATCAGAGCGACCGGTCAAGAACAAAGAAGGCAAGTCAATCACTGCGATTCAAGAACAAACGAACTGATGGGTAGAACACTTCGTGGAACTCTTGAATAGGCCATCTCCACTGAACCCACCAGACATCGAAGCAACACCTACACATCACCCGATAGATGTCACTCCACCAACGATAGAAGAAATCAAAATAGCCATCAGACAGATCAAAAGTAGGAAAGCAGCAGGACCTGACTATACCAACTGAAGTACTCAAGTCAGATATAGACATAACAGCAAGGATGCTCCACATTTTATTCAAGAGGATCTGGGAGGAACAAGTGCCAGCATACTGAAAAGATAGGCTCCTTATAAAGATACGAAGGAAAGAGATTTGAGCAAATGTGAGAATTACATAAAGAATCACATTATTGTCAGTACCAGGAAAAGTCTTCAACAGAGTGTTGTTGAACAGAATGAAAGATACAGTGGATGCTCAACTTCGATATCAACAGGTTGGTTTCTATAAGAATCAATCGTGCACAGACCAAATCGCAACACTACAGATCATCGTTGAACAATCGATTGAATGGAAATCGTCGCTGTACATCAACTTCATTGACTATGAGAAGGCGTTTGACAGTGTAGACTGGAGATCACTATGGAAACTTCGAAAACTAAGGCGTACCAAAGAAACTCGTCAATATTATCCGAAATTCTTACAACGGACTACAGTGCGAAATCGTGCATGGAGAACAGCTGACAAATGCATTCCCAGTGAGGACCGGTGTCAGACGAGGTTGCCTACTCTTGCCTCTTCTCTTCTAGTGGTTGACTGGATTATGAAGACCTCCATGTCTGAGGAAATGCACGGAATTCAATGGATAAGTAGGATGCGACTTGACGATTTAAACTTCGCTGATGATCTAGCTCTCCTAGTTCATTCACACCAACAAATATAAGTGAAGAAAACCTGTGTAGCAGCAACCTCAGCATCAGTAGGCCTGAACATACATAATGGAAAGAGCAAGATCCTCAAATACAACATAGGGAGTACCAACCCAATTGAACATGATGGAGAAACTATGGAAGAAGTGAATACTTTCACGTACCTGGGAATTATCATCGATGAACAAGGAGGATCTGATCCAGATCTAAAGGCAAAGATCGGCGAATCAAGGGCAGCATTCCTACAGTTGAAGAAAATATGGGACTCTAAACAACTGTTAACCAACCTCAAAGTCAGACTTTTCAATTCGAACGTTAAGACAGTTCTACTGCATGGAGCTAAAGCGTGGAGAACTACTTCAAACATCCTCAAAATGGTACAGGTATTTATATACAACTGTCTACGCAAGATATTGAATATCCTTTGACCGAAACCATCATCAACAACCTACTATGAGAGAGAACAAACCAACTTTCAGTCGAAGAGAACATCAGTAAACGTCATTGGAAATCGTTGGGATATACATTGTGGAAATTATTAGACTGCATTACGAGACAAGCAATAACTTGGAATCCTGTTGGGAAACGGAAAAGAGGAAGGCCAAAGAACACACTGCGTCGTGAATTGGAAGCAGATATTAAAAGGATGAACAGCAACTGAAAACAGCTGGAAAGGATCTCCCAGGACAGTGTTCAGTGGAGAATACTGGTGAGTGACCTATGCTCCTCTGGGAGGGGTAACGGCCGTAAATAAGTAAGTAGTAGTGTTGGTGTTATGAATTACAACGATCGTTAACCCGCAGTACTTTTGGTTGTTTCAAAACATGGAGTGGCAGTCAAACCTACGATCATAGTACCAACGACTTTATCGAAACTTGATCAGCAAATTAGTTTTTTGAACACTCCTACAATCTGTTCCGCATAATTTAAGACAACATATTTGAAACAGGTTGCAGCGAACCTATACTACAACACTTTCCAATTCAATACATAAGTTCCTTTTGAGTGAATACACCAATCATTTATTTAAGTATTGTTGAAAATAATTTCTTGACTTCAAATAACTTTATATATGTTTCTCACCTAGATTTCTCTTCATTGTTCATAGCGAGTAGGTTTCCCATACTTTAGAAGAAGTAGTTTTCAATCTCCGTTTCGCCAAGTAGCTTTATACCAAGCGACTAGGAAACCTACGACTATCTAGTCAGATTCACTAGGGCAGCGGGTCTTTCAAGTTATCTGCCTAAGTGCTTCACTCGACTTTAGTTGCATCTTCGATATTTTCAACTAGCTAGTCATCAAGTTCAGGAGGTTGCATCACTAGTGCTAAGAGGTGCGTTTCATTAATAGTTATCAGTTATTTTTTTCCATCCGAAAACTTAGCACTTATGTGTGGCATCCCTTTAGTACAAAAGCTTTTCACTGTAATTGGCTTGTTGTCTAGAGAATGTAATCTTTAATTAACATCGTCCGTTTTAAACCCATCTTTACCTACGACATGTTGATCAGTTGAGTAGTAACGGTATCCCTCGCAATGAATGTGTGACTACCTTCCATTCAGTAATTGTAACATATGAGTCTCTATATGGTATAATCGATGTCAGTTTTTGTCGTTACTTTTTTCTCCAGGTGACTTCGCCGTTTTACTACATGCTGGAATGTCTGTGAAATCAGCTTTATTTTACAATTTGCTATCTAGCGTGTTATGTGCCGCTGGGATGATCATTGGTTTTCTCCTTGGTGGGTTGCACTCATTAGACACATGGATATTCATGTTAGCTTCGGGAATGTTTATTTATATTGCATTAGTAGATATGGTAAGTTTTTATATCCTTGAAATTGCGTTTTCATGTGTTATAACTGTGTTACCATCGGCAAATGAAATATTGTTGAAAATTATCTCTCGTCATGCAATAAAAATTGTTGTAGCCCATCAAGTTTTCATTATTGGTATAACGATGTAATTTGTATAAAGTTTGGCGTTCGCTAATAAAATTCCCATACATAATACACACTGCTCAGTAAGAACTTAACTTTATTATATTAAATAGATACGTATTTTCTTCAGCTTTGCAATATGTTTCAAAATCATTCTATTCAACCTATGCTTTTTAGTAATCATGTGTTTAAGGTATTTGGAATTCAACGGAACTAATAATTTGAAACTTTGTCGGTTTGTAAAAGTAATTCTAATGAGCACATTTCTAGTGACCACCTAATGGTGTTATTTTTTGTTATCTATTATCATTAGACTGGTTTTGTTGTTAACAAGGAATGCTATAATTATGTCTGTCGTACGTTTATGTAGACAAAAACAACTTAATGTAACAACGGTTTTTTGTTTACTTGTAATTTGTTGTTAGTCACCATTCTAATAATAAGCAAGAATTTTTATACCAAATTACGGATACAATAACTTATGCTATCTATTGAGACCCTTTTATTGACCCGATAATATTGCGTTCTAATCCTGTGTAGTATTCTATGATTCATCAACAACACTGACTTGCTCCCAAATCAGAACAAGAATACAGCAGGTAGCAGAAAGCAAGCTAGTAATTAATTACACTAGAGTTTACATAAAATCGATATAAGAATATTCTAGAAACTTCTCGATTGTTCGTTGGCACTGATTGGCCAAAAGTAGACTAATCATAATTAGCTTTGTTAGCATGTTTCGAGCATGCTTTAATAATGACTGTTTCGTGGTTACACCTCCTCCCTGAATAGATCCATAGGATTTGTTTTTAGGCCCCATTTACATCGAACTCACTGGTTCACGTTTTCTGTCTGTCCACCTTGAAAGTAAGATTTTGTCCTCCGGTTGTCAAATCTCAAAGGTATCAAGTAGAATATCCAGTAGTATTCTTGGATGGTTTTCCTCGATACAAACTAGAGTTGCTTTCAATTGGTTCGTATATCTTATCCAAGTCGATGAACTAATTGATACCTCATAAGTTACGTCACCTCTCCTCTGCTAAATTCGACCGGCCACTCATCTAGGATTATACTACGGTAGTCTCTTGTGAGTATGTTTTGACTGACAGTGAAGTATCGTTTCTGCACCCCATGATGTCGCTTAAGCTGCTTTTCCATAGGCCTGTTTCGCTTAGGCTCTTTAGCTGCTACCGGATGAATAACGTCGAAAACTGTACTCGCATTTCTACCAAATAGCGCTTCTCCTGGAGATATACAATTTATAGATTGTGGGTTCGGTTTAGTCTTATAGGTGAATAAAAATTTCTTTAAAGTCTTTTACATTGTTTCCTCGCTATTAGAAGGTACTAACGAAGCGTTCACCTTGACTGTTTAATTAAGAGGATGGAAGAGTGGTGTCAACAAAATTCCGTGAACAAGGAGGAGGCGAGCTGCGTCCCATTGTCAATGACAGTTGTTTCAGGGAGCCCGAAACGACTGAATATTTGTCATAGCTTTCATACTGTAGACACTGTAGCTGGGCGCTTGATCTGAAAAATATCCGGCCACTTAGTGTGCTTATCGGCTAACAGAGGACACATCTGCCCATGAAACAGACCAGCAAAATTCAGATGTATGCGCTGCCACGGCGACTGTGTTATTGGCTACGATTGATGCTCTGTCTTGCGCGGTGCTTTTAAGACTAGTAAGTATATTAGTGCAGGAGCGGGATAACTGCTCAAGTTGTGCATCCAAATGAGGCCAGTACACATAGCTCCGTGCTACTGCTTTCATCCTATTTATTCTTGTCTTGCACACAGTTGTTGATGCACCGTCGGTTGCAACTTCTTCGGAATAATGATACGTTCGGTAAATAGGATGGAATCATCGTTGATTGAAAGAGACAATTTGTGCTAGTAAAATTGTCGAAGCTATATTAATCTGATCTTTGAGGACCACCCTTCCAGGTGGAACATTTTAACTTGTTACAGAACTGGGTCTCAAAGAGCTTCTTTTCTCACTTCATCTGCTGACACTGGAGTTTTTCGAGTGGCATCTGCTACTACGCACCTGATTTCTAGATTCACAGTTATAAAGATAATGATCGTGTTTTCAGGTCCAGGACTCCAATCAACCTACATAGATCATCGGCCTGGTCGACGATGTTCGTTAACTGTTACTCGATGTTAAAGTCGTAGCTTAAAAATATTATCGGTAAGCGCTGTAATCTATTAGCTGTATAGGCCACTATTCCTTTCTTAGACCCGAAAATTGCGATGAAAGGCTTATGATCAGTCACTAAGGTTAACGTACGACTATTGAGAGTTTTACGAAATGTTCTAACGGCGAATATATGATTCGAAGGACTTTTTCTCGATCTATTTGTAGTTTCTCTCTGCTAGGGTAAGTGATCCAGTAGCGAGAGCAGTTGTCTTTTCTAATTTATCAGGAAACACATGAAATATGACTGTTTTATACTCCATGATTAGAGGCATCAGATGTAACAATAATCTCCAAGCCGAAATCGAAGATCGTTAGCAGAAGCTTCCGGCTGATCGAGCATTGATTTAAGTTTTTTAAATAAAATTTGACATTCTGCCGACCAATCCCAAAGTTTCTCTTTCGTCAGCAATCCATTTAAGGGACCTCTTACGCGGTGCATTTTGGGGAGTAATGTGCTACTAATTAATCCCAAAAAGAATCATAGTAAAAAAAACATCAGTTGGTGCTGACATCCTCTGAATTACTTCTATTTAGCTGGGTCTGGTCGACGGCTGTTTTTATCAAATATGAAACCAATGTGCTTGATGAAATGCATGAAGATGCACTTTCCTTTACGTAGGCGAAAGCCACATTCCATCACTCTACTTAGAGCTTGATGTACACAATCTGAAAATTATTTCTCAGTTGACTCTATTACGACGATATCATCTAGGTATGCTGCTGCTCTAGGTATATCTGTTAGTACCATATCCATTATCTACTGAAAGGTAGCAGGTGCGATCTTAATACTGAATGGCAAGCTGGTATATTGGAATAATCCTTGATGAGCGTCGATAGTAAGGAGCTCTCGATACTCATCAGCTACGTCCACTGGAAAATAAGCGTCGGAAAATTCTAGTTTTACGGAACATGCACCATCATTTAGCTTGGCAAATAGATCTTCAGGGACTGGTAGTGGATACAAATATGTATTTAATGTAACACTTAAACCGATAGAAAAATCAACATATATGTGTATGGTTCTGTTAGACTTCTTGATCACTACAATAGGTACTACCCAAGTAGAGAAGTTGATCCGCTGAATTACACCAGCTTGTTTCAAACGATTCGTTTCTTAGTCGACCAGTTCAAGCGCAGCATACGGTACAGGACGTTTTGGACAAAAAATAGGTTTAGCATCTGCTTTCACAGGTAGGTGAGCTTTAATCACTGTGCAGCAACCCAAACTATTATATGAAACAGGTGCAAACTTATATCGTGGCCTCTCAACTAAATTTTTCTTTGTCTTCTTTGACAACATTTGGTTACCTGCTGAAGAACATATTTGGTTACAAATACTGTTGATAGGACTGTCCATTAGTCCGAACTTCGTTAATAAATCTAAACCAAGGAGGTCAAGGTTCGGCCGATCCCTTAAATAGCATCCCCCATTAGAGTTGATCCCATTGTAGGAAAATTCGTACTCTAACTCGCCGACAAATTTCAGTACACTATCAGATATATTTGTAGCTGTTTTCGTAGATAGTGTTATTGGCAATCTACCAAGCAAGTCATAAGTTCCTCTAGACACTAAAGTGATATCAGATATTGTGTCAATTTAAAGACTTGTGGGGATGCCTTTTACTAGAATAGTAACATTTCCTATGAGAGTGTCGTAATCTGTTCTAAAAGCTACTACTAAAGAAAGTGATTGGGAAGCGGCTGACTCCACCTTATGTTAAGGGCGTTTGTATCTTTTCCTGAGCTGGGACATACGACTCGGTGAACAGTGACCTTTGTATCAGCCTCTGTTACACATCTGACGTTTATGCCTCTTTAATGTTCAGAAGCGTACCTAATACCAATCATAACCAACAAGCAGTATTAGGTTTGTTAGGAATTGATACTCTTTTAATCGGCTTCTGAGACTTTAACCTATTAATTGCATTTACAGTACTACTAGCTAGATTTGAAAAAACCCGCTAAACTTATACGTTGTGTTGGGTGCTCCGCAGTCTTTCTCACTCATATACCAGTGTTCTGAAATGTTAGTATCTTAGTCAAGTCGAGACAAAAGACGTATTCGAATCTCAGCATCTTCTGTTGGTTGGAGAGCTCCAATGAAGACTAAACCTTTAAACTGGTCAGTTGTCTAGGAGTGTGGCCTGGTGCATTTACACTCTTGATTGACGACATCTGCCAACATTCCATAATCATCGGTTTGACGTTTTACTAATCTGGAGCATGTATATCGAATACTAAACAGTGATGTAGATTCACTGAATATATCTGACAGTTGTCTTACCGTCTCTTTGAAACATCTCTCGAGGCACTTTTTTCGGTATGTGGTCAGCAAAGCCTGCATGTTCAGTCAACCTACCTACGAAAACTGGACCATCATCCCTAAAGATATCTGTAGTCAACCTATCAGGTCTTGTCGCTTTATCTCGCTTCAAATTACTTATAAACTTTTCAACCTCACTAAAAGTTGAGGGGGGGGAGGGGACACATGAGTCAATTTTTCACTTAGGTAGTCTGGGGGATAATCAGAAACAGGATGAGTAGCTAATTGCCAGTTGTACTGTTTATGAGTGTTCGGTCCATCAGTCTAATCTTCTAGCTTGGGAGTGGATCATGGACTCATCCTTTACTGGAATAGCTTCACCAATGCCCAACTTCTTAATACCGATGTCCTTGATGAGTCAGAACAGTCTGACACTACCTATCGCCAAGGTTGTTCTCGTCGCTTTTGCACTTGCAGTTTAGAACCTAGCTTCAGGAAATCTGCAATAGCTCTTTATGGAATCGAGTCACTAATAGCACATATAAGAGAAGTAGGAGCAAGATAGGGGGTTCAGAATGAAGGTAGAGGAATTATTAGAAGTACGAATTTGATTATGAACAAGGCAATCTCGAGTACTGATAGAAATACAGGGGCAGTTGATGCTTTTAACTTACGAATCCTTTGGTAAAAGGAAGCGATATAGTCCTATTCAGTGAAGGCACTGACATTTTGCTATCTCGTAAACACCTTGAGTAACAGTACAAGCATATGCGGGATGCGTTTCACTTCCTCTAAATTCCAAATGTTGTTTAAAGATTGATAAGTGCAGACTACCTGATTGCAGTATGCCCGATAATCCTGATGTTTTGCTGGAGATACTTAGTGATTTGTCCCCGAATCGGTCACAGTGGCGTTAGGTATTCACTTATTAAGTTCTTCTAGGTCGTATGTTTCTTCGTTCTTTCTTTTGGTTCATTCCTACCTGTTGAATTTTATGTTGTGTTAATTCTATAAATGTGATTTTGTATTGTTAAAGTGGTATGGCAACTTGAAACTATGCACGTACGCAACGGTTTTGACGTTGTTCATGATTGGTTTGTCCTCCAATTACATTCTGTATGTTCTATCCTATCCCCTACTATCATTGATGTTACTATAGTTTAGTTTACATTTGATGTGCTAATGGAGCGTGGCAACGTGTACCAATATACAGATTCCTTGCTCCACGTTGTATGTGACTGGCAGAATGAGTGTACACTAAGAGTGGTTTAGTAGGTATATACATGAATATATTTTGAATCTCTAATTTTGTGAATATTTGTTTTCAGATGCCGGAATTATCAGCTAATCAACTTAAAGGAAATCGATGCTGTCACCAGCCAAGTGTTTTATTCATATGGCAAAATTTTGGCATACTCTTAGGGTTTTGTATAATGTTACTAATAGCGTTTTATGAATCTCAGTTCTTTTAGAGCTAAATCATATCCTTACTAAATCCTTATATTCTTTCCTCTACCTTAGAGTAATTTTTGCTTTATCTAATGGAAACAAAAATTCATATCCTCTGATTTTGACGTTTTCTAACTTATTTCTATGCACTTTTTGTGTACACTATTTATGTTTCTACGCTATTTGTATAATTAGGAAAAAAATGGAACTTTCTGGTCTTTCCTTAATTTGGTTTTGTTGTTATCACTGTGCATGCTTTTAATCTAAATGAATACTTTACGATTTGCAAATTGCGCAAAACAGTGATACAATGTAAACCATGATATCTCGATTTTTTTTAATTTTGTTTCTTTGTTTACTGTCTTCAAATATTGTATGCTCTTTTTATTCCTCATATGCTTGTAAGCATATGTTTTTTTTCCTATTTGTGCATTATTCTGTTTAATACTGTATCCATCTAATGTGCATTATATTACTCTTAGATTAAGGCTATATTGTTTTATGGCTAATAAGAAAATTTGCTCAGTGACAAATATTGTTTTCTTTATTTATTTGTTGTTGTTTTATCATGATGTATGTATGTGCTTTCGTTAGCGTTACATTGTTTCCTAGTGTTGTATTCACTTGTCAACAAACTATTGAAATCTCATCACATGTTCCTATTTTATCGACTTAATAGCAAATATCAAAGCGAACTACGTTATACAATTACATGAATAAATAAAATCGTTCATTGCAGATTTTAAATTGGCATAGGTAGCATTTACTTGTGTTCATCAGTAGTCACCTGTTAAATTTAAGGCATACAACATGACTTTTTTTCTGGTAACAGTTTCTAACTTTTAGAATTCTAAATGAGAATTTTTTTAATTTATTAACTCAAATAGGTTTCGTTTAATTATAATGATATCAATCTCATCTCAATAGCCGTATAAACTTTTTGTTGTTATTGATATGATTGTTATTTTACACCTATACCATCAAAATTGAAGTGTTACTGATGTAATTGAATATTGTTTTATGAACTGTATAAATCATGAGGACAATCGTAAATCATAATTAATATAGGTTTTTTCAAAAGTTCATAATCATTATCGTATAAAGACTTGCTTTTCATAATGAAAAAAAAAGTATTGTATGATGTTCTATACTACAAAATATTTTAAAGTATGTCACACATTTACAAGAATATATATTACACATCACCCTCAAATAGGTATGCAAATCCACCTAAGATAGGTCATCTAACTATTATCATGTACCAAGCAACTGTCTCTAAAAGTGATAAGTTCACACGTTATATTCACATTTTCAAACTTACCTGCTTTAGATCAATTCCTCATATATAGTCACTTCTCACCGTATACTATTGTTCATCTGATTGGTTCCACTAACAATGAGATGTTTTGGGTAAGCTCATATTTTAAATCAAATGATCAATTGACGATACAATTTAGATGATTTGAGAAATGTTTTGGGTTGTGACTAGATACAACTGGCACATTTCTATTTTACTATCCATTTTATTCACTATTGATCTTTCTGTACATAATAGATGGCGAAAAATCAATCGGTCAGTTACAACGTAGAACTTGGTACATGCGTGCATCAGTTCAAGTTGCCATGCTCCAATTAGCAGATAGAGATTCAATTGTCGGATCAAATCCCAGAGTAGGGAAGGTAGTAACAGAGTTAGTACTGATGGAAAGGTGTAGAGATCAGAGATGAGATTTGAAACAAAAAAAAGTGATTCAGTGAAGAGAAAACTATGGTAAGCTCAAAAACTTAGAATTTGGAAGAAGACAAGGAGTGGATGCACCTGCGCCATTCCCAACGATTTTGAGCCATATCACCTAAAGTCTTTAACCATTTGTTTCGATCATCATGTGGGCCCCAACTATGTAGTCTGCATCTATTAACATGGCTTAGCCCAATTGTCAATGACTTCATGGATTGGTACCATGTTTTCGTTTGGTCGCCCCTAGCTTTCTTCCAGCCTACTCCCACATTTGACAACATTGCTTGTCGAGGTAGACGGTGGTCAGGCATACGCAACAAATGTCCTAACCACCTCAGCTGGTGAAGATTCACTACTTTATCAATAGACTTACTGTATTTACTTGGTACTCTATTCCTAACCCACGCATTGCTTACTCGGTTGTCCCAGCAAACACGAGCAATGTTTCGGAGACATCTATGATCAAATACTAAGAGACCACGAATATCCTCTATCCTTAAAGGCCATGTTTCACATCCATAAAGTAAAACGGATCTAACTGCTGCGCAGTAAACACCTCCTTTTGTCAGTAAACGAACTTTCCGCCTACGCCACAAGTGAGGCGAATTGACATAAGCCAATCGTGCCTTATGTATACGAGCCGAGATTTCATCAGACCCCAGATCGTCAGGACTAATGAGGCTCCCAAGACAAGTAGAGCGGTTAACACATTCAGTAGCTTCGCTCTCTATCACTAACTTCGGTGCCGAATCAAGCCAGTCCTGAAGCAGCATTTTGTATTTGAATGAGGAGAATCTCATCCCAAACATGCTTACATTAATGTTTAAGGTTGTCAAAAAATTCTGCATTTTATCAGCATCTTCACCCAATAGAACTATATCATCTGCATATTCTAAGTCAGTAAGTTTATCTCCTGGAAGAAAGTCAACCCCAGAGAAATCAGACGATGACAATTTAAGCTCTAGAAGTATGTCCATGATAAAATTAAATAAAATTAGGGAAAGCGGACAACCTTGACGGACACTACTAGATGTGATCAATTCTGACGACAACCCACCATAAGCTCTAACACGACATGTAGTGTTGGAGTAGAGAGCTTGTATAAGGTTGATGTATATCTTCTGTACACCGTTCCCTGATAGACACTGCCACATAACCTTACGATCGATAGAGTCAAACGCCACCTTAAGGTCAATGAATACAGTTATTGTTGGGCGTCTAAAAGTGTGCTTATGTTGCAGAACCTGCCTAAGTGTGAATATTTGTTCTATACAACCACGTCCGGGTCTGAAACCACCTTGGTTATCTCGAGTTTGCTCTTCACGAGCTTTAGTTAGACGTCGAAGTATTATTGCAGCAAATATTATAGACACTATATTCGTTGAACTGATTCCTCGGTAATTGTCACACGAGGACTTCTGTCCTTTCTTATAGATTGGGACGATTAGTGTTCGAGACCAGTCAAACGGGATTACGTCCAGTTCCCACATTCTAGCCAAAATCTCAGTTAATCGCGTTACTAAAACTAGACCACCGTCCTTAAATATCTCAGAGGTCAATCCATCAGGTCCTGCTGCTCTCCCTCGCTTTAAGTTCCCTATAACGTCACTAAGACTTAGGGGACTAATATTAATTTGTCATTCAGATTGTTCGGGGATGGTGGGCAAAAGGGATGACGCCGAGGGCCAGTTGAACTGTTTCCTAAGGTGCTCTGCCTATCGGTCTAATCTTCTGGATTGACAGTGAATAGTAGACCCATTTTTTTCGGAGATAGTTTCGCTTACAGTCGGGTTTCTGATACCCGTTTTCTTGATAAGTCTGAACAGTTGCCTACTGTTACCTATTGCCGCCACCTATTCCATCTCTTTAGCTCTCGCCACCCACCGCTGCTTACGATCATTGCGTAAGCTATCAACCAGCTTGTATTTTAGTTGCCTTCGTTCCTCATCATGTTTAGAACCAGACGGGATGTGTTGCCGAGCATCTATCAGTTCAGTAGATGCAGCTGAAATCCACTGAGTTTTCTTAACCTTTTGGTTTAGTTTATTAGTAGATATTACTGCTGTTTCAACAGCTTTTTGGATATCATTCCAGACTAACTCAGGATGAGTACAGTTTACGCAGTTGACTAATTGGTTTTCTAGTTATTCTTGAAATGTATTCTTGACTTTTTCATCATTAAGTTAAACTCTGAGGGGAGTCCTTGTCGTGGATTTTGTACATCCAGTCAGACGCAAACTGACTCTTACTCGTACTAAAGTATGATCAGAGTCTATACATGTGCTCCGAAACGAGCTATAGTCTTCTGTCGAGCCTCTCCAACGATGGCTGGTGGCAATGTGGTCTATTTGAGTCCACTGTTAAGTTGATTGTGGAGGTCGCCATATCAATTGATGTTTATCCTTATGCTTAAAATTAGAGCCTGCGAGAAATAGACGATTATCTGAACATAGTTGTAGTAAACGGTCTCCATTATCTGTTTGTTGAGTCTTAACACCATAGGATCTACCTAGGTGCCTTTCGGTTTTGCTTAGTCTACCTACTTGGGCATTAAAATCATCAGCCACTATTGCTACATCAGTGCGTTTAGTTTTTCGAAGGTCGAGAAGCTTTCTGCAAAATTCATCTTTTGCTTCATCTGAGCTGCAATCAGTGGGAGCGTAGGCTGAGATAACAAAGAGGCAACGGTGTGTGTCCCTATCTTTCCAAGTTCTTACCGTTCCATTTAGATGTAAAGCGCACAAGTGACTGTCTATTGGAATTCAGTCGAGGAGAGCTTGTTCAGCTTTTGAGCTTAGTACTATACCTACGCCAGCAAGGCCTCGAGTGGCAGCAGTATGGTCTCCGGAAACACGAAGGATGACCCGGGCCAGTTCTTTATTTTTACAAGGTGAGGTCAAGCGAGTGACTGTACTTGGATCCTGTATACGCGTTTCAGAGATGTGGCAGACATCAGTCGAGTGGAATTCTAGAGTCAAGGCTAAGGAGGCTTGTTTTCCTATTTGGCATAAGGTTCAAACGTTAAAAGCTCCGACATGTAGTTTAATGCGAGGATTCAGGAGACCAGGAATAAGGTTCCGTTGACTCAAACCATTAGCATTAGAGGCGTGAGGTGATGAAGATATGGTATGAGGATTAGGCATGGAGATGAGAGATATTAGGAGTTGATGGTGAGATTTGACCTCGAACAAGATGATCTCGTGTGCTGTTAGACGTATGAGGGCAATTTTCACTTCCTGGTTGCCGACACCATGAAAAGATATTACTTCTTGAGGTGCCTGGAAGGGAAACTGAGTTAGTATTGGTCATAGTGACCTGGGAGCGCGATCGCAGATCCCAAAGGACAACTGCTCGAGGCCGATTACGTACGACCTTTTAAATGTTAGCTCCGTTTTTTATAATGCCTTACTGCCGGAGACGGAAATCCGTGGAGTAAGGTGAAGTGTGACATCTTTAGGGTCGACGTTTTCTAACTCCTTCCTTTGTGAGAAGGCAGGATCACTGCAGATGGTGGTTATTCCGAAGGAAACACCTTACTGCTGTTACACGTCGCTGCAGTCATCAGCACGACTTTGCCCTCAGATCATAGGTTGCTGCATTTAGTCTTATCGCTCTCCAACAGACCTGCTTGGTAGGACTTGGAGGAACATGTGTTCCAGCCAATATAGCTCAATTGGGTCATCACGATAGGCAAGCCCAACCACCACGTCAAGGTAGCAGCTACAGTCGAGTGACGAAATGTAGTGCCTCGATTGTAATGAATACTGGTAGTGGGGCAAACAGTGCTTCGGAAGCATGAATTAGACAAGTGGGAATTCGATATTAGGGGACTCCTATGTTATTTGAATATATCACAAATAGATAAATGGAGCGTTTCAAATTTACATGATATGTGACAATTGCTTACCATATTTCTGTTAGACATTAAACATAAAAGTGATGCTGCATTTTAACTTGTAATTATAGCACTAGAACACTTAATAGTTTCTACTGCAAATAAATGGAAGCGGTCCAAGCAATCATACCAGTAAGCTACGATTGTATCATTATGCACACAGATACTAATGCCTCAAATCCAACAATATAAGCGTAGAAAATGTCAGATAGCACTCACTCAGTTACACATGTAGATTGAATTACATGAATAAGGGAACATATACTAATGCAAATAGGAATACAAATACGGGAAAGGAGTATATGATAGTCTGTATTAATTATGCATAAAATCACCAGTGTGATCCGATGAAAATTGGGAATAATCTTAACACAGGGACATCAATCCACTCCTTTTCCAAACATTCCACAAGGTAATTAGAGTGAAGTCTTCAACTCGATAGTCATTTATAAGTTGAATGATTGACATAGCTTACCACCAAACAGCTACAACCAAATTACAAATGGAACTGTTCACTTTACATCTTCAACGATGGGAATGGAAATTTCGCTTGAGAGCACCTCTACGTCACATGTGTGCGATTTCTTAGCGCCAGTCTCTCTCCAGAAGTCACCAATTCTTTTAGTTAAAAAACAAATTTTCCAAATAAGTGGTTATCTTAGTATTCCGGAGTGCTTTTAACTAACTTGGATTTTAAACACTCCCAGTTGGGTGTGCTTTGCCATCTAAACCCCGTTTTTACAATTTGATGCAAAACGCTAAGTTTGCCAGTAATATAAACTTCATAAGAGCGAATTCATGTTTATAAATTTGTTAGCTTTGTTTACTAATTTTAAGAAAGCACATGTATGTGAATAAGGTTTTTACTATTGGAATAACAGTAAGAAGAATTATATAAGGCTTAATTTTCTGAAGGTCACGGTATATTTTTATTTTCTGAAGAGCACTTCAACCTGTGAATGAATTACATAAGCCAAGACTAAAAACACGTTGTACATTACTTTGGATCTATCAACCACCAGCATGATTACGTCAATTGTGAATCCAAGATTCCATCGCTTTCCTTCATTTTAAATGTAGATCATTATTTTGTCTTTCGCGAAGCATGTTATGTTGATAGAGCCCTTACATAGTTATCTCAAAGTGCTTTGAAGATTTACTTTTCAGTATGCACAAACAACCTAAACTTTTTATCCTTTGCTCCCTGGACGTGTTGAACCAAAACAGTTTGGGGGTGGGGGGAATAAGGCTGTAATCGGATAAACAAAGGAATATTTTTCTCCACAGAATGGTCCTAATCTTTTCAGGTAGCTGAAGTTAAAGAATTAATGACCTATGATTCTGGACAATTAATCACGAGGGATGTAGTTTTAACGTCCAACCGATAAACTAAAAGTAAACTACACAATAATTCATCATACTTTCTTCCACGTACATCTAACGTGTGAGCCGTACTTGCCGATAGCTGGAATCTATCATAAGATTCCTGTGTTCCTCAGCAAACTATTAGATGATGCTCAGCTTCCGCTAACGTATCTACAATTGAGGACTACAATTCATATTTAATACACTTTACTTGCTATAGGGTGTAAATTGTACGCCATCAACTTCCAATTATCGTCTATACCATGATATTTAATTCCAACTTGCAGAAGATCTTTATCTAACTGGCAAAGAATCGAATGGGTTCGTGAACAGGAACACAGAATCTTCAAATGGTAGAAAAAAAATCACTAAATCATCATTTAAAATATTGGGTAATACTTCTGACCTGTTGTTAAGTGTGATTGTACTATTTGATTTCATTGTTGATATTTTTACACCACTGTTTTTTGCTAATTGACTGCTTATATTTTATACAGGTATCTTTCGGCTGACTTAATCTACATCTATAGAGCATCCTTTTCAAAGAAACTAACAGCCACTGTTATTTTTGGAAGTCACCCTCGTTTAATTTGTAGCATGAACTTCTCAAAAGTAAAAGTCGAGAATTCATGAACAGTGATGTCTTCAACAAGATGAGCTGACACATGAACATTGTGTTCCTTTCCGTTAATTACAGTGAGATGAAACTTGATAAAAACTGTATTAGTGTATATTATCGGAGTGAAACTTATTCACTACTTTGATGTTACCATCTGTAAGTCAGGTATTCAAGGTAATACGAAACATTCTTTTCAATAAACCCCGATTAAGTTATGCACTTAGAAATCAAAACTAATTGTTAATTATAAATGCTGGCTAAGTATAAAAGAGATAATATTTACGAACTAACAGAGTTTAGAATGGCTAGTAAAGTAAAGGTGTTAGTGACAAAATGACTACTGTGTAGTATTAACTTTAATAATTGTTTGTATCAATTGAAATGATCAACGTAATTAGTAGAATAAATCTAGGGTGAGTGCAAAACTAAACAAATGGTTGATCGAAGATAATGTGATGTATTAGGAAGCAATACTTACTTTCTATTGTTTTGATCCCACAGAAACATCATAGATACTTAGCCGTGTTGGCGCACGTCATGTCGAGATAGCTGTTTAAAATAAATTAGTTATTTTCTGATAATCCATGCTATTTACATAGCTAAGCTGCATCACAAAGTTTACAGTGATTTTTGTAATAATCTGGCTTGTTTGTAATTAACAAATGACACTTGCTTCAAGTATGATTGAAGTGATTAC
Organism: Schistosoma japonicum; assembly: GCA_025215515.1. NCBI lineage: Eukaryota > Metazoa > Platyhelminthes > Trematoda > Strigeidida > Schistosomatidae > Schistosoma > Schistosoma japonicum. Next base: position 45,468,391 of record CM046063.1, on the reverse strand, counting down.
ATCATCATTATCATGACAATTAGGAGTCACGTTTATACCACGTAGAATCTGCATATTTCACTCAATGACATAAACTTATAAAATATAAACGTGTTAACTATTATTCATTTACTTATCATTATTTTCAGAACTCAATTAATTTATAATTTGGAGTTTTCTATTCAAATTTATGCACACCCACTGTAACTGTTATTGGTCTACTTCTTGTAATAACATTAAATTTTATTATAATTCAACAGAGAAACTAATCCAGTAAATAATTTTCACCAGTTGAGTAGGTAGTAAACTAATTACTACTGCAATAATAAGTCCATATCGATTCTGTTTTCCCAACTACGTTGGCATCTTTTATGAATTCAGTGAACATTCGTGAACGAAATCTTACAATTTACATCTGAGTTTAAACTCTTATGTGACTGTTATTTATCTTTATTCTACTTACTAGTAAACTATTCTGCCAGTATAGCATCTTCAATACACACCCTTTTATTTCGAAATTAATTTGCATCAGCCATATTTAACTTTATCTTAAAACCTCAAGAGTCAGATCGATTCGCTCACACTTCTTGTGATCCTACCTTGAAATATATTGGCAGTATATATCGCCTGCATTTTTAATAGTGTCATTCAGATACGTCAACGCAAATAGGATTATATGGTCGTCAAAGTATACTGTGAGAAAATAAAGTTAGTCACGTCGCCACATAATTGGGCTTACTGCCAGTTCCACTGGAGGTTGAAAAGCAGCTTCTACGGTATGTAAATAACATTGCGCCTGAACTCCCTGCTAATCATCACATGATTCTCGGAGATCTCATTAATTGTAGACGCGAAATGGTTGTTGATGGTATGTACCTCCGTATTGGATCGCAAAATAAATTACGAAAGCCTCTACAATGTATTACATTAACGGAAGCTGGTAACATCTATCTGCAGTTAAATGTCGACAAACTATCACTGTGTAAAGATTTATCGCAGTATTTGTGGCCTATTTCAAGCAGAATATACTTTTCTGTCACAACGGAGATGTACATGATCGACATTGACGGTGGCCAAAAACATCAAACAAAATGACAAAACACTTGAAGGATGTCATAAGTGAATTATAAGTTATGAAACTCGGTATTTCAGTGGGAACTCCTTTAGTCAGTGTAAAATTTGTGGGTGTCATATGCAATACACAAGCTCGCTCTAGCATTAAGATGACCTTTATCCACACTTCCAGAAGGTGATATAACATGTGTTGTCACATGTCAGCGGCTAATTAGTAGCATGACTTTGCCAGTTGGTAAACAAGAAAGAACTGATTAATCATTTCAAGTGCGAATTGATGTCATTCACTATGTTGGTCAATCACCGTTTGTGAAGCTACATGACAAAGTGCTTACAATCGGATTACATACACTTGACTTGCCTCGATGTTGTAAGAAGGATACTTGAGATATGGAATGGTTTGGTAGGTGATAGGCTAAACTGAATGAGGCACTCAATTATTGATATGATTGGTACAAAATTGGAATTCACTGAGTAATGTCGCGTGACTTCCCGTGAAAATCGAGGTTAATTTCATATTCAGTTTTTACTATATATTGGATTATGCATATTAATAACTGTCTTGTCAAGGTTTATGCTCGGTAATTTCACGTTATCATCGATTGCTGTTTATGCATTATACCATCTTCATTACTGCCATCGAATAAAGGATATAATCAACATCCAGTTACAACACTTAGTGAATAACTAAGCCGTAATCTGTGGAAAGGAAAACGTCATTTAAAACATAAATGGATTGACTCATTTCATTTATGACGTAAATGAGCATGGTCCATTGGATAGTTTCTCGACCTTTCTGTAGCACTAATAGAAACAAAATGTTCACATTACAGACAGTTCGAATAAATGAAATAGTGTTCGGAAACACAGTTCTGAAAGTTTGTTACGCTTCTTTGTGGTCCGACCTAACAGAATAGAAATATGCTTGGCTACTAGCAGTATTTTCGTAGATGCATTCAGTAAAACTTAGTTTACGTTTATATCATTATCCAGGTGCCGATATGACAAAAATTTGATGAAGGGTAAACGGCAAGTAGATAATAGATTAACTGATAATAATTCTTCAATGGATATAATCAAGTAAGTAAAATAACCAAAACACTTTATAAGTTGAGAGTATTTGGAGCTTTCCGTTGATTTGATATGAACTGAAATTGATAAGCCTAGTAATGAGTGCCGTAGAGTTTAGCGTAAAACGAACTGGGTTTGAGTTACAGTGTGAAAATCAACACATATGCAAGTATATCCATCTGGTGAGTCCTAAATAGGACGAAAATCGCAACCTGAATTCCACTTGCCAGTTACGATTTAATTTAAATCAAATAGAAGCCGCCTTGAATTGCTATTATTCTATTGATTTTGGTAACATGAAGGACAAATCACGACGTTAGTGTTAAAAAAATATGGGTGAGAGATTAATTGATAATAATAGTTAAATGAACATAATAACATGGCTTGCAGTTAACATATTTCAGACAGGTTAAGTGCCCGCCAACCAGAAGGTACTAGGTTCGATAAATATTGTTAAATTTCGCTAATTATAACTATACGCTTTGTGCCTTAGGTAGGAGATATAACCTGATAAGCTAATTCTGAACAAAGAAGAAGCTAATGCCACTTGGTATCTGGTTGGTTGGGAGTAACAAGAATGCATTAGGTAGGTTACAATTGTATGTCATATATTTTTCTACCAGTGAATTTAAAAGAATACAAGAAAATCGCTACAGATTTTCATAGATTTTGAGCACCGAAAATGTTAAACACAGTGACAAATTACATTTCGACAGAGTGATTGCTGAATTTTTAAATCCCTTAACTGTTTATCGGAGATAGGAAACAAAAAGCCACTGCATGTATAAAAACTTTCATTAGAAAATAGCTACATACTTTATGTCAGACAAATAGTTACTTCTTACTAATATCCTAAATTACGAAAAATTCTCCCCTTCCCCGTCTACTTCGACGCACACATTTATCAAATAATATAATTACAAGTTTGCTCCAACTAAACAAATATTAAGGCGAAAATCGAATGAACCTTCAAGATGAATGCGGATATATATTCTGCGCTCTATGAGGACAGTTATAAAACAATACTTGCACTACTGGAGATGATTGGAACAAATGACTACCACTGTTGATAGAATAGAAAATTTGTTAATGTCACTACTGTACCAAATATAAATTAAAACGACAGATATTCGCTCCCAGGGATTTTGAAGATGCACATTTCCTACAAAGTAGTACCAGTTGGAAGCAATCCATTAATAGAAAAGTTAGAAACCAACATTATATATAATTTATTTAAGGCATCAAAAATATAAAAAACACAATGTGCAACGTAAGAGCCACCTGTCTTTAACTACAAAAGTAAGTAAACATTCTATCCACTGCAGCGTTGTGTTGGGGCATGCACGGTTTTAATGGAAGTGACTTTTAATTTATCCCCTACTGCACAGGCAGGACTATAGAATAGGGACGAACCAATGAGATGGCGCCTTCTCGTCACAGGGTCACTGAACACAGTTTAGTTGACATTGCTGACGATTTGTCGCATGTTCGCTTATTTCCAGGAGGAAGTTAAAGTTAGCTACTTACAGAAGAAAGGTTTACTTCGTAGAACGTGTTTATGTGACTGTGATTAGTCTACGCATCTAGATAAATGCCTGAATAAGTGACAAACTGATATTTCGATGCCACAAATGTTGGCTCAAGAAATCTCTAAGATTTGGTTTATTTTTCACATGTTCGGAAATTTCTCTTCAGCAAATAACGGTTCTTGTAATGCAGTTGTTATTTGAGACACCTGTAATCACTGCTGCAGCCATGACGGATGTTACTGACGTTACATCTGTACAGTGGTATCAGTATTGTAGAGATTCGTGCTCGGAGATATTAATGAAAACACGTATGTCTATGGGATGCGTTTCAAAAATTGTCGAGATCGATGATATGGTTTTTAGAAAGTGTAGATATAATCGTGGACGCAGAATACATATAATGTGATAGGTAGTACTTAGATTAAAACCTACATTAAATATTAGGTATTCGGGATCGAAATCTAGGAAAAAGACACTTAGGAAGGGTTTCTGACAAGGAAAAATCTACCGTGATTCCCTTTCTTAGGAATTATGTTGAACGAGGAACAACAATTAACACCGATGATTTAACGTCACGCAAGTGCCCATCAAGATGGGTACAGTCATCAGATCGACATTTGCAGTTGACACATTGCGAACCCCTCAACAGGAATTCACACGAATAACATAGCAGCCATTCGGTCTAGATTGAAAGATTATCTTCACAAGTATAAAGAAACCCGTGGAAAAATGCTCCATAGCCACATGGTTAAATTCAATGTCAGCTAGAGTGTACAGGGCATGCCCCATTTCAAATTAAGCGCCAGGTCTAGGGTTACAATCAATGACACATCCCCATTTCATTATGAGTTGACGCAAATGGAGAAGCACTATCGATACTTATAAATTTATTTTGAGTGCACTTGACTGACGTTGTGCAGGGTTTTGTCTACAAATGACTTCCTGTGTATTCCGAGTCTGTATTTGAATTATTATGACCTGTAACATGTTCTCAGCCTCTATAAGTTAACTAGTACTAATAGGCTACTTAGAATCTATTTATTACTTAGAAATTATATGATGGATATAAAATAGTTCTGTCACACTTTAAGCATGCGGCATCGGAATCGTCTTACAACAGAGGTATACACTGTTTGTACAGAATATAAAAAGCGCATTTTTTTCACGCATTCAGTGTTCACCCACATGAAATACTAAAACCAACTAATATCGGTTTAGAGTTACTCAGTCGACTAGATGTCGCAAAATGTTCAAGAATAGCATTTTCTGAAGTAATAAACTACATACTTATCCGCGAAGCTTCATTAGCTGTAGGTAGCGAAACATCATGTCAGTAGCATCAATCAGTCACATTCATAATATTCAGACGCCAACAAAACCAGCATCCAAAATCATAATCGTCAGGATTCCCAAGAATAAAGAAATGCAGCAGTAGGAAACACAAATCTGAATAAATGGATTAGGTTTTACATAAACCAAAACTTATGTTACCAATTATTCTTCGACCAGCCTCAATACAAGTCTCAGTTTAATTTTTAAAGACGGCTGGATTGTCCATGTTAGTCGTGTAGATGATAATTAGTTAATTAGATATTCTGAATGTGTTGACTGGCGGAACTCCAACGACGTTTATAATAGACAGTCTCACACGTTGACTATTCTTTCAAAGACTCTGTAATCAACTAGCAGAAATTTAGCCTTAGTCTTATAGATTTTCCTTGGTATCGACGCAAATTTTCAATCCTTGAAGACAAATACCAGAAAGGCAAGTCATGACCAAGTATTTTGCAGACGTTATAAAATGCATAAAACAACTAATTAGCCAGCAAACATGCAAAAATCAAAATGAATGACAAACAACTAGTCGCTCGGGCCGTTGAAACACCTAAAACAGTCTTCAAAACATTTTTATGAACCAGGAAGGTTATAGGATGAAGAGCGGCAACTAAAATGGCTTGAAAGTACAATAAAGGTGAAGCACATTTTGCCAAAAGTGCTTGTCTCTGATTGGCCGCTTTAACTGGTGGTGGAAACTTGTGATATATTTCCAACCTGGATCTTTGCATAAGACTTGCAAGATGCATTCGAGCACCAGTTTACATCTTGCACGTGAGTGGTTATCTAACTGGGGTTTCGCTTATGGCTTTTTTGTTGCTTTGTTCACCTTATAGACTACCCACCTCTCGTCCCAGATCTCTTTCTTTACGTGATGATCAAATACATGTGAATAACACCGATTCAGCCCAGCTTACACCATGAACCATGTAATGAAACATTACAAACTTAAACTACTTTCAAGTAATTCGATAAAATTATGGGAGTTGTTCATTAAAACTTAGTAAATGAAGTCTGTCAATAATGGACTTAACAGGTAGAAATCGACTATTATCAGTGAAGAATATTAAGGTTATAAGCAGCTGGAGCGTGTTTATATTTTTGTGTTGATGCATATTCAGGTGATGAGTCATTAGAAAGACAAAAGGTATCTCCTGTATTCCACTTAACAGACATTGTTCAACTTTAGTCAATAAAGTTATGAATAATTTTTGTATCATCCAGTTTTGAAACTACAACTTTCAGAGTACTAAATCAGTGTTAAACTAACAGTGTTACCCTTATTACCATGATTTATTTTTTGTCCGTTTTATATGTTTCCATGCATATTAACATACAGAAAATTTCCTAACTTTATCTTAGTTTAAATATAGATGTTAATTTCAACCTATTCTGGATTTAGGTGTTTACTCTAGATATAGCCATGTCAAAAAAACTCTACCAGGAGGTAAACGTCTCCCGTTCTCATAAAATCCACTAAAAGATCGAAATCTGTGACGTCAAAGAATACTGAGTTCCAATGCGATTTGGCCGAAACCAACACTTCATTCTCTACGACTTTACTATTATCAATGTCATCAATCATTTTTATTCCGTTCACCCCTAACACTGCATCCCTCGCCACGCTGGTCGACATAAACTAAGTAATCCTTAATTCAACCGACACCAGTAATCTGCTTTCACCAGTCAGACATTACTAGACCAACAATTAGCTACCATCAGATTACAGTGCTTAACACCATTAATGACATTCATCGTGATACCGGACTAAACAGCGATAACATAAAGCTAGTGCAAAATGCACTCACCGAAATTCGGTACTAACTTAACCAACCCTTACCGCTTACGTATTATTGGAATAGAAAGATTAGTAAAAATCTTGATGACATTACGACGGCTGAATATCTATTAGAATTTGTGGATGAATAGGTGATGAAATAGGTAATACCTTCTTAAAGCGTTGTAGTGTACAATGTACCAAACCACACACACCCTTATTAGGTACGAAATATATTCCTCCAAACATGTGGTATAGATGACGTTAACTGCTTAGCTATTTGTCTTAGAAAAACATCGAATAAGATTACTTGACTGCTACTATTTGAGTTAAATAGTTCTCAGGATGCTAAAATATTCTTGATTTCTGGCAAAAGCATTAGCTCACTGATTCGTTGTTATAACACAGAAATTAGTCCCGACCTAACACCTCTTTAGCTGCATCCCATGAGCTATGTAGTAACTGCAGTACGTAGTCACATCCATTCTGAGATGACTTCTACCAGTTTGACTTACCAGGATAATGAACACATATCACCTGCTATTCCAACAATTACGAAAACAAGTACACAGTAGAGCAGAACGCATTGATATAGCATTAGGCTTTACGCCAATTAAGGGCCCTTCAATTCCTACTGATATAGCTAAGCGTACGGATAATCACCTGATTAGCTCAGGATGCCCGTATTCCGTGAATAACTATTAGATATTATAAATAAAAACATCAAGCAACATTTAATCATACTAAAGTTAGTCCTCATCGATTAAAAACACCAAACGACCCGAAACATATAGATCTCACTTCTCTACATCCTTGAGAAACACGTTAGCATCAAACTCTTTCCAGCAGATTCACTGAGACCAAAATTCTGATAATAAGAGTAAATAAACGCAGGGCTTTCTCCACATTTTCGGAAATCCTGTTATCTCCAACAAACAAATCACCCCACTATGTGATGTGTAAACAGCCCATAAGTAACCTAACCTTTTATAAACTCTATAATATAGTACTTATGAATACTCATGCTACCAAAAATAACTATATTTATTAAAATACTTCGTCTGGGTAGCCTAGTTAACCGCCAAATATGTTATCATGAATCCATGCACACCTGCTTTACAGCTAAAAATGCTTCGTCAAACTCACATCCGTCGCCACACTAAGTATCCATCCAAACTTCTATCAGTCTTGTATTTACACCTAAAAGTCACCCCACCTCTTAATCTTTCTAGAAATTCTTCTCACTATAGACACTGTTTACTCAACTATGCTTCGATGATGCACGTCACCACTGCACCGTACACAGATTTTTGGTTGCCCACACACCACAATCTGTTTCTTCTACCCCTTCCATTTCCATGTTTTTTTTATGTCACTCTTAACTGTACTGTTAATGCGGCTTTTTTTCGCGGTTAAATTTTTCTAGATATGTAATAGGTTATCGGTGAGCAATACGCCTTCAGCGTTATTTTTCAAATATTTCCATTCTGATGACCTACACAGTTATGGCCACAGTTATGTAGGTATGTCTCCGCTTACGTAAAACGTGAAGCACTATGTATACATCATTACCAAGGTTAACTTTGATAATTTCAAATAAATTGAGCATTGGATAGGTTGTTTATAAAATGAGTTATATATATTTGTAAAATTCCAGTGAGTAGAAATTAAAATTTCTGACGTTGAACTTGAAAAATTACAAATCAAATCAGCAATAGCAGTACATGCTATCTACCATAACCATAAAATCGATATTAAAAATATCCAAATTATTCAAAAAGGTTTTTCCAATTATAAAGAAAGACGAATAGCCGAAGCACTTCACATTTTGTTAAATCCAACTGCACTTAACAAAAGGGAAGGCCTTTCTATCCACCCAACATGGACTTTTTATCCAACCGATCACAATTAAATTACATTCACATTTCATTCACATGAACATACTTACAATTTATTTTCACATAATCTCAACTCACATCACACTAACATATGCATGCACACATGTCTCACATCAAACTACCTTGACCCAATTGACTTGACATGACATTATCGAAACTCGCAATTTTGATTGTACGAACTTATTTTGATTCTGATTTGTTCCATTGTATTATTTAATCTTGTGCTAATTCAATTCGGTTATTCATTTCTCTGAAGAAGCGACTTACACTAAGCCGCGAAACGTCAGAGATTTTAATTTCTACTCAGTGAAGGACTATGGTTAGAAATTTTTTGTTGTTAATGGAAATAACCGCTGATTAAAGTGGATTTATCACTTAAAGTTGTGGAGGGCAGAGTAGTCAAAGCAAACAAGTGGTGGTTATATAGCACTTTCCTGTTAGCAAGGAGGGCCGCTACCACATGTTACGAATATAGGAATCGTCCAGCATGCAATTTCTTAGTTCAGAAGTAATATAGACCACTATGGTAGTGGAGCCCATCCTTCTTACCGCCACCACTGGCTAGGCTTAATCAAGTTTGATCTTAATTAATAAAAGCAGTACAGATATCGATGGATGTGATGTTAAAAAACTTTTAATCTTGTTTGTCAAGCTTATTATGACCAAAAAAGAGGTATGGTCAAAACAGCTTACAGATAGCGCATCAAACTTGTGTGCTACCGAAAAAATATTGCCGCCGCTTACCGAAGGGCTTTAAAAGTCTGCCGTTAGAGACTAATGCATTTAAGAGTGATACATCTTAGCCCTAAGCTTTTCTACGTTTGATGCTAAGATGTTTACCAATCTAGCTGTTTCCCAAGAAGCTTTTCATACACGAAGTCGAGGAAATAGTACCTTTCCTAGAAATAGTCATTTATTGTCTCATTTTACTTTAGACCATTTCCAGCTAGCTAGGAGATAGACCTCACAAAGAGTCGATGCTAGTAAATACTGGTGAAGTCACAGTGCTGCAAACTAATTTACAGGCTACTTTATCACATAGACTGTGGCTGTTGCATTCTTTGAATTGTTAGTAGATTCTGCACTAACTATTTTAAGTGTGGTCAACTTACCCGATGAGGGGGGTGCTTTGGACATGGTGCTCCTATTGCAGAGTTTCATGCCTAATGCATTGGCTTAAATAGCCGTAGTTCATCGAGATGGTCTCCTATCTGTATGGTATTGTGACCTGCTTAATTGATGAGCGTAACTTCTTCTGACAGTAGCTGCTACCTTGATGTTGTGGTGGACTTTAACTATGATTCTAAACTGGTCGTTTCGTATTTGTTTAGAAGATTCATTCTGTGAGTGTGACAACAACTGACGGGTAAAAAACGTTGGTGACTGTCGGCAGTCCATTGTCAACTGAAACAAAAAGTTAAAGCGTCCGTGGTGTAAGGAACCAAAATGTAAAGACCTAATAACATTCGGAATCATTTCACTACAGATCAAATTCTTTCTAATAATACTTTTTTATTCTTTCTGATACTTAAGACTCTTTAACTTTCACCGCACACGCCACAAATGCCGATAATCTGAGTTGAAAAAATAGTAATATCCCAGGCTTTGAGGAAATGCTTACTCGACTCCTTTTTAAAGCTTTGGTCAATGGACTATATTTTATACCGGTAAGAAGTTCTTGCTAGCTAGTTATTTCTTGCCACTGGAGTACGTCGACTTTAAACCATTCATACAAGGTCGGGGCACGGTATGCCACTTGACTTCACCTAATGACAACGAACTCAAGTGATTTATTCTATATTTTCTGAGGATTCGGCAGCAAGTTTTCGTGGCTTCCTTGTTCTAGGCATACAGCTAAGTATACCAGCAGAAGAAGAACCCTTGAATGGACTAACATCTACAATTGGTTATTTCCTGTCAGTTTAAGTGATGTAGCATGAACTCGGAAAAATTACAACACACATAGACATATCTTTATTTGTTCTATCCCAAACACACAGTAATTATAACTTAGACAAAGTAAAAAGTGAGTTTCGCAGGAAATTCACTAACATCATAAAAATTGAAACTCAGAAACAATAGGCAATCTATTTTTAGTCTGAATATGATCGATGGGTGCGACTTTTAAACTGGTATCCAGATACTTTTTCAATAACGGCGTATCTTTTAACGGCTAGAAGAGAAAATTGATTCGAGTCCTTAATACTGAAGTGAATACAGTCAATTTTTGTATATCTTGAGTACAATGTTATACCTGGAAGCACTGACCGTAACTCCAAATTGTGAACTTATCTACATGAACAGATAACGGCAACCGGTGACCAACGGCTCAACACCTATTTACTCACCCAAGGCCTAATCAAGAAGACACAAACGTATCACTTGGAAGATTCGATTCTATTTTGTTCCAATGCTATGTATGTAATTTCAACGACGACCTTATATTGATTACATTAATTAGCGCACTAGAAATCACAACAACTAATCACAAGTAGCAAGGGCAGTGTGGAGAGAACAAACAATGATATTTGTTACCGCCTGCTTCACAGTTGATAAAAACATAGCAAAAATAAGAATATTTGGGGGAAAAATAATTAGTTTCGTCTCTTCTTAGTAAATTTATATTAAAAAAGGGCAACGGGACCAACGGGATTAACTACAGAGAACACTTAGAATGGTTTCCCATTCGAAGCTGATAGGTTGGTTGATGTAATATTTTAAGCAAGAGGCTGCACTTAATTCTATTTCCTTCATTTGGATGGCTGGTTGTCTCATTTTATAGGAAGTGACATAGATCCCCTTTTGATGACCACGTAGAAATCAGTTTAACTAACATAAAGTTCAAAGCATTGACCTTCGTAATAATTTATTAAACATCTAAAGTTACTAAACGACAAGCTGGGAAAGACCGAGCTACTTTTAGTTCCGGACGAGCATGCATTAACTGAATATTCACTGTCTGCAGGATTCTAGAAAATAGTCATTGTCAAGGAAGTTGAACATTGGTACTATTGTTTGGTTGTTTCGAGTTCCATTGTTAGCGGCCATTGATTCCGGAACGATTAAGCGAACGTTCTGTTACTGTCGGAGTCAATATTATTCAGAAACTATTGTTATTGTCATCGTTATTGTTATTGTTGTCGATGCTGTTATTGTACTCGGTGTATTTGGAGTAATTAATCGTTTTTGGACGACTTGTTGTTATTCCTTTGGGTTTCGGGGATAATAATGAAGGTCGATACTCGATTAATTAGGAGCATTTAGTCGGTGGAGGAAACGCAATAGTATTCTGAACTCCGGTAATTCGCTCAGTCGTAGCTTTAGTCGGCTGATTTGACAGTCATACTTATTGAAGTCTTAGAGAAATGGCATTTTTTGACTCGAATAAAAGATACGATTCATAAAAGAAATAGCTCTTTGGCAGTGAAAATCATTCAAATGCCTGCCGATAAGCGCATAAATATGTGATGGCTTTCTTCTTGACTGCTGCTAGTCGAACTACAGCCCTTGATAAACTGTAATCAAAAGCGTCAACATCTGTTGCTGTCAGACTGCTGTTTCCTCATAATTCTTCAGACGATGACAATGAGGATGGTACTTTGGCAGTCGCACTTTCACTTAGATTTTCAGGGGCTAATCATCTACTACTACTACTATTAGTAATGATAATAATATATTTTCTGCTGTCAGGAGCAGGCCCTTTTTTACAGACTAGACCAACAAGAACTTATCAGATCATAACAATATTGATTTGCTACTCTACTGAATGAGACTGTGATAGATAAACATTCGCAATTACAATGCACAATAATATATTCAGGCATTCAAAGTATGAATGATAGTATTAAACACAAAAGTTAATATACATGTTGATACAGTAGTTGAGCGTTACAGAATATGAATTTCCAGACTAAAGGGAACAATTAATTTATCCATCGAGACTGCAATATATCCGAAAGGGATGTAGCGGTTAGATTGTTTAAAAGCCGAAAAACATTGATTGATGAACGCGACTTATGCAAAGTCTAAAGAAATATGAGAGGTTAGTTTGGAAGAAAAGAGTTGATTAGAATTACCGCTGTGGCACAACTAGAAAAGTCGCAGTGAAGCACCTGTAGAAATTTGTCGATTGTGTTGTTGCTAGGAGCAATATTCGGCTTAGTGTTATCGTTGATTTCTGACAGTGACCTTATAGAGAGTATTAATTCCCGTATGCCCATCTAAGAAGATAATCAAAACCTATAAAAAACCATAAAGTGCGACAAAGACTCAGGAACTTCAAGATATTCTACAATTAGGTCAAAACTTAACTTAAAGAAATATGACACCGTTGAGGACTACAAGCCTCTCTGCTAGGTGTACTCCATCAAACAGCTCTCCTCCCGAATTGTCCTCGATGTCTGTTGGGTATGACCTAGACCTGCTGTCAACCGAAGGCTCAACTACCAGTGCTAAATATCAAGGAGCTGTTATGGAGTTTCTCGCTACTTTTCACCTCATGTAGATTCTTGGCGGCGCTGACTTCCTGGCTCTTCAGAACCATCTTTAAACTAAACGTCAGACTTTATAAATAAACTGTCGAAATTGTCCCCGCCAAGAAACATAGAATCTCTTTGAAAAGTTTGTAGAGTTGGGGTCAAGTAGTCGCAGGATTGCGGAACGTAGCATACGAAGATAGACCGCAGAGGACGGATAATTTATGAACAATACATAAGCAACTTTTAAGTGACCTGGTAACTACCTACAACATACTACTCGCGACATCACAAGACATCCACTCTACTTCCTGTTGATCCCTCTAACCCAGAGGTAACCTATGCATACGCTTACTCACGTGGCCATCATAACTATCAGCGATGTCATCATTCACCTCAACCTTAACCGATAGCTTGTTACTTACGTAACAGAAAATCCTCAAGCCACTTCTTACTGCTAGTTTTTTTAACAACACTTTCATCTCCTACAATCTTATTTCTTTTTCTTCGCTTGTTTTTCTATCATTCACGTCACTCTTTCATATTCTTGAGTTTTCAAACTGTTTTAAGCTGAAACGCACAGCAGATGCACCGATAAATAAAAATATGATCAATCAAAAGGAAGTAGAAAATTTTTTGTTAGGCATCAGGTTTAAATGTCAACAACTGTGAGAAAAGCAAAAAGGACAAAAGCCAACATAAACAATTTCATGAAGAAATTAAAAATAATGATAACAATGACGGACGAGGGAGAATAATGAAAACTAACTGATCCATACTTAAATTTAGTGGGATTACTGATATCCAGATGTTAGACAAACTTCCTTAGACATTACCGAAGGTCCGAAACCAGACCAGAAAGCATCAACAACTCAACACGAACTGGCTTATGTTAACTCGTTACAAAGTTAGTGGACAACCAGAAAGCATGGAGCGAGAATTTGAAGTGTACCCTGTATATGACTAAGTCGCGCTTGTCATATAACCAGAGTGGCCTCTAAAGACTAACCATACATGTACGAATAAAAGCAAGTCAGAAAGCAAGAGAGATTGAGGGAAATATATATTTGATTGCAAGTAGAGCATAAACTAGATAACAACGCCCACGTCAGCTAGTCAGCGAAAGAGTTACTCCCCACGAAGCTTCATGTCATGATCTGGTTGTGATGTCTGACTTATAGACTTAAGCTAGTTGTGTCCATTTAAGGAAATATAGTCAATATCAGTAACAAGAGCTTATACAACTATTTATTTAGAAAATTATTTATTGCTAAAATGTCAACCGTTAATAGCTTATTAGAAGTTATTAGCATAGTAAAAGTTAAAAACAAGGACGTACCTGAGGCCATCGAAACTGATTGGCTAGATAAACATCACCATATTCCACCAAAGTCAAGAGAAGTAACTACAAACATCAAGACATGAAAAATAATAATTACTTAACTCGTACTCAACTGCCACCACAGCAGAATATTGATCAGTCAAGTGGCTAGAATTCTTACACTGGACACTACTAAAGACCCTAAGTATCAAGACAGAATGACATAGAAATCAGTTAGGTATGAACTAGCTTGCCGCAAAGGTGTTGAGTATTGGATTTTGTGCGCTAATATGGAGGTGACGTTACAGCGTGTATCCTTATCGTCTTCAGGGATTTTAAGTTTACTTTAGTAGCTAATTGTGTGCTTCTAAAGTAACTGAGTACCCACTAGATATTCAGCGGGATTTTATTTAAACTATTTTTATTGATACAAGCTCTCAGCTTTGCTCCAAATACTTAACCTTCGTCATCCCATTACCATTATAACAAGTAATTCAGCAAAGAGACTTTTTATTCTCGACTACTTCGTTTTAACTAGCTCTTAAGTCGTAGTTTATGCGAAATAACGAATTGGGTAGACAGATTTTGTTTATTTTTGCATATAATAGGTGGAGATCATGGAGTGTATATTGATAGTGATGGGTACGACATGTGCTACAACATAATCATGTTATCAGATAGACTTAAAATGGCATGGTTGACTAGAAAGCAAGCGGAAATGACTGTAAGATAAGAGATTTCATCTTTTTTCCCTCATACGTACTGAGATAATGGTCATTACCTAGTATTCAAGGTAATATACAATAATAATATACCTAATTAAATGAGCACGTTGACAAGCTTTTTTCTCAATGCTTACTAGAAAAAAGCCAGCTAATACTGGACTCAGAAAAACCCTATCGCTACTCCATCTATCTGTCCGTAGGTTTCATTATTGAAGCTGAATAACGCATTCAGAGTATATCTGATTATTACCTCCTTCAGATAAGGTTTAGGTATACTAACATTCACTCCATACTTGTCAACGAATTCGCATATAAAACCCACTATTTTAATGGAATATATATAAATCATAATTACACTTCTAAGGAGATCATAGTCATATGTGATACGTTCTAATTAATAAAACAATTGACAAATTTTAAACAATCCCGCAACGAATACTTCAGACGTTTCTCTCTAGTAGTTTCTACTTATTATATGCATGTGCACTAGCAAACAAAGTCTGTTTACCACATTCATTATTTCATATATATATGCAAGGGGAATTTCGCCTGTAATCAAGAAAAAAAATGTCGATGAAGGGTGAAATGACAATATTGTAGTATCACCATTTCCACCGCATACAGTGGACATCACTCAAATTCCTCATATCCTCCTACTTAAACATTAACATTCCCCTTCTTTGCTCTTTTATTCACATTTTAACGTCGTAAGATTGGAAAATTCGGCACAACTTAATTCTATCTGTTCGTAAACTCTGTTTACTATGATCCTGTTTACGTTTATTAAGCAAATGTCTATTAAAGTTGGCGGATTAGTTTGAGAGCCTTACTTGATGGTACTTTTGGGATACTTTAATTACGTTCAACGCTATGGACTATAATGCCATGCATACTTTTCTAATGAACCTAAGTAAAATTATTTATTATAGATAATTAGTTGTAATGAAGGTTAAGAAGAATAAAATCAACACCAATAAATTGGAAATATCCAACTTATATTTCATCAGTTTTTTATAATGTACAATGTATATAAACAATTAACAATGTATATTAACAATTCGTGCTTTTGATCAGAATACTATGACTCCCTATAGCCATCTTACATCGAACAAGCGACTTCCTAGTTTACTGGTCAGAATCTGCTAATTCTGCATGTTTCTAAACCCTTGTTAGCTCTTATGTGATTATTTTAGTTGCGTCGATAGGAGAGAAGAAATATCAATAATTAAGATCAAAGTAGTTTGAATAATCGCATTGTGATTTTAAGCTGAATAGTTTGCTACCATTTCTAGTGCGATATACGGTTAATTATACTTTCTTGGTTAACAATGTTTAAATAAACTTTATGTATCTAAGGCGTAGCTAGCTTTATAGCTTGCGTAGCTCAGTTCTATTTTTGAAAAAAGAGAAAGAATTACTATCAGACTAAAGCAAGTTAGCAGATTTAAGTAATTCATGTTAAAATTCATCAGCATATATATATATATATATATATATATATATATATACAGCTTTTTCAGCCGAAATGTATATAGTTCACTGGATACTTTATATTTTCAATCAAAATAATATTTTTTATAATTCTAAGCTACGTCGTTCTCGGTAACCGTTTTAGTGATTACAACATAGTTTTTAAAAAAGCAGTCTCTTATTTGTTGTATAATTTCAACGCTTACATAATTTCAATGTGATGTTCACCGTTAAGTGGGTTTAGAAAAATTATTGTTTGCTTGTCTTCCTTTCCATCCAACTGCTTTATACAAGATGCTTGGCTTTAAACTCGTTTCTAATTTGTTCTGTTTTAGGTCATTTTCCATCTATATTGGTAAGAATGACTAATGTGGGCTTATCACCAAATAAAACTACTGTTGAAAAAGAATACGATAGAAATCCGTGGGACTTGCGTCCTAAGATTCAGAGTCCTACTAACAAATATGTCCCGCCTTGTCAAACACGTTTAGCAAAAAAGTTGAAGCAACGTTGGGGCGGAGAGTTATTACCATGCAAGGAGTTCTGCGGAGTAAATAATCCACTTAACAAAGTTTTAGAAAAGATAAACGACGGAGAATATAATTCTAGTAAGCTGCAAAGTGAAAACATATTTCATATGAGCGAGAAATATTTACCTGCACAGTTGGAATCTAATCACGCTCCGAAAAATGTCGATAAGTTTCCCACTTCATTCATTGAAGACTTCACACTTACATAATAATGGTCAAAATGATTTAAAAAATAACACTGCTAAGGCAAAAGTCACTCCACATTCCTGACATTCGGCATACCGTTATTCACTCTCATGTATCGAAACCTTTATTTACGAAGTATGGCTCTTTACTTGGTTGTCATCTTACTGACGAAACAAACTCTTCAGATCGGTTGCCAAATTCTCCTTTAACTATACACTGCTCCTATAAATCTGAATGAAACCATTAGCCCCGTCGAAAATCCTAGTGTTCAAGAATCAAATACCACTTTCAATGTTGGTGTAAACCATAACATACTCAATCGCCCGGTAGTTGACTCAGTAGATCGTCCTGTATCAAATCGTATGCAGTCTAATCGAAGTCGTCTTCCTGTAAATAATTATGTCAAACTTAACTTGAAGAAGAAACAATTTAGCGCTAAAGGTTCATCAAGGCAACGTGCATTAAGAAGAAAAGTTTACTTCAGTAAGCTAAAAAGGAAGCTTAAAAATACTTCAAGTCATAAGACAAATGCCTGCTTTATTTGTGGAATTTCAGGTCACTGGGCCAATAAGTGTCCACGCACTATCATGAAACCCAAAACCCCAATCACTAACTTTCCCAGCTTACAAAAATGCAATCTTACATGTAAGCTGCTCAGTCTCTCTGAACTAGATGATCGATATTTTCCTGCTCATATTAATGATATTTTACCTACTGAATTCATCAACAGTTTACCGAAGCAGTCATTCTCTGTTGATGAACTATCGCTTCGTGTGCAGTGTTGTTTAAAAGAGCTAGGTTTTGGAGCATTTCGTCCTGGTCAAGAGTTGGTCATTCTGCGAACGCTTCTGGGTATTTCAACATTGGCTGTAATGCCCACTGCTTATGGCAAGTCACTTTGTTACCAAATACCCGCAGTAATACACCAGGTAAGCCGAATTGACACTTTAATTATTTTACGTCACTGAACCATCAAGCAAATCTATAAGGCTGTCGCCTTGGTAATTTCGCCTCTTATTTCGCTGATGGAAGATCAAGTAACACAACCTATTTTGGGATTACGGGGAGCTTTCTTAAATTCAAGTCAGTCTGCAGATCACAAGAAGGAAATACTAGAAGCGGCTCATAGGTGGGTATGATCAGATCGTGAAAGTTAATAACACTGTTTCAGTTTTAGTGTCATATTTCTTTATCTAGGTAAACTATGTTAGTAAAGAGCCTAATGAACTACGATACATCAAAAGCGTTAACTACGACTACCCTTCGATTATTCACTGCCTCAAATGGAACTAAATGGAAAATGTACAAAATTCCTCCAGACTATAGTGAGGTTAAAAATACCATAACTTATTTAATGTAAAGGAAAGTAGAAGGGTGTGATAAATTGATTTCATTGGTTTCGATGGGTGCAATAAATGTCCGACTGTCCCAACCAATGATAATTCATAACCTCATCAAGTGAATTACACCTTTTTATGTCTACCTTCAGTATTGTTTAGTTTATCATTCCATGATATGCTTCTAAGAATTCTATTATCAAAGACCTAAAGTCCACGATTATCTCCTATTTTCATTGCCCATGTTTTGCATCCATATGTTGAAACACAGAGGACTGCCACGCAACACGGATTTCTTGCCTACAGTTACAAGTGACATAGATCGAGAGAAATCTAGCCAGCTATGATCTCGTCAGACACCGATCCACCAGGTATAATGAGATTTCCAAGATAAGTGAAGTAATCACCATACTCGACTTCTTCACTTCCTTTAACCAATCTAGATAATTAGGATGAATTTGTGTCTTCCCATTGATTAGTCATAGACTAAAACTGGTCAGCCTCTGTTGCCATATGTGCATCCTGACCGGATTGCCTCGATATAGCTATAAATCACCATTCAACTTAAATGTCTCCAATCATTAGTTACTACAGTCACCCGGATCCCTAAACATAATCTGCATCTGCCAACCTAGCTCAGACCTAATGTCAACAGTTTCGTGGACTGACGCTTCATTCTGGCTACCCGTAGCGTCTTATATATTCCTACGCTAGTTCTTACTGCGCGTCCAGGTACTGGTTGATTATGCATAGGATACCTGCCCTAATAACTCTGTTCGGATAAGACGCATAGTCGTTGAAAATATGCACAATTTTTCCATAATGCCTTACGTCTAACTTCAGTATTGCCTACTCGATCTTTCTAATAAGCACGAGGAATACTTTGAAGATACCTGTGATGAAACACTAACAGTGTACGAATGCCTGCTTTAGAGGGTGATGCTTCGCGTCCACATAGTAATCCTGTGGATTATATTGGTTCTTTGGTTGGAAGACAACTGTGTCGTCTTAGGTCATAGGTGACACAAATTGGTTAAAATCAAGCGAGTTCTGTGAATTTGTGTCTAGATTTTGTCATATATTAGCCTACTAGGATTGATGAAACTTCTTCGTTAAGTGATATGGTTAACTCTTTCAACTATTTTACTCATTATACCACTAGTTTAGGCATTGACTTAAACTAGTTCCGAGGCAACATTTTGGATTAAGAGCGAAAACGCTCCTCGAATATACATTCATTGTCGTTGGCTGCTCTAAAGTTTACCATCATCTTCATTAAAAGGATAATGCCATCTATGTGTTCCAAGCAGGCAAAGAAGTCTATTAGTAGAAAATCAGTCCATGAAACATCAGACGAAAGATTTTCTTGCTAGGATATTGTGTTTGATGAAACGAAGTAGTGGGAAGTCCTTATAAGAATCACTTGGGGTTCTCACCAGTGTTCGAGTATAGAGCAGTTCCTAAGTACAGTTTCCAGTGACAAGCCATGCCACAAAACTTTTGACCCACAGGATCGAATGCTGCCTCCACGTCAAAACTATAATTATTCTCTGGTTTCAGTGAACATTCTATCAGTACAGCTAAGTTTAGATCTACAACCAGTCCTGTATTTTTCGAATTCACTGTTCACTAGCCGCAGTTAAGGACTGAAAGTTTATTAAAACTAATATTCCTGATTCTGTCTTGAAGACTTTAAAGTATGACTAGAGAGCCCCGAAACGACTACTTAAGACCAGCCACTTACGACCTTATATGCGAATAGTTTTTTGTATCAACATACTTTGAAGGCTTATCCAATCTCTCTCTTTCATTGTGAAAATGCAGTGTGACTGTGGATCTCGGTTATCTGAAGATATGATAGAACTTAAGAGACAAATTGTTCAGCTAGATCCCTGCGTCAGTACAGGAGCTACAATCTGGCTGAGGATCGGTGGCAATCATTCAGGTGTATTCACTCTTTGTTTTTTCCTAAATCTTGAGCTTCGAAATCATTTTATATCTTTATCCTCACAAATTAATTATTTCTTATACGATCATATTCTTGGTGCCTAATCTCTGTGTTGCAACCACTGATATTGTCACTACTTTGGCTGCGTTGATGTGGTGTAACGGCTATAATTGATGCATACACATGCCGGGTTCTATGTTGCTCATAACACAACTAATTAGTGTTATGATGTAAGTGACTTTTAAATATCAATAACTGAGAACTCTGAAATATGCTTTCTGTATTAATTTTCGTTCCATTCATTGTGAATATATTGACTTGCTCACATATAAATTTTTCGCAATTATCAAGTACACTGCATTTGTGCTTTAATAGGGGGCAATATTCTTTTCTTATGCTATCACCTGAAGCACTAGTGGATTCTGATTGGTTACTTCAATCCGGACGTTTGCCTCCAATAAGTTTCGTTTGTATTGATGAAGCGCATTGCCTAGCTGATTGGTCTAACCATTTTCGACCTTCTTATCTTCGTGTATGTAATCTACTTCGGAAACATATAGGAGTTAATTGCTTCTTGGGTATGTTCACATATATGTGTATAACTAAATTCTTATATAAACAGCGTGTTAATCTGCAAACTGGAGTGGTGAACTAGTAGGCAAGGCAGTTTACAAGTTTGAATTCCGTCTCTTCTCCGATTTCGTTAAGATTAAAAGCAGCATCGGTAGACTGAATTTCTATTGTAAATAGTTTTAGTGTAAAAGGTCCACTAAAAATGTAATTTCGCTGGAAAGCGGAATGATTTCCTTATAGGAACCTTGTTTAAGTTCGGATACAGTAAAATGATGCATTACATTATCATCTGCAGTCATGCGTATTTGATAATGTCACGCTAACGGGGAACGCAAGTGCTATGTCGGTACGTAGATGCACAAGAACATTATTTAGTGAGTTACTGCTAACTTAATCCCATGTGTAGTTATAAAGGTAGTCTTCCGTGGTTTGTCTCAAATAGCAGTCATTTTCGACCATAATTAGTGTCCATGTTTAATGATAATCGTTGCACGTAGCTTGCATTTTACATCCCCCACTCAAGCCTATCCTCAGACAGATAATATTAAAATCAGCCATCGTTGGTTTAGTTGTTTACCTTAATATTATTTCTTTCTAATTTCTTGTCTGAATTCTGACCGTATTTTATGTTTGTAGAATACCTAACTTTGATGACGTTTTTAAACTTACGTGACGTGGCATTTTACTCCATAAAATTAATCTTGTAGTCGTTTCTATCCGAAGTCACACAAAAAATGTAACTTCTCTCCAAACATCTGGCACGTATCACTAAAGCTGTGAACTTAATTAAATAAATCATGCTAGCAACTCTATATTTACCTTTCTGATATCAAGAGTATCCTGTACCTAGTTTGAAAAACACCAGGACTAATTCCCATGACTCACTGATTCGATAAAAACTCTAGAAAACACTGATAGAACGACTTACTCCCAATTCTTTTCAAGAATCAAAGAGACATCTATAAATTAGGTCAGCTGCAATTAGTGTGTTGCGTATCCAAACTTCATCCTAAATTTTCACTTAAAATGCATTAAGCTTAATGATTGTCAAAGCTTATCGTCATTTGTATCCCTTTGTGATGACACTGTAAAGTCAGAATTTCACAAGAACCTGAAAGCAGTCGATTGCTATACTATGCAGTGAAAATGTTATTTTTATCAGGCAATAATATACAAAAATACATATAAGTTGATTAGGGAGTCTATAAACAAAATATAAAGCCAGATCATATCTTATAAATAGTGTTATCACTTGAGTGCCTGCCTATTTATAGCAGTTATCAGTTCTGATAGACATTATTATCTTAATTTTTAACCGATAAAGCTTGAAAACATTCTCAAATGTATCCATACCAAACGAATTATCGCCTACTCAATATATTTGATTGTTCTAGTGCTTATGTTTTAAACAGTCTTATACTGTTAACCTCGTTAAAGTCAATCTTTTTGTTCCAATATTTCTAAATAAAACATCTCATTACATTTTGATTGCATTCATGGTTGTTGAAAAACGGTATTAATGAAATTATGAAGTTTAAAGTTAGTAGTATTTTGTATCCGGTTGATTGCTACCACTGAAAGCCTACGTGGGCACCTACATAGATAAAGTATGCATAAAGTAATAATTGAAAATGAGTTCTCGATATGTTAACCGAATTTATTTAAAAGTAACAATGATAATTAGTCTTCTGCTTTCAAATAATTTATAGTCTAGATAATTTCTTATGTAATTAGATTTCCAGATACTTTACAATTAAAAATGCTGATGTTTTAAAGTATTTTGATATTAACAATCTTCAGTGTTATGTATTAAAGAATGATTATTTTTCAGTACTCGGATTTCTTAGAATTACCGATATAATATCCAATTTAATCTTTTTACGATAGACTCGGTATACTTGCAGTGCTGTCGTATTGTTTCCTTGCAGTAGTAAGTGCTTCAGTTTGTTGGCGGGGGGGGGGGAACTTGATTTTCTATAATACTACAACATCCTGACTTATTGTTACCTACTAATCTGATGATGCAAGTAGTATAGTTGTTTGTGAAGTCATATATATATATATATATATATATATATATATATATATATATATATAAACTGGGAGTTCCAATGAATACACCCCTGAACGGTAGGTTAGATGGTGTCTTAGTGAATCGAATCACTGAAATAACTGATAAAATGGATAGAGTATATAACCTCGGTGAATTTCTTTAGTATGATACTATGTGAAATATTTGAATATTGGTCGACGACCTATGCTCCACATGGGGTAACAGGCATTGATTGCTTTTGCTTGTAGCTGGACTATAATTATCAAACAGTCAGTCTTGTGTTGCATCGTTTTTGCGATAACTCAAAATCATTTCAAAACGAACTTTTCCAGTTTACCTTTTTCATTTTTTCGTTTGCTTCAGGCCTTTCTGCAACATGCACTCCAAATGTCATCACAAATATCTGTAACAATTTAGGAATTCATAACCCAACACGATTTGTTGGTGATATAGTTAACGAGGAAAGTTTACATCAACCTGGTTACGTCCAACCAGTATTAACTCCTCTACCGTCACATTTGACAATATCAGCGTCTATGGATGATAGAAAGGATGAAGCACTTTTAAACTTACTAACAACCAAACCGTTTAATCAGCTGACCGGAGGCATATTAGTGTATTGTGCAACCAGAGAACAAACAGAGCATTTAGCATCATATATTCGTACATCTTTGCAGGAAAGAGTAGATCAGGTGATTTATTAATTTGTCTTTTTTTCATATATGCACATTATCAATTGTTGTATTCTGCTAGGCTAGACAACTGGAGTGTGTAACGTTGGGTCTTAGTATATTACAAGGTTATTAAACAAGTCTTTCTAAATGCCATTACGTGACATTCTTTACTGTAGGAACGTTGGGCTTCAATTGCTAAAAATGTTTAGTTTGAATTATTTCGTTTTATTTTTTAATTCAGGTTGGAAGTAGACGTATGAGTTGGACAACATCTGCATATCATGCTGGTCAAACAACAAGCGAACGATCTCGTATTCAGAAAAGATTTATGAATGGTAAAATACGTGTTCTAATTGCTACATGTGCATTTGGAATGGGTTTGAATAAACCTGATTTACAAGCTGTAATTCATTTCTCACTTACTAAATCATTTGAGAATTATGTGCAAGTATGTCAAAAGCTCAATTTAATACAAATATTTCGCTTAATTACTGACTAATAATGTAAAAATCATTCAGTACGACTTACTGCTTATGATATTGAACATATTATGTCTATGCTTTTGAATAGCAATGCTTTAATATTGATACCTGACCATCGAGAACTTTGGATATATGAAAAGCTGCTAATTCACTTGAGAGTATTGAGTTAGGTGTCTAAGTGTTAGTTAGAATGAGTGGTAATTGTGCTTAAAGTACTTAGCAACATGCTAGACATCCAAAGCCATCTTGAGTATACTTGTCCGAATTGCTGTAAAACATACTAATAGGTCAATAGTTTCATAATACGCGTAAAGAATCATTCATACTCCCATAACTTGTCACTTTTGACTATTCTATAACTGGTAGTTAAGGTTCGCAACTACATCATGCGAAACTGAAAGATGCTGTAGCAAGGAACTGTGTCTTAAATTACTGTTTTTGTATTACGTATCTAGATCATATGCGGATTTCAAATTAAGTTACAAACAATAAATGTATTGCAGTTCCCTTAGTGCTGTAGTTTGGTGGCCTAGAAACCTGACTGCTGATCTATCGGTTTTGGAGTTTACATTTGTGAGCTGTGAATTGTATCATAAACTCAAGCAACAAGTTTGACACGTAGATTGTCACGTAAATGGTCGTATAACTGATACGTCTTGAACTCCACCCAACACGAATTATGGTTGACCAAATTATTGTTACAACCTAGCCTAAATTAATACAGTGATTGGGAACAGTTTGACTTACTTGCTGATACCCTTGAGTTTACCCTTATCCCAATCCGGATAGAAGAACACAAGATAGCTGAATCAACAACCAGAGTTAATTTATGTTTAGAGCATTCGTTTTTAATACATGTTAAACCTGTCCGTACAGATGACCAATTAGGAAAATAACATCAATACGGAATAAGGGCAACATTGATAGACAACTAGGGTATCATGTACACAATTAAATATAGTTCATAAATAGAAAATGACAGCAATAGTTAGTAGGTCAGATGAGTGGTTATAGTGGGATATAAATATAGTGATAATAGTAGAAGTAAGATGTTTGAGTAGCCCGATCTATCAATACCTAAACTACATTTGTAAGTAATCCTTTGTTTCTTTGTTCTTATTCTATTTTTATCCTAGGAAATAGGTCGTGTAGGACGTAAGCAGCAAGCCTCTTACTGTCATGCATTTTTACCGCCTTCTATAATTAGCGACCCACAAGAAGCAAATCATATAAGACGACATGTTTTCGCTAATCACGTTGACAGTACATTATTGAAACGTCTACTTATGTTGATATTTAAAGATTTTAAGTGTACATGTCGGTCTGTTGAGATTCACAAAGAACATCCCTTGTTATGTAGAGGTCATGTACATGCAATTGACCTGCAGGTCATCAGCGAACAAGTCGATATGAAGCCTGAAAGCTTAGCTACGATATTAGCGTACATGGAATTGGAATCGGATAACCCATTAATTTCGTTACTGCATTCTGGTTATGCGGTAAGTGTATTTTCCCATTCCTATACTTTTCTCTACAGTGAGTTACTAACGAGTATATAAATCCGACTAAAGCTGGGATATATATAGCTTTTTTTTATCGTAAATAGTTTTTTGTTTGTTTGCTTTTGTATGGAAGTGAATTCTACCAACAAATATCTCTGCATAAACTATTGTCTTCAGCTACCATATTACGCTTTATGTACTTAGTTAGTATTTGAGTTATTAGTATTCAGTTACTGTATTAGTAATTTGTCATTTTAGTTAGTTATCATTGAATTCTTTTAAAGATTTTGGCAATTATGTTGTACCAGGTGTTTATATTCTACACTTCAGGTAGCTACTGTTAGCTGCTATGGAGGTCAATATGAGATGGCCTACGCCTCACAGCAGTGTTTAGCCGTCTCAGCTGCTGTTAATTTATGGAGAAGTGGACGAACGGTGGATTTACAAACTGAAAACGAGTATCCTAGGCAGCTGAGGTTGGATTTACCACAACTGTTTAATCGTTGGGGTTGGAAACCAAATGTAGTGAAACAAGAGTTGAAAAAATTGGAATGGGATTATTCTAAGAGTGTTGATTCCACTGTAGCATCTAGCAATACGTTTCGTACCGGAATAAATATTGACTTTTCACACTGGAGTTTGTGGCTATGGATCCACGGATCTCAAGTACCAATTACAGATGAGCGTCTAGACACTTGTTTGACCTATTTAAATAATCGCTTGAGACAAGCTGAAGAAGCTGCCCTGCTTAGTATTGAACAGTTAACATTGGCTTTAGGTGCTGTTGCACAACCACGCTTCCAAGATGTCTACCCTGTAGAAAGTAACGACGACTTCAAGACACTTGAGACTGCCTGCAAGGAATCCCGTAAACAATGGTCATCTGTTGTGCACGAAATAATCAAGTCCCATTTTTCCGGCACTAAGAGCACTTTACTAGTTGACAGGTTAGAAGATATTGAGAAACATCGATGCCAATATCACTGGCCATCACTCGTGACAGACACCCAGGTTAGTGAAAATATTTTGTGTGTTTAAATTGTCCGTTGTCTATTTATACGTAAATCCAAGCATATATGTTGTCTAAGATATCGAGACTAGGAATAATTACTCATTCTACCGCACAGGAGTAGTTAGGGCTAGAATATCTATCATACTGCTAATATAGTTGATCAAACAAGTTGACAGGATAGCTTCATCAAATGCTTTGATATCTACATCTCTTCACTGCTTCCTTGTGGCGGTATTGAGATTGGCTTAGAACAACAAATATACAACCACTTAAGGTAAGTTAAAATTTATGCCTACCTTAGATCCAAATAAGAAGTGCTTGTAACATTGATCTCTTACTGGCGCTGAGTATTTTATTAATAATCGATAAATTTGTCTACTTGATTCAACTGTTCATTTGTATTTGGACATAGTACATTTAAACGGAAAGTGCCTGTGCCATTACAGAATAACATTACAGGAATTCCAATTCTCTAGATATATTAGTTTGTTCTTTCGTAACTGAATCTACCGAAGGTTGCTGTACAAATAATATTTAAGAAGTACTAGGAAAACATGGCAAGTCAGTCGAAGAGGCTGTAAACCTTTATCGACTGAGTTAATTAGAACATGTAATTCGTATGCCGAACCACCGTTCACCTTGTGTCGCGATGTCAGTTGGGGTAGGGTTATCATGGGAGAAGAGTAGGGGCGGCCAAACCAAAGCCTAGCATAAGTCTATGAGGCTACTAACTGTCGGTCTAAGTCACGTTAGTAGATACAGACTACGTGGTTGGGGTTCTCTAGATGATGAGTTAAAAGTGATATTAAAAAAAATGTTTTAGGAAGTCATTCATCATCAACGTGCAGCCTGACAAAAATGTGTCAGCCAGTATTGCTCTACATGCAATACTGCGCACGATGAAATTAAATTAAGAAGATAAAAGCTGAAATAGTCATTTTATTTTGTAGCGTTCGCATGGCGATCTACTGGAGTTGCAAGAGGTGTCTTTGCATCATAACCTCACAAACAATGTTATTAGAATTTCATTCGAAGGCTGCGCTATAATTAGTTGTCAGATAACAGAGGCTTCTGAAAGCGTTCTCTGCCTTGTATGCATTTCTTACAGGGCCTCACAACTAATGTTCCCTTAACTGTATGTGGCAAAAAAATAGCTGTTAGTTTAAATACATATCCAGATTGCTATTTCTGTTCCGTTATTGGTAGCAGGAGGAATATCCATCACACTTTTTATCGAATAAAAGTACTTCAGCCGACTACTATTCGTTGCGACACAGTTTTTATTCAAAGTTACTCCGATATTTCAGTCTTTGCTTATGGATTATCTACAGGGTCCATGCACTTAGCTTTTCTGCTAGGAAATCATAAGTACTGTCGTTATAGCTGTTCATGACTTCTCACTCTTTAAAAAATGAGTTGGCGTAAAATATACCATAGTAGTCTTATTTCATTTAGTCGTTGTTATACTTGTTGATATTTTCCACCAAGATAATGTATTCTGTTCATATCAATATTCCTATTGATTGTGAATCGACCTTAATGCCCTACTTCTATAAATTCGTTGATAGAGAATTTTGACATTTTTCCCAATGTCCATGGTTGTCTTTCTAATGTAACGTTTGTATTGGGGATTCAAAATCCTCAAAAATACAACCGTCATTTAATCAAGCAAAAGGCGTTGTATTTATTCTTTTTGTAAGATTGATTTGTAAACTTGTCTATTAATTTAATTTCAAATATGAGATATATAAACGTTGTTTGCTAGTCTCGTCTCGTATTTCGCTCCGCAATATCATCTTCCTACGAATCTGGTCTTTTGAAGTAGCTGTCGGTTGGGAAGGAACAAATTGTGGTATCCGATTAAAGTACAAGTATCAGAGATAACGATTCGCACTAACCATACCGACTATCGAGGATATAAGACATAGAACCCGGCTACCCTAGATAATTTAGATGAATCGTATCACGGACCGTACTAAGCCAATAAGAACCCACGCGTTTGTCTCATCTGAGAGAAAACATATCAGTTTGTCATAACGTATTTTGTTTTGTCGAAAATATTGGATTTTTCTATCACCACTACGTCTTTTGGTGTGCATAAAATCGAACAAAGTGATTTCACTGACTTATGTAATTTTCGATTCCAAATGCCTTTATAATCCCTAGTTATTTATGGGATACTTTTTACGTGTAGTTGAGTTCTCTGTTTTCTGATTTGTATGATTGATTTCGTATTTTTTGTGTCAACTCGTTGGATACTTCCATCCATCCCAAGTGGGGTGTGACAACAGTAAAATGTTTCCCCCCGGATAACCAGCATCTGCAGCGATGATGCCTACTCAACAGAAGGTAGGAATTAAAAGCGTCAACCTTAAAAATGTCACATCTCATTTTACTCTATGGATTTTCTTCTCTGGTTGTAAGGCCCTTGAAAAAGTCGAGCTAACACTTTCAGAACTTCCCATAACAAGGTCGTGCATGATAGACCTCAATCAGTTGTACATTAAGCTCTGAGATCATGCTCCTAGGTCACTAAAACAAACACTAATCCAGTTTCCTTCTCGGGTACCTCAAGAAGTAATATACTCCTATAGTATGGGCGGCCACGAAGTAAAAATCGCCCCTAAACCTCTAACAGCGGACGAGATCATCATGTTCGAGGTCGAATCCCACCCTCAACTCTTAATAACTTTCTCGTTTCCGCTACTAACCCTTCTCGTATAACTTTATCACCTCACGCCTCTAATGTTAATGGTGTGAGTTCACGACATGTTATTCCTGGTGTCCTGAAACCTTGCGCTTTTAATGTTCAAACCTTGTGTCAAATAGGATAACAAGCCTCCTTAGCTATGACTAGGATCCCGCTCCATCGATGTCTGCTGCGTCTCGTAAACGTGCATACAGGATCCAAGAATAGTTGTTCGCTTGACCTCACCTTGTGAAAATAAAGAACGGGCCAGATTCATCCTTCGTGTTTCCGAAGGCTCTTCCGCCTTGCTGACGTAGGTATAGCACTAAGTTCAAAAGCTGAATAGGCTCTCCTTGACTGGATTCCAATAGACAGTCCCTCGTGCGATGCCCGACAGTAAGAACTTGGAAAGGTAGGGACACACACCGTTGTCTCTGCCTACGCTCTCACTGATTGCAGCTCAGATGAAGTAAAAGATGAATTTTGCAGAAAGCTTTTCGACCTTCTTCGAAAAACTAAACGCACTGATGTAGCAATAGCGGCTGATGATTTTAATGCCCAAGTAGGTAGACTAAGCAAAACCGAAAGGCACCTAGGTAGATCCTATGGTGTTAAGACTCAACGAACAGATAATGGAGACCGTTTACTACAACTATGTTCAGATAATCGTCTATTT
Organism: Schistosoma japonicum; assembly: GCA_025215515.1. Taxonomy (NCBI): domain Eukaryota; kingdom Metazoa; phylum Platyhelminthes; class Trematoda; order Strigeidida; family Schistosomatidae; genus Schistosoma; species Schistosoma japonicum. The sequence goes on along the minus strand of CM046063.1, from coordinate 45,438,075 downwards.
CTCGCAGGCTCCAACTTTAAGCATAAGGATAAACATCAGTTAACATGGCGACCTCCCCAATCAACTCAACGCCAGACTTAAATAGACCACATTGCTATAAGCCACCCTTGGAGAGGCTATATAGAAGATTGCCGCTCATTTTAGAGCGCATGTTTAGACTCAGATCATGGTTTAGTACGAGCGCGTATTAGTCTGCGTCTCACTGGACACGACAAGGATTCCTCTCAAAGTCAAGAATACATTTCAGGAACCGCTAGAAAACTAATTAGTCAACTGCGTAAACTGTATCCATCCTGATTTAGCTTGGAATGATATCCAAAAAGCTATTGAAACAGCAGTAATATCTATTAGTAAACTAAACCAAAAGGTTAAGAAAACTCAGTGGATTTCAACCGCATCTACTGGATTGATAGATGTTTGGCACCATTTAACGTGTTTGGCTGTGGACACGATGAGAATCAAAGGCAACTCAAACACAAGCTGGTTGAAAGCTTAAGCAATGATCCTGAACAGTGGTAGGTGGCAAGAGCTAAAGAGACGGAAAAGGCAGCGACTGTTTAGACTTATCAAGTAGACGAGTATCAGGAAGCTGGTTGTTACTGAATCTATTGTTCACTCTTAGTCCAGGAGTTTTGACTGGTTGGCATAACACTTCAAGGAACAGCTTAACTGGCCCTCGACCTCATCTCAGTTGCCCACTATCCCCAAGCTATTTGAATGGCGAATTGATATCAGTCCCCAAGTCTTACTGAGATCGGAAAGAATATAAGCAATTTAAAGCGAGATACTACAGCAGGATCTGATGGATAACCCCTGAGATATCTAAGGATGGTGGTCCAGTTTTAACAGCAAGATTAACTGAGATCTTAGCTAGAATCTGGGAACTGGACGTAATCCCATCCGATTGGTCTCAAACACTAATCGTTCCAGCTTATCAGAAAGGAGAGACTTTCTCTTGCGACAATTACCGAGGAATCAGTTTAATGAATATAATGTTTAATATATTAGCTTTAATAATACTTCGACGTATAACTAAAGCTTGTGAAAAGCAATCTCGAGAGAACCAAAGTGGTTAGAAGATATTCGTAAGCTTGTAGTATTCGATCATAGATGTTTTCGAAACATTGCTCGTGTTTTCTAGGACCACCGAGTAAGGAATATGTGTGTTGGAAATAGAGCTCTAAGTATAGTAAAACTACTAGTGAAGTGATTAATCCCCAACTGAAGTGGTCAGGACGTGTGTTTCGTACTCCCAACCGCCGCTTACCTCGACGAACAATGCTGTCTGGTGTGTGTAGGCTGGAAGAAAGCTGGGGGCGGCCAGACCTAAGCATGGCACCAGTCCGTGAAGTCATTGACAATTAAGCTGAGCCATGTTAGTAAATGCAAACTACCTGGTTGGGGTCTGCGTAATGATCGTAGCCAATTGTCAGAGATTTTGCGTTTTACGTTGTAACTGACTGACTGATTATAGATACTAGCGACGAGTGCCTGGATACTCTGAGTGGCAGTGGCACAGTTAAGTTCCACCATTTTCCTGTATGTATGTCTACTTCATTGCTTTCTATTGAATTATATCGCCGTGTTAATCTAGTAAATTTGATCTTGTCGCGCTAATGTGCCCTGACCACTTAGACATATGCACGCATGTGCCATGTTCTACGTTGTTCATGACTGACTGATTGAGAAGTAAATGCAATCTCAGTTATCATTTGTTTTAACACAAACATCGTGACCGATCATACTGAAATTTCGTAAATATTGTTGTATTTTAATGTAAGCTGTGCTCATAACATATTAATTATTCCGTTTCTTTTAAAAACTAACTATACTATTGACATTTAAATAAAATACTAGCCATTTGAATGATATATATATAAACTAATGTATTGACATGACATGATTAAAACTCGCAATTTTGATTGTACGAACTTATTTTGATTCTAATTTGTTCCATTGTATTATTTAACGTTGTGCTAATTCAATTCGGTCATTCATTTCTCTGAAGAAGCGACTTACACTAAGCCGCGAAACGTCAGAAATTTTAATTTCTACTCATTGGAATTTTACAAATATATATTACTCATTTTATGTATTGTTTTCCATTTTTTTTTATTTTATTGGTCAAAGATCGCTCGTATCCAATCAACTGTTCGAGACTTTCTACGTGTATATGAATCTAGTCTTGATAGAAAAATCACAGGTCGAACAATAGCTAATATATTTCACGGGATATCAACTCCTCATTTCTGTGCCACTACATGGTCACAATGTCGACGATTTTGGAAAACTCAACTAGACATTGATTGGCCGACTATTAAGAAGATTGCTACACAAGAGCTATTGATTCATTTTTCACGCACTTGAATTCAACTCAGTCGTAATGTACACTGAATTTAAATTTAGATGTCTTCACATTTATTTACAATAACTCTATGAATTGTATCTACTAACTAGTTGTTACATAGACACTCATTTAAAAACGCAACAGTAACTCCATCATGAACAACAAAGAGGCTTGTACATATGTATATCAGTCCAAGTTGCCACAGTATCAACACATCAAGATGGATATCAAAATACCAGATTAGTATTAACATGATTGTTAGCAAAAAAAAAAAACGAGTGTGCAGAGAGCATGATACAAGAAAGAAGTAATTCGTAGAAAGATCAGTATAAAATAAAGGCAGTAAGGAGTAAGCCTTCGCTACTACCATCAACTCTGAACCATGTCTAACAATTTTCAGTCATTGGTTACAACAATCGCGCAGACTATATGCAGTGTACGACGCATGTTCAAATAACTTCAGTTGATGAGAATCTACTATTCCGTGTCTAACTCCAGCATTGCCTAATCGATGTTCCTAACAAACACCAACGATATTTTGAAGACACCTACGATCAAGTACTAGTAGCCTATGAATGCTTACTTTTAGGTGCAGTGTTTAGTATCCGTATGGTACTGGCGCGTACTACACCCGTTTTTTGGTTGGCATACAGTCGTCTCGCTTGTCATAGGTAGGCAACTTTCCTGAATTCGTCCGTTGATCTCATTTGTATGTAGAAATATTAGGGAACAAACAACTCGAATATTCCTGATAATGCGAGTAATAAACACATTTTCAAAGGTTATTTGTAAGATCTGGTATTTAAATACCAGGGGACAGCGTGTCGTGACCAGCGAACCCCATGGACATCTGTTCGAAGGTCAGTAGTTTCATTTTATTTTGACCTTGTGCATTTTAGTCCTTACTTGGGGCATCATTAATATGGATTTGATGTTGGGTTTTTTGTTCCTTCTCTCCAGTACTACGCTTTATATCGTGATATAGCCGAGATAAATATCTGTTATTCAGCTGAACCGCCGCGGTAGAGACACTTCACAAGACACAACAAAAGCTATTATTGATTAGAAACATATAATCGTGAAAGTCATGGCATAAGATTCACCCGTTTTACAGGTAGGTGCTACAGTGATATAGCACGAAATAGTACGATGCTGCGTGAAAGACGCAGGTACAGCAGTATACGACCGTCAAATCGGAGCAGGACACCAGTTAAATAAAGTCAAATAAACACCAAGTGCAGAGCAGTCGCAAATACATACAATCCAAAGAAGTAGGGCCATTAATAAAAAAAGTGTAATATGAATAGTCCCTTCTAATTAGTGTACCTAACTCATCACAGCTTACTTAGATGGGTACACACACTTAGCTGAGGCTGATGTGTTTGTACACTAAAAATATAGGATAGTTAAGTAAACATGGCTTTTGAGTAGAAGTCCGTATACTCCAAGTCGAGCTGCAAGTAAAATTTAAAAAACAAACTGCTGGTACCTAAGTATTCCAATGGTTGGAATAGTGCTCTGAATGTTGAGTTACCAATGAAGTAAATGCAGTAAACCATGACCAAGTGGTGTGAGGTGCGTCAATTTACAAAGATCCTGGACGAGACTAAACGAGTGATTGACAGCTACGCTACTCATTCGCTTAGTACCTCGAAACTACTGTCTTCGTAAAAATGATTAATGTAAACAAAGTCGAGTACTTGACAGAGCGACACGAGCATTCATAAAACTAAGGTTTGCAACTCGACAATGTAAACGAAGAGCTAACAGGGTAAACATGGTATGTGGGACTGAGTAATACTGTGTGTAACCATAGGCGTATAAGAAAAAAATGTGTAGTAGGCTTAGGTTACTTAGCGCAGCCGAATACCAAAAACTCTTGTGCCTCTATAATTGGGTTAGGACAATCTACAACTTGCAGAAAACCCGATCGAACAGTCTCTTATATTAAGTGAAGGACGAGGAGAGGAAGCTATATACCAACTTGTCTGGAAACAGTATACCAACCATATTGGATGATTTTGGTAAAGCGAAATTGTTCGAGGATTACTTTAGCAATACACACGCGGTAGGCACTTTTCACACAGGCGAATTTTATCTCCCCAAACCAAGGCATAGAAACAAACCCTTCAACTGCATGCTATAATCTGTCCATAGGGTAAGGAAGGTTACGTAGCAACTGGGAAAACACCACAATCAGTCCTGTCTTCAAAGCGAGTGTGCAACACAAACCTGAGGACTATCGCCGAGTAAGCCTACCTGCCTTAGTTGTTTATTCTGACATGCAGAAGAACTAGACAGGGTTAATAGGTCTTCAAAATGCTTAGTAATTGACTTGGCATGCTTTCCTTTTACGAAAACATCCCCAGAACGTCCATAAGTCTGGAACCAATTATGTGCCGACTGATTACCGACTTTCCCACATAACAGTCGAGTGGGAACTCTCTACCTTAACACGTAGTTGCAGCTCTATCGGTGGACATATTCAAAAAGCTAGATCAACTAAGAGATCCCTATCGCTGTGACTAACAGGCGATCCAGACTTTTGTCCTAATCACATAAAGGATATGAATATTAAGAAAGGTTTACAATGTATGGGCCATACAACAAATAACCTGTCCGAAAAAGAAGACAAACTAAGGTAGCCTAACTGTCCGAATGCTGTGCACTTGCTTTTTATATTGTTTGCCTGGAATATTAACATTCTGATTTATTTTGGAGCCTGATAAAGAATATGCAAACACAAAACACCTTTCCCCCCATTCAGTAAAAGAGAAACGCTTAATCCAACTATAAGCTTATAATATCGACTACACGAAGTCTTAGTTTTACAGATGAAATTGATTTCGATTATAGACAACCATTAATCTAACTTAAAATTAGCATAGTAACAAACCTCTGCCAATAAAAAACTTCAATATGGCATATATGAATTTTCACATTATATGACTTAAAAAATGTATAGAATGAATAATACTAACTAGTTAGCTGGGTTATTCATCTGGAACCGGTGAGTGCAGTGATGTTGCTAGGGTTTGACGCTGGTGATTCTGTTGAGAAAGCATTCTGTGCACATGAGCTTCGAGAAGGTCGATATGTTTCTCCGCGTTATTTAGTTTACTATCTAGCTGAGATATCTTGATCCGGCATGAAGAATCGAAACGATTGAGGAAGTTAACCAAACTTTTCATATTTGTAGTAATGATATCAATTTTTTCACGGTTTCCCCAATCGTCTCTAATTTCTTTAGTAGCTCTGACGGTCGCAGTCATTAGAGTACTCAGAATCCTCTTAGTTGGCTGTAGTAAACTGGTTGACTTTCTTTTGCACACGTCTTAGAGCTTTTTAGTATACAGTTCTTTGTACTTCTGTGTTGTCAGATAATTGTGTAATGAAGTGTGAGCGTAAGAACCTAAATGAGGAAAAAGCAGCTAATGACAAAGTAGATACAGTAAACACGATAAAATTTAGAGATGAAGAAAATAAAAATCAGTAATACAAAAGTAGATATGGAGTGAACTAGTAGTGAACCACAATTAGATTAAGCCCTAGACGTAACGCAGCTACCAAAAATGTTCTTTCAATATCCAATATCCCTTTGTTGAGCTTGTCGAAGGCAATTGACTCCTTCATCCAAGCGTCTTGATATTGAGGTCAAGTTTCAGGTCTACGGTAGTATTTGGTGTCTAAGCCTTAGCTACTGGACTGTGCAATACCTTCTAGTTGAAACAGTTTGATTGCGAACTGATGATAATGATGTTGATGAACGGATCTCTAACAAGGTAGTATACACTAGTACAAACCAACTGATTTCTTCACACTCGCGTCCTAACTTTTTGGGTATAGTTCCACGTCTTTCTTAGCATCCAGTGACAGTGATTCAGATGCATAACTTCACAGTCTTAGCAAGTTCATGGAAAAGAAATCATATTTTTATCCCTTCCTTGTATTGACTTAGATTATTGGTCATCCACTTTATAGCTTTTACTTGCATTTTTCTGTGCACACCGAAATCTACCTTTTTTCAACTCTAGGTATTCACGTTTATGCATAATTTACATGATGACCATATTACAAGGGCGGTATGGAAATTCATTCATAAGATGAGATGTTATTAAGCAGGGTAAGCATGATATTCACTATGGTGCTGTGTGGTGAAATATGGTAGTTTATTCGTCCGGTATTCTATACTTGACCCTGATCGAGGAGACATGATAGTTAATATTGGCGTACATAATCATTCAGACTTCTCTTAAGGGTGATTCGCCGGTGATCATTTAGTCGAACAATATTTGAAGAATGGCCTATTTTAGCTGTTTTTGTGAGATTTTAAATCCTACAGATCCTACAGTAAACAGTCTAAATGCATTTAGCCTCAAGTTACTATAGGCTGACTATTTAATACTAACAGCTTCTCTTTTAACGGCTCACATGTGATCGTGTTTCGCGAGATGTTGTCCAGATCGGTCTGTCAGGTATAATGAGTAGTATAATTAATTTTTTTGAGTAGGTAATAAGGACCATGGTCTCCTCAGCGTTAGTGAGCGTTGCACTCCAAAGTCCTGTTACTATCCGAAGATACGAATTTATATTCTACCTGTTCGCTTACAAATCGGTACGATTTTTCTTCGGTATTTTCGGACCTTTTGGCTTACAATTGCCTTTCGTATGTTACAACTGTTGCTTATGTTGAAGTACTAGTCATGAATCCATATCCTCAGTGATGTCTACTAATTATTCCAAGCCCTCTCCATGACCTTGGGTAAATATTCTAATTTACATCCAGCCCATGAGAACGTTCCAACTTGTTTGGCTGCCACTACTGGGTGAATGGTATAATTTATTGTGGCGTCTTTCATAAAACCACACGAATTGCCAAGGTTTGTCAATAAACACTTTCACCCAATCCTTAGGTTATGGAATCATAATTGAGGTATTTGTTTATAACCCAAAAGTCTGTTTGGGTATAGTCAGGACCTACAGCGTTTATGTTCCATGGCTTGGAAAACCCGAAGATGTCTACTGCTGTGACTTTCTTGGAGTTTTGATGGCCCAGTGGCTACTCCAGCCGTCTAAGTGACACTTCTTTTGACGAGCATAAACTAGAACAGAAACTCCATGTACTGCAAAGATTATAGTCTCTCCCAAATCCGTTGACCATTTATTTTCAACTTCACACTGCTTATGGATTATTGGTGCTTAACCCTAATCTGCAGAAGTCACTAGACGATAAGATTTAGCTAGGTAAACGAAACCCACACTTTATTTATTTGACTTGAATATCACACTTACATTATAGATACGTTCCACATACACAATTTGTATTACTTTAGATCACATGTGGGTTTACTTGTTTTATATTACTACTAATACATAATTTTAACTGTGTTATTTTATAATCACTTTACATGGGTTCTAATATTGATGGGATTATAACATAACCCTTGGGTATTATCATATCATGAGTACGATCTGTCCATCATTTTCAAGTCATACTCTAGAGCGAGATCACTTATGCTGCGCTTATGTTGCTCTTACGCTGAACAAATAGGTGTTGTATGAAACTGTATTGCATGTCGCTCATTGAAACTCTCTTGCGGTCCTTGTAGTAGATATCAAGTTTTAATTTAAAATATTGATATTCATCCTGTTTCTCTGTAGGATATCTATGATTCTTGAAGGTGCCCCTCAAGTGTATTTGTCAATAGGGAAGACCTGGTATAAATAATAAAATTATTCAAATAGAACGACGCAAGGGATAGCTTTTACATGAACGATACTAATGCCCACAGCAGTTTATTTTATTTGAAAAGAACAATATATCAAAAAGTAGATCAAACTAAGGAGAAACAAAGTATGTAATAAAGAAAATGAGACTACGATAATACTTAGTAATAATTTGTGTGACGAGATGCAAACATTTAGTTATTAGTCCAAAGCTCATGAATGTTATTAATAATTAACCAATTTCAAAGCAACTATATCATAAGGATAGTGGAATACTTTGTAGTGTCAGTGGAATGTCCAACCCTATCACACTTATCTTCTTCTGTCTTAAATGTCATGTTATTTAAAGACAACAAATAAAAATGATGGTGTTGGAGCAATGAATAATCTGCGTCATGGGATGGAAAGTACTTGTGAGAGATTGTATTTCCTCTGAAAGCTTTAGTGTAATTATCACAAACGCAACTTGATTCTTGGCTAACCACCAATCAGTCTCTTATTAATTAGAAATCCGCAACTTAAAGATTTGTGTAGGGCAGACTAATAAAGTCATCAGATGGTGTGACCTTCGCGTGACTTTACGTAGTCTAAATAGTTTAATCGCTTCATATTTTTTGTGTAAACATTTATTTGCCAAGATCGGTTGGACTGAAAGTCCTCAAAACGGCAGAGGCGATAGCTATATGGGTCAAGATGCCAGACCTGTGCATACAGAAGAAGTACGTTCAACCTCTTCTCCTGTCATGTCCGACGCAAGATCCACCAAACCAATCACCACCTTAATCATGCGACGATTTGATGGGATAAATGCATATGTATTCTTCCTCTGAATGTGCATTTCCATATTATTATTATTATTATTATTATTATTATTATTATTATTAATCAAAGTACACAGAATGAATTTGAATATCACATTCTAAGATCAAACAAATGAACTGATTGTAATTATGTCTATTATTGTTATTGTTACTAATTGACGAATTTCAATTATCGTTCACTCCATTTTACAAACTCTTACCTATTCGGTTTCATTTTAAATAGGATTCGACCTTTGTCTACAAACACTTGATCTAATTGTATTTTACTGCCACCCCATCTCCTATGTCACCCATATACAGAAATACCTATATATATTTGACTAATAATCTTGTTTATCTCAATTGTCGTTTACGTTTCACAAGTTACATGATGATTAGCATTCGTATTTTATAAATAACTCGATGAAAAAACTTCCAATTATCCAACTATTCTTGATATCTAAATAATGTTTTACTTGCCTCAAAACTGCCTATTCTTGTTACTAATAATTTTAAACCAATAATTGTAGAACCTGATGAGCGATTATGAAAAAGAATCTTTTTTGTTCCGAACGTCTTTATTTTTGATAAACATAGGAATTTTAAAATAAATTACTAATTGTTCGTTGCAGAACTACGTTTAATATGTATTTACCTCTTCCAATATAAATATTTCGAACACTTAAGAAAGCCTTTTGACTTTATCGATTTCAGGTGCGTTATTTCGGTAAATCTAACGCTATGTCAAGTTAATTCAACAGTTATTAAAGGTTACTGCGTTAACAACAACGGCATTTAGAAGATAGTACGCCAGATTTGTGGGTTCGGTTAGAAGAGCATGATAGTCCTGTTTTAAGCGGCCAAAGGATCCTACATTAAAAGCAACTGGAAATAGATTTCTCAAAGCTAAAAATACAAAAAGTAAAAAAGGGGGTCGCGTTGGAGATGCTGCTACGAGAAGGATGTCCCCAAATTTAAAGCGAAAGAGGAAACATGAACGCGACACATGTCACACAACAAACCATGCAGAAAGATACTCCGAACTGTCAAAGCAAGAAATAAGAAAATTTGACGGGAATCCAAAAGAATATTGGATATTCATGATAGAATTTCAGAAGGTTGTAGAACAAGTTACAACCGATGATGCAATACGTCTGAATTTTTTAATTCTGTTCTCCATAGGTAAGGCGAGAGACTCGATCGAACATTGTATTATAATGAATGGCTCAGGTGGCTTTATGTTAGCGAAGTATACTTTTAAAAGGAAATTTGGTTGGAATTACATGGTGGCTAGGGCCTTTATAGATGAAATAATTGACGGACCACCAGTCAAGAACGATGACTAGGCAGCATTGGCTGACCTTGTCAAAAAATGCAAACATGCGTCGTGACGTTAAAACAGCTAGGTCACCAGTCCGATTTAAATGCAAGTAGAACGCTAGAAGCTATTGTAGCGAGTTCGCCTTCGAATCTCCGGTTTGAAAGGGCGAAAACAGCGATAGAATATGTAAAACAATGGAGAGAGCCTACCTTTGAGTACTTCGTTAGGTTTATTGAGGAACGTGTCAGTATAATGTGCACGAGATATGGAGAACTCGCAATGAATCTAAAGTCAGATAAACGAGTTCGGAACGTTGTTCCTTATCAACCGTCGAGTATGGAGAAGAAAGTGTTTACATTACAGTACTCACCATCGGCATAACGTCATGAAAGGTATTTAGCGTGTATAGTATGTAAAGACAACCACTTTCTTGACCAGTGTCTAACATTTTTATCCCTTGAAGCTGACAAAAGGTTAGATCTAATCAAGGAGAAAGGGTTATGGCGATTATGTTTTAAAGGCTAATCATGTAGTGGGGGATCGTAGATTGCGTAGTGGATGTAAAGTGTAGGGTTGTGGTGGTGGGCACCATATATTGTTGTATGTTACAAATGGTGTCTAACTATCCAATACTAATGCTACTTCTTATTACGTTTCGAAGTCCCGAGCAGAAAGCGAGGAATCTAAGGTGGCACTTGCAGCGGTCTCAGTAATTCTTCGCAATTGTGACTGTACGGTAGAAACTTTAGCATACTTGGACAGGGGCTCTATCTTGACATTGGTTTCTAAGGAAATTGTTGACTATTTAAAACTGCCCATGTAATATACCCGTGTTTGGATAGATATTATGAATAGTCAAACTGAGATACGAACTAAAGCAGTACAACTAGGAGTTAGCTCGTACGATTCTGATATAACAATTTGTATACAAAGAGTATATGCTGTTCCTAGTTAGTCTAAGACTAAGCGAGTGGTACCAGATGAGAAGTAGCTTTGACTGTGGTAGCATCTGCAGGGTATAGACCTGAGGAGATGTGAAAATAAGCGAATAGGATCACTGGTTGGCTGTAATGTTCCTGAGGCACACAGCATTTTATAACAAAGGTTAGAAGAGCCAGAGAAACCTTACGCGATAAATACCATATTTGGTTAGACACTGACGGGACCCCTTGGTACCCATTTAAAAAGTCATATAAAGCCTAATAATCACAGTTTTTCGGAAATTGAAAGTACTTCTGAAAGATTCTACCAACTAGACCCGTTAGAGGAAAGTCAGTTTAACGATAAAGGTCTATCGACTGAGGATAGAACAGCACTCAAAGTCATGGAGAAGTCTATTACGCTATAAGATTGTCATTATTGTATATCACTCCCGTGGAAAGATTCACAGTTAGCATGGACGGATAATAAGTAGTATTGTTTGTATCGTCTGAAAAATTTACGCAAACGACTGTGTACCTCCAAAAACTTAGCTAGACGCTATGCAGCTGTAATGGAGCATAACCTAATAAAAGAATATGCAGAAACTGCGCGATCATTAAATAATAAGTCTAACGTATGGTACTTACTGCTTCACCCTGTTGTATATCCAGCGAAACCAGAGAAAATTATAATCGTGTTCGATTGTGCTGCCAAACATGAAGGACGATCACAAAACGACAGGTTACTCTCTGGTCCGAATCTTACTAATTCGAAATCGGGTGTAATTCTTAGGTTTAGACAAGGAAGATTAGCCATAATGGCTGACATCAAAGCAATGTTTCATCAAGTTAAAGTACCTGAACACGATAGGGACGCTCTGCGTATTTTATGTTGGACGAATTGAGATTTTATTAAAAGTCCTAAAGAATTTTGTATGATAGTTCACCAGTTTGGGGCAACCTCTTCTCCTAGTTTTGATACATTTGCTCTTAATCGTACAATCGAAGATAACAAGGAAAGCTATGACAAGGAAATTTACGACATAGCTACACGCAGCTTTTACGTAGACGATTTTTTAATTAGTACTCCCAACACTGAAACAACTTATCGAATAGCAACTCAGTTGAAAGGCATATTATTAAATGGAGGATTCAACTTGACTAAGAGGGTTACTAATGATTCAGCATAAACTTAGATGCTACCTGAGTTTAATTACATCGGGCCATGTGTACAGATCGGTCACGACGATCATACTACTTGTCGAGCTTTGGGCATAAGTTGGAGTATATGCGATGATAATTTTCGTTTTTATGTCAGTATTGTCGATGAACCTGTTACACGTCATAATATTATATGGTTTGTCGCCTCCATATTCGATCATATGGGTTACCCGGCACCTGTTATTCTCCCAGCAAAACTTATTATTAATGAAAATATGTAAATGAAGCTTTCTTAGGATGATTTAGTAGTTGGAGAAGAATTTAAGGTTTGGAAAAATGGCAAGGAGGTCTCACTCATATAGAAAAAATAGCATTGCCTCGGTCATTAAATGTAGCCGAATGTACTAAAATCAAACTACACATATTCAGCTAAGCCTCTAATAATTGATACGGAATTACAGGGTATCTACTACTGCTAAGGCAGCAAAGTATTAAAGAATGTGGACTGATATATGCTAAAGCTAGAATAGCACGTATTAGAGCCACAAGTACGCCACGTCTTAAATTAGCGGCAAGCAGTTTTGTCTGTGAAAATCTCAAAGCTTATACGAACAGAGATGACTGTTACCATTCTTAAAACGATTTATTTGACCGACTTCCTCGTCGTACTCCATAGCATAAACAATGCTTCCAAGAGATTCCCTACGTTTTTTGCTAGCAGGTTTGCTTATACACATGAACAGACGAGGCCGTCAGACTGATGTTACGTTAGTTTTAAACTCAACCCAGCAGATTTGCTTTCCCGATGTGTCATGGCAAACCAAGAACGAAAAACAAAACGATGGCTTGTAGGTCCGACATTTCTATTGCAGGGAGACATCTAGCAAGTACAACATCAGTACACCGATGTAAGCTCTTATTAACTATGTGTTGACAGATGACGATTCGTTTCCAACTGAAAATCAGCCTACATTTCTGAATCGACTGGAAGCTGTAAATTCATGGATGAAATTACAACAAATGATGGCCTGGCTTATGCGTTATAAACATTTCTTGATGAAAAACTTGAGTAGCCGACAACACCTTACAGTTGCAGAGATAAGATCAGCAGAGCTCAACATTATTCGATTGGAGCAGAAGGAATGTTTTAGTGATGTATTTAAGCTGTTGTATCACGTCACGAGCGTGACGAGTCGACCGAACAATCAAAGTAGCACTGTGCACGTTTTTAAGCCCACTACGTCATTTAAAACCGGTTGTGGTTAATGGAGTAATAAGAGTCGGCAAACGCTTACAGCAATCAGGTCTACCTTTCGAAGTAAGGCATGCAATTATACTACCTCATAATCATTTTGTTATCCGTTTAATTTTTAGACATTATCATGAAATGAATGGACATATGGGAGTAAATTATTTAATTTTGACAATCATTGAAAGATATTGGATTATTAGAGCAGCGAAAACCATTAAGCCAGTGCTAAAGAACTGCTATCAGTTGGTTCTCTCAATCTTACCAACAGGCTATAGCACCCCTACTGGAAGATCGTTTTATGCACCACTGTAATCCATTTACTGTGACAGATGTCGATTATTTTGAAACATGGTTTGTGAAATGTGGACGAACTGTGGAAAAGAGATAAGGCTGCTTGTTCACTTGCTTCAGCTCAAAAGCGGTTTATCTAGAGATATCTAAGACTCTAGACACAGATTCCTTTCTATGTGTCTTCAGTTGATTTGCAGCACGTTGGGGCTACCCACAACGGTAGTAACTTCAAAGGTGCAGAAAGGGTGATAAAGTATTTAATGAGCGCTTGGAACCAAGAAAAAATATCAAGAAACCTTGCCACTAACAATCGTCATTAAATATTAAACCCTCCATAAGCTTATCATCGGGGAGGAATATGGTAACGGATCATCGAAATCATTAAAAGAATATTAGCAGTTATTCTCGACGAACAACTGATCACCAGTGAGGTACTTCACACAACCCTGGTGGAGACGGAGAGGATTTTAAACGATCGTCCTATAGTGAGGATGATAGAAGACGTCGACAGAATTCAAGCGCTTACACCTAGCACGTTACAATTGCATATAAGAAGCGAACCAGCTAGCATCGATGAAAAGGACTATACAACTAAATACAACAGGAAATGGCGACAAATATTGTACTTGGTTGATCTTTTTTGGAAAAGGTGATTTCAGTCATACATTCCAATGCCCCAGTTAACACAACGATGGCACGATTCTAAGCCTGATTTGAAGGTTGGGGACTTGGTATTGATGATAGAACCTGCACGATCGAAAGGGCGATGGCCAAAGGCGGTTATCACAGCAACAGAGGAGGGTACTGACGGTTTAATTCGGCAGGTGACATTAAGAACAGCTAGCGAGATACTGAAGAGAGACAGCTATGCAAGTTGGGAGGTGAAGTTGAAAAATCCCACAATCCTAAACACCTGTGAACATCCCGGGATTCTCCGACCTTAGGGGGACAGTGTTGAATTTAGTTGTAATTGTTATACTACTCATGAGTAGTTGAGTGTTTATTATGTAATTTGTACCTTGCATTTTATTGGTCAGTTATGGTCGAACTTTCTAGAAATTATTTTCTGTTGCTTGGAGCATTGTTTCGTTTAGCCAGCCATTTTTGTTTGGCACTCTTTTCGCTTTGTGTGCAAGGTGCAGATCGTTGTAACCATTTGTTGTTGTTGTTGTTGCTAAATAACTTTGAATGCAATAACTCGTAAATTAATAATTGTTTGTTGCAGAACCATGTCCGATATGTATTTACCTCTTCCAATAAAAAATATTCCAAACACTCAAGAAAGCCTTTTGACTTTATTGACTTCGGGTGCATTATTCTGGTCAATCTAACGCTATGTCAAGTAAATCCTACGACGAGTATGCCAAAACAACAGAGTATGGCTTAAATAGTGATAATACCACAACTAAAGCCATGGGCTAAGTCTGTTGGCCTGAATTCCTAATAATTCTCAATGTACTAGCTGTATACTAATGGAGTGTTCTGATGGAAGTTAATTAAAGCGTAGTGACGACATAAGAGTAAGTGCCATATCAGCAAAAAGTACTGATTGTTAAATAAATTCAAATCTATCAGTAAGGTTCAGCACTGTTTGATAGTATTACAAAACCCACAGACAAACAATAGCAGAGAGTAGGAACAGAACCTAATATTGTTTCAAAAAACGTGATCGGTAAACGTTAATCCCGCAAATTTAATTATAGACATAAGTGTATATCAAAAACAGTGACTCACCAAATCCTTCGAAGAGATCTAGTGAGTATTTTTTTGGGAATAGCGGCTTTAACTGCCCACTAGATACTATACAATACTGGATCTATTTTCGCAAAAACCTTCGTGGTAATACGTGCATTTGAACATATTCAAAACCACTTTAAGGTCCTGTGAGGAAAAATTCTGAGGCTTAGCTACTTTTATGTTTAGTGTTGTTTAAAAATCATAGTTTTCGATTAAAACCTAACCCACATCTGTCGTAGCTAGAAACGAACCAAGGTTCCAAATCGTTAAGCTCCTCATATGAGGAGAAAAACGCCGAGATAGGGTGGTGATATTTACCAGGTACCAACGGAGGATATTCACAGACAAGCTAAGCGTATGCATAACCGGTTCTAACTTTTCTAAGCAATTCAAGTCACTTAAATGTAGCATACTCTACCATGGTAGTGTCACTTTACACCGAAAGTAAGATAAAATGGACTATAAGGACAATACCTTGGAATGTGAAGCAACCAACTCACCAGGTTTGATCGAACTTCCCTGATTGGCTCAAAAAACGTGTAGATGTCTTTTACAAGTCTGTGTGTAGTATTTTCCAGGAGCTCACAAGAACATATCCAACTATCCATAAAACGTCATCGATTTATTTTCACGTCAGTATTAAAAGGAAACAATAGAAAAGACCTTTCATTATGGAAGACAGTGGCATCTAAAGCTAGGGGGGCCAGGAAGTCAATACATTGATAGAGATGAAATTTTACCCAAGAACCGGTACGGTAGGTGGCAATTATTACCTAAAACACTAGGAGGAAGATTTAGTGATTAGCTGTAAGATCAACTGTGTAAATGAAAATTAGGAAATCTTAACGTGTGGAGTT
Organism: Schistosoma japonicum; assembly: GCA_025215515.1. NCBI lineage: Eukaryota > Metazoa > Platyhelminthes > Trematoda > Strigeidida > Schistosomatidae > Schistosoma > Schistosoma japonicum. The sequence continues at coordinate 45,421,662 of CM046063.1, read as the reverse complement.
TGAAGACCTACACTGAAAACGATAGTAATTGACAAGTAGATAGGAAGATAACGGAATTCCCCAAAATGATTACAAGCCACGGATACAAGGGTTAGGGAGTGATATTAAGTACATATCATAAGGATAGCAGCTTATAGAGTTAGTTTTATTGTATTCCGATGCAGTAGAGAATCAAATAACCGATTCCTAAAGTAAAAAATATTTTCCTCAACATAAATCCTCCTAACTGGAAAATTATGCTAGACACGAATCACAGAAAACTCTGATGAAATTACTGACAAAAAGAACAATTATATAATTTGGATCTAACTTTGTGTAATTCTGAGTTGCTTAACATGGAATATACTTTCAGATCTTCGAACAAAAACCACCTTGTTCAAAAAATTTAGAAGCAATTTTCGCACAGCACATAACAAACCATGAAATGAAATCGTATAAATCTCACACACCCAATTTTATTCTAAATTTAAGTTCAAACATTTTCATTCAAACCCTTATTCCTCCTATATTCCCATAAATATTTCAGTAAATATTAAAAAGTCAAATCAAAATCAATGCCTGTTGCCTTAGGTGGTATATAGGCCTCCGAGCAGCATTCTTCCTCCTTATTTGCTATATTTTTTATATATCCACTCAATGCTATTTTATCTACTTTGATTAATGTTTTCAGTCGAATTACGTGATTTTATATCTGTTTTAAGCTTCTCTCTCGATCGCTACTCAGCATTTCGGTTCTACAGTTCCATTTCCATAGCCAGCTACTTAAATATCCAGCAGCTTGTAGGCTTTCCGCTCTACAAACCCCTTTCTCTGTAATAAACGCTTCGTTGGTGTGGACAAGAATTCATGAATGTCACTATAGGAAGAAGGCTGTAATTTGAGTGCTATATTCCAGTAAATCTATGCTTTGCTATCCTATTGACTAACATCGACAAAGCACAAATATTATCGTAGCATATTAAAAGTCAAGACGAAGAGTAGATGAATTATTTCTTAATGTAACAACCATTGAACATGAGGTGGAAAGTTAGAAATCGTTACAAGTAAGATAACTGTGTTCAAAATATATATATATATAAAGAGAACTAAACAACACCTTATGTCCTGTCGACAGTATAATATCTGAACATGAAAAATAGTTAGTTTGATATTTGTTTATGTCATGGAAGAAAAACATGCAAACATTGACACTACTTTACTTTAATTTCACTGTAGTTATTACAATTACTTCCGCCTTCATTTAGATTTTGCAGTCTCGTGGATAAACTACCTACACTGGATGCCAGAAAAAGGCTTAATGTGGAACCCTTACACCTAGATGTTAGTGAAGTACAGCCAACTAATTTGCAGTAGGCCGTAAAAAGATATTGGATATTCTGCTTAGTGGTCTAAAAAGCAAATGGCGATTTTTAAAAAAAGAACCGATGTCAAACCTTAAATAGGGTGTTGTTTTAATCTCTCATTTTTTGAAGTAGTAGGGATAAAAGCAAGATAGTTTTGTTTAGTTGCACTAACACTACGAATGTTGTCATGATTGGATGCCTACTTTATTAAGCAGATTTTTAAACGCATCTAAGTTTTAATTTGACTTTTACACGTGAGTAATTCTGGGTAATTTTACTTGGCTTTTGCTCATAGATGTTTTTTTAATCTTTTCATCTTGTGCACCGTTCACCTCGGGTCTTAAGATTACCTCCATTAGTTGCTAAGTGAATACATGCAAACGACACAGAAACTTCTAAGCCTACACTTGGTAGTGGCAACACAATAATGAGTTCTGATTTGTTATTTTTCTATCGTTTGTATTGGAATATATATATGTATATATATTAGATGGAGGTAATACAAGGCAACGTAAGAATATCTTCATATATATTTGTAGAGCTTGGTTCATGTGAATTTGCTTAATGTTCCGCATAGCAAACAGTAGACGGTGCTGTGTGATATAGGCATTTTGCTCATGTTAGAAGTGCTCCACTGCTGAAGCTATTATAGAAGCTTGTAGGGCACTCTATATGGAACGTTTCGTTAGTTGATAAAAGTCAGTGCACACCCTTTTGAACGTTTTCTTTGTTGAGCGATTTCCAGGGTGTTTCCTACATTCGTTGAAATATTTTTGTGGAAGGATTCCCCTGTTTTTGTGGTTTCGGTTTGTAAGTGTATTATTCGTCTAGGTGAAGTCTCCTACATTTTTTGTATTAAGGAGAAGAAGACCTACCTCTTGAAGTCAGCATTTATGTGGTATGCACTTTCGGTCCACTACCCATTTGGTTGCTTGGCACTAGACTTCCTGTAAAATATCTGTGTCTATCTGGTCTTTGGGGCGATTACGTTGTTTTTCAGACGGGCATAACAGATTTTAAGCAATGTCAGAAAAGAATCGTGAGTGAGTGACTTAAGTTATCTTCAAATAGCATGTGTAATATCACACTCTGGCAGCCTTGCTCGAGTGCGTTTGTTTCAGTTGTTAGGCAAAGTAAGTTTGGGCTAGCTTTTTATCAATATATTAGATACTGGATATTAATAAGATCATAGCCTTATGATCTAGTCACAGACTATGCAGGTCGTAAGGAATTATTACTCTTTATTACTCTAGTGTCTCGTGTTGACTGTTGTGGATCGTCAACTGTCTACTCCATCAAGCGTAGTGACATTTCTCATGCTTTAGTTAAATGTTTTATGTCCTGTGTGCTTCGCGTCAAGTTACCATGAAAAAGTTTGGCGAAATCTGTAGGTTAGTTAATATAGGAGTTTGAAGAAACAATAGGAGACTTGCGCTTTTTGTACCTCCTCTTAGCCTTCGGAGTGGAACTATAATTTTCTATATTCCTTCATCAGGATTATTCACGTTTTCTTACTCCTCTCCCCCCAAACTGTTTATTTAATGTGATCTATTGTAAGCTAGATGATTTCTTTGAGGTTTTATTTTAATGTCAAAGCACAGCTCAAGTTCTTTGTTTACATACTTTCAGAGTAGTCTAACCGCTTAGTTACTAAACTCACATTGAAATCGGATTATTTTTAATATATCCTAAGGGTAAACAAATATATTCGTCGTAAGTAGTAAGAATTCTGGAGCTGGTAGCTGCTAAGCTAATGAAGAATCAACTGGTTGTAAATACGTTAATGTATATTTACTATATAGGGCATAATATTCAGGGTAAAGAAAATTGACTAATAAATTAGACAGAAGAGATGAGTACATGAGATATAATTAATAATGTAGTTATAATAAGTAAAAAATTGTAATTGTAAGATAGGATGAGTTGATAGGAGTACTATTAGTAGCATTAGGTATGTTTGAGAAACGTAGCGTAGACAGCGCTAACTTATGCATTAACGGATTTCCATGTGAGTGTATGTCTGACTAATACATCAGTAAAAAGACAGTAGCGCGTACATATTTATTTGTTCTCTTGAAATTGTTTGTCAAGAGTACTATGTTTACATCGGCTTGTAGAGAATTCCAGATAAAATAAACCTACATTCGGGAAAAGTTACCAGTTTATGTTTTTGTTTTTTTCATGTAGGTTTGCAAATAAACATACAGTGATTCGCAATCCCTTACCAACAAAGTAGTTTTCGATCAAAAACAGGACAGATATCGGTTAGATGTTAGAACAGGATTATAATCTGTTAGTTCTGTGATGCCATTGGATATATGAACAAGTAATTTAACAATATCTTGCTTCAAAAAATGAGTGTTCCGTAAGTCTTGCGATGTACTAATTTATCTTTACAGTCCTATCAAGTTTAAGTGTACAATGAACAATACAATTCTTGATGTCTTGAAGAACAGAGGTTGGACTGAGGTTTATAGGTAATCTGGTGAAGGTTAACCATTAATAATATCCAATTTAATGTGATGAATTAGATATGTTGCCTTTGGTAATCAAAATGTACTCTATCCTCTAACTAAAGTGTAATTACAATACTTCACTATATATCACCCAGTAGGTCAATTCATTAAAACTAAAGAAAGTAACTCAAAATCCACTTTATTACTCAATATCAACATTGTTAAGAAGAGTTAGTATAAACCGACCAATTTATTTGCACTTGTGTCTGTATATGTTATGAAAGGCTTCCGATAAGAATCATATACTGACAGTGTAATGCCTACATCTTATTTTCAAACCTAATAGTATACATTGACTTAAATTTCTATTCTGGTAAAACGTTGCTTTTTTTTAAGTATTCGGGTAGACAGAATTCGATCCATTGGCAATGTAACAGTAAGATAATGTGAATAAGAAACATCTGTTTTTACACATTGCATTTTGAATGCTTATCATTTCTGTTAGTTTCAGCTAGAGAAATAAATTGTTACCACTAATACAAAACGCGATTTTTTTGATATTGCAAATTCTGCTGCTACATATATTTTGAATTAAATCTACTTTCGTTAAAAAAGCCTGCCTATCGTACTGTGACTCAGTCGATAAATCGAACTTGAATGATCGTTCAGTCAGACCACAGAAATTTGTAGACAGAGTGGAGCTTCAGCTAAAATCTTAAATTTCACGTACACTAATTATGGTGTGATTTGATTGTAGTCAGTATTAATACGACCCAGTAACTACACAGTTTACTTTAAGTAGCTTGTTAGGCATACTTTATCACCATATGATTATTATTAGAAGGCCTAAACTAAAGTTAAACGATGTTTATATCTGTGCTATGGTGACAGGAAGATAAGTCACACATCATCAAAATGGTTTCACAGAGGTAAACTATCCCGCTGCATCCAAACATTAGAAATGCTGTGATGGTCTTATAAAATATTATAATCATTTTAATTATTTTTTTACAAACCAAGTCTATGCTAGGACGCATTGGTTTGTGACTAGTGAGTTTTAGGTAGCGTAAAAAGATGATGAACGCGTCATTGAGCTATATGATTGGTTATATAGAACGTGCATCGGTTATCCCCCCCCCACTCCACTAACTACTTTAATTGTATAATATTCGGTAATTTTTCCTCCAGTTTTAAATTATAGTCAAAATCGTTGATAACTTTCTCTTTTCTTCTGTAATGATACTTTTAGCTACATTATTAGTAGAATGTTACAGTTATAAGTATACAAATTACATAACTGTCAGTTGGTCGCTGAATTTAAAGTGTTCAAGCGACTCACCAACTTTAAAACTTATGAAACAACTTGTGTTTCTACTTCGTATGTGGTTTTAGAACAGTAATAATCGACAAGATTTTCAATATCATTACGGAGGAAGATTTATGTGAATTGCACAATCAATCGCACGAAGTAATATGCTTAGTGTGGTAAAGCGATAACTGTTCATAAATCTGGATTCTTGATGCAATCATCACAATAAACGGTTATCAGAAGACAATACAAAAACGACGAAATTAAGTTGGTTTATCCGACAAAGTTAAACAAATATATATATAATATTTTGTATAAAATGAACGTGATTGAATCCGTTCATATGTTTATCATTCTCAGACAAGTTTCTTAATGATCCAGAAACATACGAAATAGCAGGCGGATTATCAAGTCTAGTTACTAACCGAATATCATCCTTCTAAGTACACTTTTTCGTCGGTCTTGAAAATTTTATGCAAATAAGTAAATGTTAACCGACGTTACTATGGTAATCTTCAATATCTAGTTCAGGTGATTCTAGACAATCAAATGACTCAATTGTACTTTTATTCCCGATGTTTTTATAAACGTTTACTATGCCCTGTAATTCATGTATCCCCCCCCCCTGTTTGTGTTTACTTATTAATTCCTTTGCTATATTATTTTGTGAAGTATGCTAACCCGACCTCATTCCTATTTTGTGATTGGTTGCCCAATTCTCACCCCTTTGTGACTATCTATATTTGGGACATTACTGTTCCTATACATACATATGTACGTACATGTATATATGTATATCTTCCTGGTTAGATCCTCTATCCCATGAATTACCACATCGCTTGAACTGTTTAATCACTGGGTTCCCTGGATTTCTGAGCTTCGACTGCCAACTATTTATGATTCTTATTACTGGTTATTATAATACGATTGTACTAACACCACTTCTTAGTTCTCACTGTGTTATTACGTGACTGTCAATAAGAACATGACAAAAATTTAATGACCTATTTATTTATTTACTTATTTCTAAGTACAATTGAATAGACAATTGATTCTGCTCAAAATGATCTTCAAAATGGATAAGTGAATGTTTTTATAAACTGCAAATAAACTACTTATTCTTAGTTATTATATTCGTCTTCTCACGTTTTTGTAGAGAAGATGAATGCGATTTCTATTGGTGTGATCCTATGACAATGAAAGAGTTATTCGATCATGGATTAATGGGCAACATAACAAAGATTTGTCACTTTAGAAATCACTTTGAAGTATGTTGTAGCGAAATATGTACAGTGTGCTTGTACTTATATGTAGTAATGTTTCAGCATAAATTTCACTGATTTGATCCATTTTTCTATTTGTGGACTTGGTTTACTTTAACAATCAGACATCATTTTACACTAGATAAATATAAACTTATTGAGTGTGAGGTCGGCCAAGTTTGAATATGAGGTTGGACGCTTTCGTATCTAAAGTTCTGAGATTTAGTTCATATGTCCATTGCGTCTGCTATTAGAGGAAGTTTGAGTCTGATAGATTTTAGTGGGTAATCACAAAAGAAATAACCTACTTACACTATTTGTATGACCTGTTTAGAATGAAAGAGCTAGGATGGTATTTCTAATCGTCTTAACTTTATCTAAACTGGAAGGTACTTAGAATCATGTGAATGCATCCCTAAAATGTCTTTAATATAACTCACTTTACAAGATACTGGGTGAGTAAACTATTCTATGTGATCTATCTATCTATCTATCTCAATGAAACCGTCGGACACATCGAAACACTAGGTATAGTTTTCCTACGTTGAATACTTTGTAAATTGTTCTGCACAACTTCAGCACTTCTCAAAAACCATAAACATTAGTAAGAACATAATAACATCTGGTCGAACATGGCAACAAAAAGAAGTGTAATTTGAATTGACAATAACGAATAATTTAACACAGCAGTGGTCTTTGGGACTGGGTTATGCAAACAATATAAAAACTTCGAAATAAATAAGGACATATAGATATGTAGGTCAACAGTAGTAACTTAATAGTTCGGTTACGTAACCAGATAAGTTAGAAAATATAATGTGTCTGATAGATGGGATGGAAATAAGAGTAAAAGTGTTTTTACCAGAGTTTAGTTGGTATTTTCACGGTAATGTTTATGTATTGTTGAATTACATAAAGAATAAGTCAGCTCAAATGTTTCTTTTGTTGCATGACGTAACTGAAAAAATCTTCACATTGCTTAGTTACGTGAAGTAAATGCTCAAATAGCCTGTAAAGTAATTCTTTTTATCCTTAATGTGTTTCTTCTTTGTAAATATGTAAGTGGAGAACTTAACAACGAGACTTTTATTGGATGTACATGAAGTTAGGATATTAATTAGACACTTATCAAATCAAATAACTTACTATCAGATACTTGGTTCCAACTCTAAACAATTGAATGCATTAATAAATGACAGTTTACCGAGGCAACTTTTAATCACATAGTACCTATATTGCAATCATTTGGTAGAATCTCTGTACACATTTGTAAATACGGTTTAACCGACAGTGATTACAGTATAGCTTAACATCATACACTGTAGTATGGCTACATAATTGTATTCTTTTATTAAAGAGTTACATGATGATTAAAAATCTATCAAATGACTGATTCATGTAAATATTTCTAATCGTATTGTGGAACTGAGATTGATTCTCAGAAGATGCATCTGTTTGTTGAAGACCAGGAACTCCTGTTAGATACTTATTTTGACGGCTTTTTCTTTCGGTACCATTTGAATGTTTATCATATGATTTCTATTCATTTTTTATTATCACAGCTTACACGTAAAAATTTAATGGTTAAAAATTTAAAACGTTTGAAACGTAAATGGGAGAAGGAATATAGTAAAGAAGAAGGAAAAAGGTGACTACTTACTATAAGTAATATGATGTTTTTTTATAGATTGGATTTTTTCCCAACAACATATGAACTTCCAGTGAGACTTTGTATTATAATTTCTTATTCATTCTTTACTTAAGATGGAATATCATATGTTCATTGAAGAATTTCGCAGATGCCCTGGTTCTATATGGATTATGAAACCTGTTGCTAAATCACAGGGTAAAGGAATATTTCTATTCCGTAAGTTAAAAGATATCGAAGCATGGAAGCGTACCGGAATGGTGAATGGAAATTTTTAATAGTACATATATTTTTATATCAATAGAAATGTGATCAACAAATAATTAGTGATTCAGTGAATCGTGAACTACCTGAAACCTACGTTGTCTCACGGTATATAACTAATCCATATTTACTATGTGGACGTAAATTTGATTTACGTGTTTATGTTCTAGTAACATCTGTATGTATTCACTTAATGGAATAATTTTCTAGTTCAATCCAATGAAAGTGTGGGTTTACAGAGATGGATTTGCCCGCTTCTCCAATACACGATTTTCATTAGATTCTATTGATGATCATTGTATCCTTTCAATTTGATTATACACACCGTAACTATTATAGTGTTTATTCTTAGTTTGCTATTATTCATGTGATTAGTTAGTTTATTTAAGTAATTTACAACTTTTATCTAGATTATATGTAGCTACTCGACAATATCTACTCTATTCTATTCTAATCATATCATTTGTTCTGTTAGAAGCATCCATACAATCTACACCTTTAACACTCTATTTAAATGTACTATTCACAAATTAGGAAATGTGTTAGTCTACTAATGTAAGCATAATCTTAACATATTGAATATATTCCAGATATACATTTGACAAATGTTGCTGTACAAAAGACTGCACCTGATTATGATTCTGAAAAAGGTTCTAAATGGTCAATAGGTCGTTTACGTCGACATCTTCTAGCTAAATATGGCTATGAAAAGGTGAGCGTTTTATATTCTTATAAATTACCTTCAACGAATTATAATACACTGGAGTTGTCTTATAAAATAAAATGTAGTAATGCAGTGATTCTGTCCTTAAGTAAATAATAGTTAAGAATAACTTCAGTGGTTATTTTTTAATATTACTGAGTGGTTTAAAATGTATTATGTATTACTTCCTTTGACTACATCTATTTGAATTAATGTAACATTCTGTTTCAATCGATATATTGTGGTTGTGTTATTTATATCTTGATACCAATCTTCTTTGATGATCAGTTATCAATAAGCCTTTTGATTAAACATCATACTAGCTAGTCTGGAGAATAAAAGCAGCAAAACTTGATGAATTAATCCAAGAGGTCTCTAAGGATATTGACCTGCCTCCAACAATTAAGTTGATTATTATTTTAGTCAAGTTCTAGGACCTTGACATAATCCTCTCAGCCTAGTTTTTACCACTGATTATTCCAGTCTATAAGAATGAACTGAAATCAATTTGTGATAACCACCGATGAATCATTGACTAATATAGTGTCTAAAACATTGGCTTCAATTATTATCGGATGCTCAACGAAGACTTGTGAAATGCGAATTCGGGAAGACCAGCCACGGCTTATATCTGGTTGCAGTTGTACTAATCAGATATTCAGCTTTTATCATATTTTAGAATATAAACATACTCAAAAACGTCCGATAGTAGGTGCATTTCGCAATCTTAATACGATAAGTGGCTCCGCTGATTGAGGAGTTCTGTGGCAGTGTTTATCATTGTAAGCGTATCTCAAATGTTCCTATACCCTGTAAAAGCTTTCTGCACGAACACTACTGGTCTAGTAAGGACGTATGGGGAATAATGAGCTGAACTAGCGATCACGACTGGTTTCCGTCAAGGTTGACCACTATCCGCATTTTTGTATTCCTTTATTATAAACAAATTTCTAGAAACCTCGCTTCCGTCGTCTGAATTTTCACCAATCGATCTCTTATTATGAGGTCCATTTATTGACTTAAAAAACACAGATGACATAATCCTGCTTATTAAAAGTGTTAAGAAAACACAGAAATTTCTGAAAGTAATGAGCTACAATGGAAGCATATATGAAATATGCTTCTCTTCTAAATGTAAAATGTGTACTTTAGGATTGGCCTGGATCATTGGCTAGATTGATGTGGAGTGAAGTAGTTGATTGTGTTGACCCTGATGAGTTGATGTGTGGCACAATCTCGAAACCGGTAGAACAGGTTTGCTTAACTTCTGTTAAGTTACGTCACATATGGCATTAGTGTAAATCATAAACAAGTTTATTGAACAACAGTCCGAATTGTCATATTGCCTTGGTGTGAAAGGCTCATAGGTATTTAATAATGTCTTCGAAACATTGTTCTTATTTGTTGAGACAACCAGATAAGTAATGATAAGGTTAAACATAAGTTATTAGGGAATGACGGTAAATTAGTTATTTCATTTGTAAGCTTTAATCGATTCATTAAGTTGAGACTTATATTACTTATCAGTAGTTGTAAGATTAGACCTGGATAAAGTATTCAGTTATTATTCATGAAATGAACAATTGACAATTTTAGTTGATGTAACAATAAGTACTACCTAAATAAGTCATTTCTATCAATTCATTCATATAATCAACAATGCTGTTAACTGTTATAACTGTTTGGTAACAACTTTAAGGAAAACTGACTAATTATTGTATACTGCAATTTAATCCTGATTAGCTACTAATTTTTGAGAGTCGTATTCCATGTTAACTATTCTTTCATCTGGTATTTAGTCACTTCAAGTTTTAAGATTGATCTTTTATTTACAGCTAATTAGTGATTACCGATTCTATATGTTCTGACTTCTAGTATAATCTCCTTTTTTACTCTTAAAAATATATAGTTTAATGGTTTTGAATATGATCAGATATTTAGGACTTCTTATGTTTTCTATGAGTGGAATTCCATACAGCTTTTTGTAATACTTAATTCAATGAAAATGTTTCATCTCACTTGAAAACCAAGTAAATATCTTCAATCCTTTGTAACTTTGCTTAAGATATAAGTATCAATAATACAAAACCTGATTCATGTATTCTAAAGGAAATAGCTATCAATCTTCGCTCTGGTTACACAACTTCATCTGACTGCATCAATAGCTAACACTTTACTAGTTCATAGTTTTCTTAACCAACTGAATGTAACTGACAACATTGATTTTTAATTATGCAATCGCTTAATCCAGCTTGTATGGTGTTCTGTTACCATCACAGTCAATTTTTCTTTGATTATGACATTTAATTAGGATCATTTAAGTTGGATTGTGACTGGCAAGTGAAATCCGGGATGCGCGTTTTGTCCTATTTGGGACTCGTCGACTGAGTGTACCGGCATCCCAATGTTGATGTTCACAATGGGATTCGGACTCAGTCTTTTTCGTGTCAAACGCCATCGCGTTCACCACTAGACTACTGAGTCTAGACAGTCACACTTATGCAATGGGCACATTGGTATTAGGATGAATTTGTACATTCCGTTGTCTTTAACAAATCAATGGGAATATACATCTAAGATGTTCTGTCCAACCACTAACATTATGAGAATTTTCAGTAAAATAACCTAATAATTGTCCTAGTCTGTTATTTCTATTTCCGTACTAAACTCCTTTCGTAAGTTTCATTAAAATAATGACAACTATATTATTATGTAATATTACAGGACAATACTATAAATTCTCTACTGTTATCCCATTAATTTAACAGCACATGGAATCGTCGAAGTGAAGCATATAAGTAGCAGACTTTCAAACTGAGCTGTTAATCGATACAGATGATGTTTACCCTGACAACTTGAATTATGTAAACTATTATTCATAATTTGTATATATCAATTTTACACGTTGTTCACAACTGTTAAGCACATAATGGGTAGAATGAATTCATTTTGTTTTACTTGAGACATCAATCTTTTCATTTATTTTAACGCTGCAGTCTACTATTGTGAAATAATCTCTCTGAAACCGGATTTCTTGATAAACAGATGAAAGACTTCTACACTGGCTGTAACACAACACAACAAAACACCACAGAAAAATATACTTAAAAAGTTAGTTGTATAAGACGCTTTTATTGATATTTGGAAGGAATACTTAAAGAGAATGGTTGGTAAAATACAAATAAACCACTTAATGGATCAACCAAGCTTCTCTTTATTGAAATGAAACTACAACTTTCAAATCGATATGACTAGAACTAAACTTTGTCGTGTGAAATTACTGTAGTTGTTTCGATTCGTTACAGCTTGATACCACTGAAAAATATGAAGCACTGGACAACCGTTTTATCTTAGTATAGGACCCATCTTTAGCCCAAATTCTCAATTCCACCAGAGAATTGAACTTATTGATGGTTTGTTAATATCCTTTCTATATCAATCCGTGACGAATAGAAACAATTTAACTTAACTTGGATATTTCTGAATCCCCTCGTTGATTTGGTGTAGACTGAAACTGATTAGTTTTTGGTGCCATCTCTAAATTCTAAGCAGATTGCTTCGATGCAGCAGTAGTTCATATCCAGCAAACAACTTTCAAATAGAATCAAACACGCGTTCTAGACTCCACTTGCCAGCCACAATCCAACTAAGCTATCTCCTTAAAATTAATACATTTAAAACACTTTAAAGTAAACATTTACAAAGAACACTACATTTTCTATCCTAAATCATTGGAATGTAAATCTGTTAATTGAAAATATGCTGGAAAATGCTATCGTTATCTGATAAATTAGATTTATGCATATCTTCCAGGTTGCAGAGTTATTTCATCAAGTGGACATGATATTTATCGGAAGTTTATTAAGTGTACAAAAGATCATGATTAATGATAAGCGTTGCTTTGAATTATACGGATATGATATATTGCTTGATGATAATTTACGACCATGGTTATTAGAAATTAATGCATCACCTTCTTTGACAGCATCTTCTAAAGAGGATTATACATTAAAAGTAAGTAAATCATTGTTTATCATTTAGATAATTTAACCTACTCTTTATTAATCTTACATATACATCATTAACAAACGGGTATTCTGTACAATTAGTACAATTAGGAATTCAATATCGGAGAAATTAAAGTGTTAAAGTAAGGCAACTCAGTCATGTCACACAATGTTTCCACCTATGTATCACGATCATCACGCGGACCCCAACCAAGAAGTCAGTATCTATCAAGTTTGGCGTATGTAATGCATATATCTCAACGACTTCAATCTGTGAAGGTTCATACCCACATCAAGTGAACAGTAATGAAAGACTAGATGACCACGTCAATAATTAACCAATTACTGAAACGGCTTTGTGCTAACTAATACAGTGAGTGATGACAATAAGATAGTCTAATCGATACCTGTACGTATGTTTAGTGCTTACTCCTCCCAGGCCAGAATAAGAAGGGTACAAGTTTGAGAAACTAATCTTCCAAGTCAATCTATATCTCACTTATTCGCTTATATACATACAGGCCCTGATTGCTTGTAGTTTGATGTTAACTAATAATATTTCTTACTGCTTTTGAAAGCTTAAACAAAAGACATACATTCTCTCCATTATATTTCTACAGAATGTCCTTTATGTACAATAGTGCTATATTTTTGTGATAAATTGAGTAGTAAATAAACTATGTGTTATGATAGTACGGTGGATACTACTTGCGAGATTTCATATAAGGAACATATATATCTGGACGTCGTGTAAAGTGGCAACAGTGGTCAGTTGACAAAGGAAAAAGCAAGGTGTGTGAACAGCGTGTAGGAAATAAGAAGATAAACAAAAGAATGCAGTATGAAACTGTTATGACGCAAATAAATGATTGTAATATCAAATGCCGATGTGGGTATGCCTATTCGATAGCTGCGCGTCTACCCTATGCCTACTCAGTCCCAAACCGGAGATGGGAGAACACAAAACGATAAACCGACCAAACAGAATCATATTATATTTCACGCATTCCTTTATACATACATAAAACCTGACCACACAACCAACTAATTAGGAAACTAAAATTAATACGAAATAGGAGTAATAGTGAATGTGAACTGGAGTACGTATACACAATTGATTAACTATAGTTTATCAATGAGAACTAATATACTAACAGTTAATGTGTCAAATGGGAGGATAGGGCAAGGGGAACTGAATGATAATTGAAATAAACTGTTCACTTTGAATATAGCCAAAAATACTGAAATAGTCTACAGGTAAATTGCTCGCGAATATAGTCAGTCTTCCTTAGGTTCCCGGCATATCAGAAACCAACGTGAGGAGGTGAAGAAAACAACAGCGTGCAGATAAACGAGTGAAGTTAAGATATACAGGATGTATCACTATCTGTAGTTTCGCGAAATAAGCCATTTTTTCTGTTCAAGTAGTTGTTCTTTATATCTCTGTACTACATAAAATCAATCCACTGATTTCTGACATAATTTGTCGTCTGCTAATTCTTTTCTTTAAAGTACTACTTCCTATCTTTCAGCCTTTCTTAAAATGCTTATTATCTGTTTCACTAATTAGAACAACAAATGTAAGCGAATAGTGTTGTTTTATCAATTAAATCAGGCTTTATTCTAATATACACAGTAATATTTATGCGCAAATATGAAAGAATATTGTACTAATCGACACGATTTATGAAGGACTGGTAATAGTGAAATAGATGGATTGCATAACTGGTAATTTTGATCACTAAGATGTGCACATTGATAGTCAGACGACAGCTATATTAATAGTAGTGATAAGGAAATCCCAAACAACTTGGAGAAATGTTTCAATACAGGAAGTATATTAGAACTTTAGGAAAATAAAATCATTACAATTAACTCATTATAATAATAGTCGTCAAAGTGACTACATAATACGAAGGTGTAGACAACTCGAACAAAATTGGCATTGAACACAATAAACAGAAGAACAGAGGTAAAGAAAGAATAGAACAAAAGATGTACAGAATTCTTGGAATCATTTATTATGTTTTATTTGGTCAAGGAAGAGATAGGAGTAACACATATTTCTTCTGAACGCAATCAAAGATTGTCTTTTTTTTGAGTCTATATAGCTTCTGATAAATGTAATTAGCGAATTGGGGTCCAGTTGAGAAGTTGTGGTGGTATAAAGGATATTACTGTAAGTGATTTAGTTTATGTAATTACATGGCTCGATCAATCAGATTAGCTAATATACAGCTGTGTATACTACTTGGTTAAATCTTTTTCAAATCATTGACTGATTAAGTTGCCTGATGGTACATCTTATGTAGCTTGTTCTACAAGAGCAGCTGAGCTAACATGACCACATAGAAGAGGCAAATTTTAAGATGTCATCCTTAGTTTTAATAAACAATACTAGTTGAGTCGAAAATGACAAGCAATGTTTTGCTGCGTAAACTGTCCTTTTTACCGCCTTCACTATTCTTTTGCAAAGCATCACTAGCAACATCGCTCTTGAATTGTAATTTCAAGAATAAGGATTTTTAATGGCAGTCCATACCAGTGACTTTTTGTCCTCTACACTCATGTATTTCTCCACACATACTTTCGAATTTCGTAGTTCAGTCAGAATGATGAACTCTAGATCCTTCTTTATAATGTTGTCTGAGCAGATCATTTGCGCCCCATTAGTTAGACATCTAACAAGGTTTCTTTTGCACCAGATGAATGTGAAACTATAGAAGCTAGTGTATTAACTTACATTGGAGTTTTTTTCTGTATACACTTCGACTTACCAATCCATCTTCTTGTCTGTTTAATGAAATGTTGATGAAATGCAATTCGCTATCACACTCATGTGTAAAAAATAATTTCGATGTGTATGTTGTTAAATTGTATTAATAATTCTTCCCTGGATGCATTCTGACCGACGATAGTAGAATTGACATCGATGCAGTGACAGCAAAAGTAAGGTTCATCAATAGCATCATTGCTGGATCCATTTTGCAAGGAAGAAATTTACTAAGATTGGGCTTAAAGGTAAACCCATCGGCATTCTATCAAGTTATCTATAACACGTGTTAATGAAGACAAAATGAACGTTTAGTGTACATCTTAACAGTAAGTCTTTGAGATTAGCCTGTGAAATATCAGTTTATTTATTTTTAGTCAAATGACTCAATCAGGGGTACATTCTTGAATAAATAAGTTATATCTAGGGCTATTATATGTTTACTGTTTAATTTCATCTGACTATAACAATGATTACTGAAACGCATTTTTGAAGATAAATACATTCTGTCTTTACATTATAAATAATCATTTTTCATTGTTACAACGACTTCTCTTTATATAAAATTTGCTTTCCAGACAAACCTATTGGATGATATGCTAGATGTTGTAGATTTAGAGGGTAACCTGACAACTTTTGAGAAACGTGTAGGGGATTTTGATCTAATCTGGAATGATGGTCCTGTCCCACCTACATCAGATACTACTGAAGGTTGGTTAATTGAGGTAATGAATGCCATAAAGCCGCGTAATTCAGGAAATTCATCAGAGTTATCATATGTATTCGGACCAAATGGACTACCAAGACTTAATTCTTATCTTGGCTGTACTTCATCTCAATTGACTGAGTTAAGCGTTAAATGATAATATTCAAACCTTATTACATATATAATACTATATGATGTTTTTTATATTCAAGTTCATTTGCATTCAATGTCAATATCTTCTTTTCTGGGTGTATTTTTATGCACAGTAGTTTTCTAATATGTGGGCAATTATGTGTTTCACTAGACGTAACAGAGCTTCATTGAAGACATAGTGTCAACATTGATGTTTTAAATTAATAGTCTACCTTGTTAATCTATCCGTAGTATGTAAAAATATGCACTCAGTTACTTAGTATTATCTAGTTGACCAGTTAGTTACAACGTAGGACTTGGTATGTGTGTACATCAGCTCAAGTTACCATGCTCTTATTAGCAGATAGAAATGAAATTGTCGGACCAAATCCCAGAGTATTAGAGGGTAGTAACTGACATATCTGGAAGAAGACAAGTGATTGGTTAATAGTGTGACAGATATATGAAGTCAGACGCTAGACCTTAAATATGTATATATCTTGCATATTGTTGGTTAATTGTTGTTGTAATACATGCGTGTGATTGACTAGTTAGCTTCTTGATAAGTCAGTCGGATTATTGTGTCTGAGTAATAAATTAAGGCTAAGCTGGGTATTATTTGTAGGACAAAGCGCTAGCAGATAACAGAATCGATAATATCGGCCATCCCAGCTCAGATACAACAGTAACAGAGTATGTACTGATGGAAAGTTATAGGGATCAAAAATGAGATTTGAAACAAAAAAAGTGACTCAGTAAAGAGAAAATTATGATATGCTCAGAAACTAGAATTTCGAGGAAGACAAGGAGTGGATGCACGTGCGCCATTCCCAACGATTTTGAGCCATATCACCTAAAGTCTTTAACCATTTGTTTCGATCATCTTGTGGGCCCTAACCATATAGTCTGCATCTATTAACATGGCTCAGCCCAATTGTCAATGACTTCATGGACTGGTGTTATGTTTCCGTTTAACCGCCCCTAGCTTTCTTCCAGACAACTCACACAACAGGTAACATTGCTCGTCGAGGTAGACGGTGGTCAGGCATATGTAACACATGTCCTAACTACCTCAGTTGGTGAAGATTCACTACTTCGTCAATGGACTTACCGTATTTACTTGGTACTCTATTCCTAACCCACTCATTGCTTACTCGGCGGTCCCAACAAACACGAGCAATGCTTCGAAGACATCTATGATCAAATACTAGGAGCCTATGAATATCCTCTATCCTTAATGGCTATGTTTCACATCCATAAAGTAAAATGGATCTAACTGTTGCGCAGTAAACTCGACCTTTCGTCGGTAGACAGATGTCTTGCCTACGCCACAAGTGACGCGAATTGACAAAAGCCAATCGTGCCTTATGTATACGAGCCGAGATTTCATTAGACACCAGACCGTCAGGACTAATGAGGCTCCCAAGATAAGTAAAGCGGTTAACACAACTGCATCACTCACTATCACTAATTTCAGTTTTGAAGCAAGTTAATTTTGAAGGAACATTCTGCATTTGGATGAGGAGAATCTCATCCCGAACATGTTTACATGGATGCTGAAGGCGGTCAAAAAACTGCATTTATCAGCATCTTCACTCAATAAAACTATTTCGTCTGCATATTCTAAGTCAACAAGTTTGTCTCCCGAAAGGAGGTAAACGCCGGAAATGTCAGATGATATAAATGTTAACTCTAAAAGCATGTCGATTGTGAAGTTAAACATAAATGCGGAAGCCAAACAACCTTGGAGAACACCTCTTGAAGTAATCGATTCCGATGATAGTCCGCCATAAACTCTAACCCGACATGTAGTGTTCGAGTAGAGAGCTTGTATAAAGTTAATATACTTCGATGGTACGCCTTTCGATGACAGACACTGCCACATAACCTTACTATCAATAGAGTCAAACGCCGCCTTAAGGTCAAGGAATACAGTTATTGTTGGGCGTCTGAAAGTTGTGCCTATGTCCCAGAACCTGTTGAAGTGTGAATATTTGGTTTGTACAACCACGTCCGGGTCTGAAAGCACCTTGGTTTTCTCGAGTTTACTCTTCACGAGCTTTAGTTAGACGTCGAAGTATTATTGAAGCCAATATTCTAGACACTATATTCGTTAAACTGATTCCTCGGTAATTATTGCAAGAGAAAGTCTATCCTTTCTGATAGGTCGGAACGATTAGTGTTCGAGACCAGTCAGATGCGATTGCGTCCAGTTCCGAGATTCTAGCTAAGATCTCAGTTAATCTTACTGTTAAAACTGGACCACTATCCTTAGATACCTCAGGCGTTATTCATCAAATCCTGCTGCAGTATCTCGCTTTAAATTGCTTATATGATTTCCAATCTCAATACGACTTGGGGACTGACATCAATTTGTCGTTCAGATTGCTAGGGGATAGTGAGCAACTGAGATGAGGTCAAAAGCCATTTGAACTGTCTCCTACAGTGTTCTGCTCATCGGTCTAATCTTCTGAATCGACAGTGAATAGTGGTCCCATCTTTTCCCGAAGTACTTTTACTTATAACCCCTCTCCTGGTACTCCTCTCCTTGATTACTCTGAACAATTGCTTACTGTTACCTATTTGTCCTGCCTTTTCTATCTCTTTAACCTTTGCTATCCACCACTGTTCACGACCATTGAGTAAGCTATCAACCAGCTTGTGTTTTAGTTGCCTTCGCCTCTCATCGTGTTTAGAACCAAATGTGTTAAGTTGCCAAACACCTATCAGTTCAGTAGATGCAGCTGAAATCCACTAAGTTTTCTTAACCTTTTGGTTTAGTTTATTAGTAGGTATTATTGCTGTTTCAACAGCTTTTTGGATATAATTCCAGACTAACTCAGGATGAGTACAGTTTACGCAGTTGACTAATTGGTTTTCTAGTTGTTCCTGAAATGTATTCTTGACTTTGAGAGGAATCCTTGTCGTGGATTTTTTACGTCCAGTGAGACGCAGACTAATACGCGCTCGTACTAAACCATGATCTGAGTCTAAACATGCGCTCTAAAATGAGCGGCAATCTTCTATATAGCCTCTCCAAGGGTGGCTTATAGCAATGTGGTCTATTTAAGTCTGGCGTTGAGTTGATTGGGGAGGTCGCCATGTTAACTGATGTTTATCCTTATGCTTAAAGTTGGAGCCTGCGAGAAATAGACGATTATCTGAACATAGTTGTAGTAAACGGTCTCCATTATCTGTTCGTTGAGTCTTAACACCATAGGATCTACCTAGGTGCCTTTCGGTTTTGCTTAGTCTACCTACTTGGGCATTAAAATCATCAGCCGCTATTGCTACATCAGTGCGTTTAGTTTTTCGAAGGTCGAAAAGCTTTCTGCAAAATTCATCTTTTGCTTCATCTGAGCTGCAATCAGTGAGAGCGTAGGCAGAGACAACGGTGTGTGTCCCTACCTTTCCAAGTTCTTACTGTCGGGCATCGCACGAGGGACTGTCTATTGGAATCCAGTCAAGGAGAGCCTATTCAGCTTTTGAACTTAGTGCTATACCTACGTCAACAAGGCGGAAGAGCCTTCGGAAACACGAAGGATGAATCTGGCCCGTTCTTTATTTTCACAAGGTGAGGTCAAGCAAACGATTATTCTTGGATCCTGTATACGCGTTTACGAGACGCAGCAGACATAGATGGAGCGGGATCCTAGTCATAGCTAAGGAGGTTTGTTATCCTGTTTGACACAAGGTTTGAACATTAAAAGCGCAGGGTTTCAGGAGACCAGGAATAACATGTCGTGAACTCACACCATTAACATTAGAGGCGTGAGATGATAAAGTTATACGAGAAGGGTTAGTAGCGGAAACGAGAAAGTTATTAGAAGTTTAGGGTGGGATTAGACCTCGAACATGATCTTGTCCGCTGTTAGAGGTAGCTAGCTAGTATCGAACATCAAGGGACATGACGAAGAAGATTAACAACACCAACCAACTTGCCATCCTTTCTTAAAGCCTCATTAGAACTTACTCGATCATTTTATGATAAGCTAGAGATGCCTCGAAAATACCAAAACTAGCGATCTACCCGTATCTATTTTTGCAGCCAATGTTTCAAACCCGTATGTTAGTGCAAAGTGAACTTTTGAGAAGCATTCTTATCGAGAGACATATCTCAATCCACTAGTGACTGTACGTTAGCTGAATTCAAACGAGCTCTTGTCCTTATGCTGTGATTTCTTCAGAAACCAACCCATCAGGACTAATGTGACTATCAAGATAATTAATGTGGTCAACATACTCAATTACCCAACTCTCTGTGATAAATCTAGGCGATGATGTAGACCAATGCTGAAGTAACATTTTTTATTTAGAGGAAGTGAAACATATTTCGAATATTAGGATGAATTTGTATATTCCCGATTGATTTGTTATAGACTGAAGCTGGTCAGTCTTTATTGCTATATGTGCATCCTGAGCAGATTGCCTCGATATAGCAAATATTCACAAGTATCATTTAATTTAGTTTGTGACTGGCAAAGGGAATCCAGAACGCGCGTCTCGTCTTATTAGGGACTCATCGGCTGGATGTACCTGCATCCCAATGTTAATGTTCACAGTGGGATTCGAACTGAGTCCGTTTCGTGTCAAACTGCCACCGCGTACACCACTAGACTACTGATTTCAGACAGTGTACGTGGTGGCGTTTGACACGAAACGGACTTGAGTTCGAATCCCACTGTGAACATCAACATTGGGATGCAGGTACATCCAGCTGATATGTCCCAAATAGGACGAAACGCGCGTCCTGGATTCCACTTACCAGTCACAATCCAAATTAAATATTTCGAATATGTTTTAAGTATTACTCAAGGTGTTTACAAAGTCGAAATCTAAGAATGGGCTACATCTACATAAAAAATATTGTTGGTTGTCTTATCAAAATTAGTAAAATGATTTGAGTATAGTTATTAGTTAAAATGCAAACCAACGTTCAAGAACTCATTATCACGTGAGCTTACTGAAATACGTAGTAAAGCGAATGTGGGTTGTTACATTGTTATGCCGCCAGACTGCTATGAAAGGACGTACGACCGACTACCTGATACGGCCTTTCGTGCAAATAATTACGGCAAATAAAACAAATACGACAGTCTAGTAAATACTGAACGTCCGTTTTAATGCCTACTCAGTTCTAGGCTGGGTCGAGAATAAAACACAAGATCGATGAGCTAAACAGACAAATCCAATCGTATTCCAAGCACTTTATTATATTTGCAAAAAAAAATTTAACCAATTAAAATGCTAACATTAATACAAAATAAGGGAGACAATGGTAGTTAACCTCAGTAACGTATACACAATTAATTAACTGTAATTCGTAAGTAGAAATGATACACTGACAGCCAACAAATCAAACGAGAGGATAGGGTGAGAGGGACATAATAAGGATAAAAATATGTTACTCACTTTACACATTACTAAAGTAATTGAAATTGTCTTCTGAAACACAGTTTCGAATGATAGTTATTCTTTATAAATCACCCGATATAACATGCATCTTATCAGGTTTATTGTATACAGATTAAATATTAGGAATGTTAGTCTGCTATTTAAATTGAAATTTATATCAGCGTTATTGATTAATTCGCCATACTAGCCAAACTAGCCAGACATCTTTCGAACAAACTAGAACCAATTCAAAAGGAACTTGTGTGTTTGCTGAAATAATCAATCTAATAAATATTTTAAACAAACGTATGATTTCATATGATATTATATCTGCTAAGAAGAGAAGAAACTAGTTAATTTCCATGTGATTTTGCTATTTTTTATTTCGTTGTAAAGTGAGCGGAAACCGGTACTGCTCTTCATTTCCTCCGCTGGACCTTGTTAATTGTGATTGGTTGTAATATCATTTTAGTATGCTAATTACTCTTTTGTTCCCAAGGTCGCTCTTGTAACTATATATACAGAGTTGAATTATAATAGAATCAAATTTTCCTAGTGCTGCATTGGTGTCTTCTTAATCTTGTCTTGGGGTGAGTAACCAGTATCGAGTCGTTGGTCACGGTTGCGAGTAGCAGTTGGCGCAGATAAGTTTCCGATTAGAGTTGCGGTTAGTTAGTGTATAGCAGTAGGCGTTATATAATACCGATATAACAATATCACTATTCTCAGACGTTCCATTAGATGAAACAAATAAGATAGTTATTCGGTGTTCTGAACACATCCATGCATAATACACAGTTAAAAAAGTTATTAAGAATCTACAAAAAATTGTCCACTACCAAGTTAATATTAAACTATTCCGTTCAAAGGATGGTATAGTTATTGCAATTCTCTACAGACCGTTCCTTGTCGATATATTTGTTTCAGATTTGAAAACAATAAAACTATTACCAGGCATCGATAAGCAAACCAACTGCTGTAAGCTTTAATAGGACTGATTCATACATCACGTTTACAATCGAGTCTGAAAACGATAACATATTGCGTTTCCTGGACTAATGGATTTCCCGAAGAAATCATGGAACTTGTGAAAGAACTGTGTTTAAAAAAATGTCAATTGGAGTAGAAAATATCATCACTTTTATAATTTCTGTCCAATAAATTATAAATATAGTAAGGTCGAATTCCGTTACTCGAAATTTATGCTTCATAGATAAACTTGTAGAACAATTGAGGAATGTCTATAAAAAATGGATAACCACGTATGTTTATGAAGAAATATGGTATTGAGTATCAGTCTAGCAAGACGACTAACAAACCAGATAAAAAACCTGTATTCATCTGATTATTTTTTAAGAGGAATCATGTAGCAAAGAAAACTAATTATTAACTGAAAACAGCATTAAATCACATGTTTTCTACTGCAAAACTGGTCTCATTACAAGCAACAAGGTGTTCAATACATTTAACGAAAATCGATAAATACTGATTACATGTCACTTTAAATTTGTTTACCAATTTAAATGTACTTCTAAGCCAGCTACATTGAAAGATCAGAATAACGAAACTCTTCATGTTCTGTTGAACATGTCCCAAAGAATTTGAGTCTCAAAGAAACGAACATTCTGTCCAACTCAATCGTAAGACATCTAATAAGCACAAGACATGTAGTGAACAAAGTGGACGATTGTAAGATAATAAACAGGTAAAACAGCTCTACAATCTTACGGTTTGATAAAGCCATAACAATAAAAAGGCTAAAAACTGACTAATGGAGTCAAGAGGAATTGGTGATGAATCTCCGATTGCCTAGGTAACTGATGTATATAATGATCCTAATAATAATTATTATTCACTCATTTCTTTATGAACATCAGTCATTCTTTAATTTTATTTATTTTTAACTTGATTTGTCTTTATTAGTTATCATATGATTAATTCACTTCACATTTATTGCAGACCTAGCATTTATATGTTAAAATTTGATCTATTTATTTAGGTAAGTCATATATTATGCAAACAAATCATTAATGTTTGACGATTTTTCAATCCTCTTGGATCTCTTATTTATTTAGATTAATAAGCCTTTTTTCACATTGTGAAATTGATTCAATCTAAATAACTTCTAGAACTAGCATTCTTCTAAAGATATGAATCCTCTTTTGAAAATCCTCTTAATTAATCACTATTGGAATCTTGCATATTTCTTGATAACAACTCCGTGCCAATCAAATTCGCAATAATATTTATATATTGCACTAATTACAATTATTTGCTTGTGTGTAGCTGAAGAAAATTCACCGTAAGGACTGATGAATTCAACGTATTCTGCAAACAAATTATCCTTCTAGCTTTATTTTAATTCGTGAAGGAAATAAACTGTATGAAATCTATTGATGGCGTAGAAGCCGTAATTGTCCCTGAGAATAACAACTTCTATATTGTACATTTATATGTTAGTATATATGTTTAAGATGAGATTGGATATACTTGACTGTTGGCGGCTTGTTTGATTTCCGATCGTTTGTGCATCTTGATCTGTTCCAGAAATATTCTTGTCTAAATCTTTGTTATTGATTTCTCTGTATATGTGTGTGATACGCCTATTACGTAAGTGTATCGAGTCAACGTGTATACGAAACGTAGATGCTCTTTTGATGTGTATGCAATAAACAGAACATTTGTGCCCCTCCCGAACAACCTGAAAAGCGTGAATAAATGAAACAATTTAATGGTGAACAAAGTGTGAATAAAGGCAACAATACAAGACCTTACGCCTTTTTCGCCTCTCAGGTGTAAATTAGTAGACATATTTATTCATTTAAACAAAGTTCTGAAAGTAAGACATGAAAAAGGGAGGATAATTAAAAGAAGACGAGGAAAGGTGATACATGCGGTGTTAATGGATGGACAAATATCGGTTCGACATCGTAATCATTACGTGGAAGATTCAGTGAATAAAAATCGGACGAACCCAACCTAGCACTTGAATTTCTCCTTGATACTTTCAAGCTCCCCAAGGAGAAACGGACAACGATAGCTGCGTACAACAAGAATACAACATGAGTGGAAGAATATTCATCATAACTCAGCAACAGGAAAAGAAGACCAGCAGTAAGGTTTCAAGAGAGTGGACGTTTTTCAAAAGGAGAAGTACTAAAAAGAGACAGAACCAGTTATTTTTCTTGTAAAAATTCTTATTTTTACGAATTTTTACTAGATGCAAATTAGATTATGACCAGCTCTACCGTTCATTCTCTCTGCACTAAGCTTGCTATTTTCTATTGATTGAAGTGGTTTTTAGTGTGCTTATTACTCTAATCATTACAAGGTCGTCCTGAAAACTATATATACAGAGTTGAAATAAAGCTAAATTGGATCTTCTTAGTGTTGTTTGTGTATTTTTGATTTGGCCTTCGGCGAGTAATCAGTTGTGGAGTCGCTAATCACTGATTGTGAGTATCCGTTTTCTCAGATAGTTCACCGAGTTGAAGTTACGGTTAGTGCTCCCGGGTATAACGCAGGCGTCAATGCATATCACTTTTAGACTATCAGACGGTAGAGCAGTTGCTCAGCATTATACAGCTAAGGGATAGAACTCCACCTGCAACTAAAAACGAACATGGAAACGATCCTTTAGAATTTTATAGTAGCCTATATGCCTACACTCATAATTGAAATGAACTTCCTTCAATTTTGTAACCCACTAGTATATGCCGAACAGCACACGTTATTGTGCCCCACGACAATCATATTCACCAAAGACATAGACTTATATGAAACATCAATGAATTTAGTGACAGCACCGCAGATCGGTTAATGTTTACATACTGAGTTGTTGCAGCACTTTTCCGAGTTACTGTAGTTATGTACCGTCTAGAGGATCTAAAACACACTACCTGTCATCACATTGAGACTAATGGCCCACCTGCCTTTGCCCATCTAAGACGTCTTGACCTTACGCGTCTTGCTGCTGCACAAGAGGTGTTCAATAAAATACTGAGGGCAGGCGTCATACGTTCATCAAATAACTCAAGGTCTTCACCGCTATACGTAGCGCTTAAAAAGACTTCCTAAATGCTTAGATCATCAGCCGGCCGGTCGTCAAAATGAAACTGAAGCTAAAAAAGCAATGAATAACTGGAGTAACTGCACTATAACGGTTCAATACAGCACTTCTTCGAGATACTAACAAACTCAAGAAATTCAAAATAACTTTCAACAACAGGTTTAATTCCTTACAAAATCTGCTGAAAGAATAGAAAACCACTGTGGAGGACAACTAAAAATAATCAAAGAGGCTCTGGATAGCAAGAAACATTATTATAAGGATTGAATTACCACTGAGACCCTAAACCAAATTCAACAAAGGAGGAACAAGAAGGTGAAAATCAAAAACAGCCGAACTACAGCAGAGAAAATCACGGCACAAAATGAATTTACAGAAGCGAATAAGCAAGTAAAGAAGATCATTAGAGCCGATTGATGGTAGTAGATCGATGGGCTTGCAACGACAGCGGCAAAAGCTACAAGGAAGGAAATATGCAACAGCTTTATGACACAACAAAGAAAGTGGCAGGCAAATATAGTAGAGCAGAGCGAACTGGCCAAGAATAAAAATGGCAATTAAATCACAGCGATTTAAGAACAAACGAACAGATGGGTAGAACACTTTATGGAACTCTTGAATAGGTCAGCCCCACTGGACCCACCAGACATCGAAGTAACATTGACCTCTATAACTTTAAAAACATCATAGGGACGGCTACTAGTAAGCTGAATTGAGGTAGTTAGTGGAGATAGTTATTGTGTTTAGCTGAATGTGTTCATTGCAGGTTGATTTTGGTTGAGTGTTACTACTGATGTCAACACTGCTGATAAAAATAGAATTTACCACGACTGTACTGATAATGTTCGCTGTGTTAAACTTTCTGATTTATGATAATTAAATTCGCACCTACCTACAACTTTGTGTGGTCAGTAATATGAAGGTTATAGTAGGCATCATGTATCGTTCCTTTCAACGGGAACAACTTTGTAGTTGATTATATTTTGTGTTTGCTGCTCTTGGAAATAATTATTTTAGTTTTCTCCTTTGCCTACACAGTTTTTTAAATAATTTTTAATTCAATCGTAAATCGCTTTTATAAACTTATCATTAATATTTACTGCAGCAGTAAGGTTAATTAAGTTGTTGCTGTAGGCGTCTCAACACGCTGTCAGGTATAGCATGAAATCCGGTTTTCTGGATTCTTCGATTTTAAATTTAAATATAGTGCTGTGACACAAAACTCAAATTGGTTTCCACCGTCAATAGTGGTGATTTATAGTATGATGTTTGTATGTACGTATTGTCAGTATAGGACCTAGTACATGTGTGCATTGGTCTAAGTTGCCATACTTCGTAGGTACAGCGAAATTAACACCATATTAGTAGTAGTAGGAGTTAATTCAATAATTATGGTAATAAAAACAAAGAATGAACAGATAGAATATAGTTAAGAGCGAAAGAAAATGAGCGCAGAAAGAAAGCCATGAAGTAATTTCATGCTCATGACTTAAGGGGGAGGCAAAGAGTAGACACCATCTCGCCACTTGTGACCGGTTCTCAGTCATAACACCAAAAGTTTCCAACCACCGGTTATGGCATTCGTGCGGACCCCAATCAAGTAGTCTGTGTATACTGACACGGCTCGAACCAGCAGTTAGTGGCTTCATGAATTAATGGTGTGTTTCCATTTAATCCTCCGTAACTCTCTTCCATCTTACTCCTATATCATTCATTGTCGACCATCCAGGTTAGGCATACATAACACATGTCTCAACCATGCCAGTCAATAAAGACTTATAACCTTGTTGACTGACTAACCACCTCCTCCCTAATACCTGGTATATATACTTTGTTAATGCCTACTCAATGGTCCCAGCTAACGCGAGCCATGTTTCGAAGTCATTGGTGATAAAATACCAATAACCTACGAGTACTGTTTCTTCTTATTAACTACGTTTCATATATATATATAATGCTGCAAAATATACTATTCCTTGAAAGCCAGATATCTCGTCTACGCCACACGTGACGTAAATTGGCAAAAGTTAGAAGAATTTTTTGGATTCCTACCAACATTTCCTCAGAGATCGACCCACTAGATCTAATCAAGCTTTCAAGATAAGTGAAGTAGTCAACGGGCTTAACAATTTTAATCGTGGATTAAAGAGATTACTCTACTACTAACTAATTACTTTAAACGGTATCTGATAGCGACATAAGGGTGAATATTTTATACAGGTAAATTGCAGTTGCAACCACTAACAGAATTTAATGACTGGCAATATCCGTGTAATGAAAATAGTGTAAGTAGAAAAGTAGTGTGTTACTGAGCCTACTTTTTAGCACGTATTTCATGCATTTGACTACTTCTTAAGTGACGTCAAATGCTCACTGATTAATTTAACAATTCCTTTAATCCACAGGTATTTCATATTGTATGTGGAAACAAAAACGTTACTCATATAAAGTTTTATGTGAAACACCATTACTCTTCTGCTGAAATATCATTAATAATACCTTATCGATTTCGAAATGCCTAACATACTACCAGTGACTATTCTTATCGTCATGGGCTGTCCGCTCTATTTTGTGACATATTTTGGCATGCACTTTTTGAATTTTACCATTTTTCTATATTATAAATTTCCTTACCTGCGAGTCGTGCCTGTTGTATCACAAAGATTTACATAGAGTACTTGCATATAACTGTATTTTCAGTTATATATCATCAGAATTAAAGTTATTGAAGGGTTCAAAGCGTGAATATAAGACTTCCTTAGCAAATCCGTTAGGTTAAAATCTCTATTGCCGTTCAAATCTTACGATGAAGAGTGTTTCGAATAACCCTATGATTTTACTTCTAAAAAAGGAAGGAACATGCATAAATAAAGGTATATTGTAAGTATATAATTTGTCCTGGACGGGACAAATACGTGTATTCTTATCGATCTGTTACTCATCTCTGTGCAATACAGCTAACAGATCTAGAGTAAGGGGATTATATTTCCGGTTTCCTTGATGGTCGATACTGTTAGTGGAAACATTATCTTTGAGACATGCACTTCAGACCGGGTATCATGATTTTGTTCCTTCTCAACCCACAGGCTAATCCGAAAGACTAAATTTGTATAAAGATTGCATTGTGATACAACTAAGACGAGAAAATCAAACAACGTTTACTTGAATGCATTTATTTCAAGATTAATTAATTTACGATGATTATTCATCGAGGTGCAAATCATTAACTAAATATATCACTTGTGCAAAATAAAACGTTTTCATTCATGCAGTGTATATGTCATATCAACTACTTTGAAGTAAGACTCACACTGAGTTAAGTTATTGTGGTGCGAGTTTGCCAATCAAGCTTTTAAAAAATCACTACAATTCATTTCGCTTAATTTACTGACACATGTATTTTTGAAGGCTCTTGATCCTCAGTCACTATTTTAACATGCCACAACCGTAAGAAAACAAAGGCCTATAACATTGATGATAGTAAATATTACTGACACGTAATTTAAATGCAAATAAAAATGAAAAGTAAATTATATATGCCCAAAAATTTGGTAGCCTTATTTGAAGCCAAACTTCTTTAGTGGTCGACATTTGTCTTCACGAAAAATCTCCTAAGCATTCCTTATATAGATAAATTAGGAAAATCAACGCTAAATTCTTGTGCTCTGTAAGATGACTTCATGTCATTAGCATTATTGTTTGAAAATACTGACACCAAAATGACACATAATGAGTATGCTGCTCCAAAAAACGCATTAGGACATCTGCATTTAGTAAGGGTACTTTTCACCAACAAACCTAAACAGACTAAGACTCGAGTCCGGTGTTTACAAACATCTTGAATTGAAACGAAAGCGAAATTAACTGCTCTAAATTGCCTACACAATCCCTTCACGTTATGTAAATACAGGCTGACACCCTCCTAATTTATTCGTTTTTAGTGACCATTATATCATACATTTGTCCCTTTCTTCCAAACTATAACATAATGGCCCTTACCGAGTCGAAAATTAGGACAGAAACCTTATGAAGAAGGTTTAGTTCTTGAAAAGTAGGAAAGCAACTTGTCATAGACATACATCGCACTAAGATCAGCTTCAAGAGTTGAGCTTCTTTTTTTAGATTCAAAATATAGACGAAAAATTTCAACTAGACATGCAATGCATTTCGCTATTCAAATCATTCAAATAGAAAATCTTTTTAACTGATAATCATCGGTGATCTATTGAGAGTCCTCCAGAATAGTGTACACCAGTAGATGAGTTCATGAATGCTTCTCCACTTTCGCGCACCACAAACATGCTCTACAAGGAGTGTTTGATCAACCTTCGTAGCAACAAATATATCTGTAAATCGCTTCACGCGCATATTAGATACTCATGTCATGCAGCATTATCTACTGTCTTGTAGTATTAGTCAACACTACCTAACTAAATCTATTCTTACCCTTTCATCGTTGAATAGAAATTTACCTATTTTTACTCCTAGTTCTTACCATATTCTATCAGAAACCACAAAAAAACGTTTTCATAATGTTAATCATTTATCACACCTATATATCTTGATTCTACTATCAATTTTTTAAATTGTTTCTCCTTCACACCAATACTTTGTTCAGTTTCATTACTGACTTTTTACTGGTCAAATTATTTGATGTCTAGTGTCAGACTTTGAGCAGCCGTGGCAACCATAAAATTCACTTTGTTTATGTGAAAATCCCTTTCCATTTTACAGAATTATGCAGCCTCTTCTAATCTAAACCAAGTTTTCAATTTATGTCATACCTACACTTTAAAGATTTGCAGTAAGCATATACGCTTGTAACTGATGAATTCACTCTCCATCATGTCTAAAATATATAAATTAAAAATACACTAGAATTTTATAAATTTGTAAATCAATGTTTCACTTACCCAACCCAGCGGTTGTCACGTGAGCTGACATGATGATAAAATTTAATATTGTTTAGTTAAATTTTCATCCGTTGTCGGCGACCGATAGCTTCCACGCTGGTCGGTTATGCAACGAAAAGGTAGCCAAAATGCATTTAAAAGTATGAAAGATTGCTCATTTATTTACCGTTTTTAATTTCGTGTCTTAACAAGTCCAGTGGACTTACATCGCTGCTGAAAACCTAGCATTATCAGGTTTTCTGGTTGATTGGATCATATACGTTGCTGTTGACTTGTCGTCTGATATAGAAATAACTATTTTTCTTAAGGCCTGTGATCGCGAATAATAAGACTTATCCGAATGAATTAGTTGAAACATGAAACATACACACGTGTTAACCGTTTCTTTCTGGTTGTAACCACGACATAGATTTGTCAATGTAACTGAGTCTATATACAATAGTAAGCGGTTAGTAGAAAGAATCCCAGCACAATATCCACCCAGAAGTGAACCTGCCAGCTGACTCAAAATATTCTTAATCAAAGCTTAGCAAATTATATGTGCGATACTATAAGATTTCTATCAAGTCGGTTGGTCGTTAACTGGAGTAGGATTAAATCTAACATTGTTTGGCTTCATGAGACTAAAATTACAAGCGATTAGTGGAAGTGATAATAATTTTGAACATGCCATCCATATAAGAAAATTTATAAGAACGCTTAGAATAATTTCATTGGTCTGAACACTACTGCCTATCAGGTGACTACTGAACCGGCAGTAAAAAATCACTGTCTTAACAGGAGAATGCAGTTATATCTATAGACACGTATAAAAATACATCAAGTGAGTGGTTCTCATAGCAAAAACCTACAGATGCTATTCATTCTTTCGGGCTTATTAATCCTAAAATAACATGCAGAAGGAGTTCATTAGGCAAATATAAAATCATGTGTACTGCAACTACCAAGAAACTATGGTTAGAAAACTTTCAGTTGGCTCAACAGACAACGAACAGTTCCTTAACGTAAAGACACATGGACAGTGAGTATTTGGCTTGTACTCACTTGCCTGAGAAGACAAGTAATAATGAGTGGCGAATGATGTAGGTTTTGAACATTTTCCTCCCAGTACCGACTACTAGAACTAACATTTTTGAGTAAATAGATAGTAAGCATACTTAGCAGATGAAGTAATTGGAACTAGCACCGAACCAAAAAACGGAGAAAAGGAAATCAACAGGTTTATGCTTATTCATCACGATATATATGGTAATTATATCTTCCACGAAGCGCAGCATAAGTTTTAAAACTACTGTTGTTTATTTTACGAGATCGAAAATTATGCAATGACGTGAAGAGAGTAAGATCAACCTGACAAAAAAACATCATCAGTAGTCTAACGAGAGGACACCCAGCGCCCACTTCTTCTCCTACTTTCATTACTAGCCATCGAGATAGAGTCTCCTCGTTAGTACTTCTTTTTGCTGATAATATTATGCTGTGAGTAGCCATGAGTTGTAATGACGACATATAGGCATCACAGAAAGACTTGCTAGAGTTCGAACACTAGGCACAAGTCAATGGACTATGATTCAATGTCCAAAGTGTTGAAGAATATACTTCCCATCACATAGTGAAAGGAGCCGATTGGCTGTCTTTATGGATGCCGTCTCTCCGGCGAAATTGGGGAGCGGGACATAGGCCTTATGCTAACCAACTAACTTGACACAAGACAACTGTCTACACTCCTTTTATTTGAGGATGGAAGGTGGCTAGACAAGTTTGCTTCTGAACTCTGCCTACAGGACTTACACTTAGCCAAGTCCCGAGACATACAGCATCGTCACACACTCCTTTTTAAATAAGGTACACGTCTGTTAGAAAATTGCATAGGCAGGCTACGAAGGGGATCAACGAATCGACCCAAAAATGAATGAGAACAGAGTCATCTTTTCTGATTTCTTTTTGTCTAGCTACAGATGAACAGGTAGCGGACTTCCTAAATACATATAAAACCCTTTATAACTCCCCCTACTCGTGAATAATAACACTACCTGGTGCTTAACGACATTTACAGCGACATAATCAGATGACGGCAAACACTTCGTTACATCGGACTTCTTTTCACTGGGGCTCTGGCTGATTTTTGAGGCCTTTGCCTTCTACTATAGCCTGGGCCAACTCCTCAAGCACTCTCAAGAAGAGTTCAAACAATTAGGTACACACATACAGACTTCCGTCAACTGTTTAAGAAAAAGACTGACGACTATCGGCTGGCACTCCATACACAGTACACCTATTACTAGAAGTTATACCACTGACTGCAAATGCAGCCATCGTAGTTAATCGCATCTCCCCATTAGTCTTATGTTTGCTATCCAATATTGTCATGATGAACTGGTATAAACTTGGTGGTTTCTTTGGGCTCCCATCTTGATGTTTGCGATCCAATTCAATGGATATTCATCGTAACATCTATCTCGCTTAAATGATTATTTCCACATCCCCTTACCTTCGCATCAGTATTGCACAAAACTTTCTTTAAAACTAATTAACCAGATATCTAGTGATGTGATAACTGCTGTTTCTTGTAAATTCACAGCTCAGAGTCAAACGTACTCTTTCCCTAATCATATCATTTCACGAATCGAATGCTACAACCACAGTGAATCGCTCAGCAAAGCAGCCGTAATTACCAAACTTGTCACCACATAAGATACAGAAACTCATATCAAGACAAAGACGCCAGCTCAAAGAAATCAGTTTGTTTAAACTAGCTCATCACAAAGACTTTGGATATTGGTTAGGTTCAAGTTCGAGGTCGTGGGTAGGTTGCATTGCTTTCGTAGCCCAAACAACATAGGCGTTGCTTATGTCAACACTTTTGATATTTCTCCTAAACTGCTTTTGTGGATCCTTGACGCATATTTCAAAACTGAATTTTACCCGTTGGATTGTGTATCTGCAGCGGACTTATGTTTATAACATTAGTCGAGTGATTGATGAATGTTACATGACCAAGGTTACTGATCACAAGAATTTAAGTGATTGTCAAACATGAGCTGAAGGACTGTAGCTTAGTAAAATGCAACTGACCATGAATGTCTCCTAACTTCTTGGTCACATCATATAATGTTTAAATACTATAGCATATACATATATGTTGTTGTCAATTTGTCATGCGTATGCCTTAATAAGTATGTGTCGTCCGAGGACTGCATTCCACATCGGTGGAACTAGGTGGATGACAACATAATCGGAATGGAAGTATTATTAAGTCATGTAAAGAATAGTTATAAAGGGAAGAATAGTTCGGTTGACAATGATGCGTTTTCAATGTAATTGCATAACTATTGAGATCTGGATATTTAAAGTATTAAGAGTGAATACATCTCCTCGATTAGTTTTGAAGAACATCACTTATATAAATACATTAATTATTTTCTGCGCGAAATTAGTCCACGTTTAAACCACAGCAAATTTGTGTACCAAGTATGAGGAAGTTTGGGCAAATGAATCATAAGGTAGGGACTAAGTTCTGAAAATAGTTCACCTTGTTCCCATTGAAAAAAAAATTGGAATAACAGTTTACTGATATACATTGGATTGGGTTATTTGGTGTTAGCTGGAAACATCCTATTTACACAACTAATCAACCTGTTAATCTCCAGTAAACTATGTGGTTAGAAGACAACAATATATCGTTTAAAAATAATTCTGCAACTGTTCAAGCGAGTCTGAATCATCCATATAATATATTCCACAATACATTCATTTGAGTGACTGTTATAGTCACGTTAATCATATCCCATATTTCGTTTATAGTGTCTTGTATCACTTCTAATTTGTCACCTGCTCAGGTATTCTCAGAACATTCAAAGCATACCAGAGTTTCGTTTTCCACGCCTAATTGTAAACGTTTTGAATTTCCCTACCATAGTTCAAAGTATTAGAACTATTTTAAGGAAGAGTGAGTGTTTGTTGTACCTTAGGTTGTGAGCGTTCAGTCAGTCGGTTACAACGTAGAACTTGGTACATGCGTACATCAGTCCAAGTTGCCATGTCCTCAATTAGCAGATAGAGATTAAATTGTTGGATTAAATCCCAGAGTAGGGGAGGTAGTAACAGAGTTAGTACTGATAGAAAGTTATAGGGATCAAAAATGAGATTTGAAACAAAAAAAGTGACTCAGTAAAGAGAAAATTATGATAAGCTCAGAAACTGGAATTTCGAGGAAGACAAGGAGTGGATGCACGTGCGCCATTCCCAACAATTTTGAGCCATATCACCTAAAGTCTTTAACCATTTGTTTCGATCATCGTGTAGGCCCTAACCATATAGTCTGCATCTATTAGCATGGCTCAGCCCAATTGTCAATGACTTCATGAACTGGTGTTATGTTTCCGTTTAACCGCCCCTAGCTTTCTTCCAGCCAACTCACACAACAGGTAACATTGCTCGTCGAGGTAGACGGTGGTCAGGCATATGTAACACATGTCCTAACTACCTCAGTTGGTGAAGATTCACTACTTCGTCAATGGACTTACCGTATTTACTTGGTACTCTATTCCTAACCCACTCATTGCTTACTCGGCGGTCCCAACAAATACGAGCAATGCTTCGAAGACAACTATGATCAAATACTAGGAGCCTATGAATATCCTCTATCCTTAATGGCTATGTTTCACATCCATAAAGTAAAGTGGATCTAACTGTTGCGCAGTAAACTCGACCTTTCGTCGGTAGACAGATGTCTTGCCTACGCCACAAGTGACGCGAATTGACAAAAGCCAATCGTGCCCTATGTATACGAGCCGAGATTTCATCAGACACCAGACCGTCAGGACTAATGAGGCTCCCAAGATAAGTAAAGCGGTTAACACAACTGCATCACTCACTATCACTAATTTCAGTTTTGAAGCAAGTTAATTTTGAAGGAACATTCTGCATTTGGATGAGGAGAATCTCATCCCGAACATGTTTACATGGATGCTGAAGGCGGTCAAAAAACTGCATTTATCAGCATCTTCACTCAATAAAACTATTTCGTCTGCATATTCTAAGTCAACAAGTTTGTCTCCCGAAAGGAGGTAAACGCCGGAAATGTCAGATGATATAAATGTTAACTCTAAAAGCATGTCGATTGTGAAGTTAAACATAAATGCGGAAGCCAAACAACCTTGGAGAACACCTCTTGAAGTAATCGATTCCGATGATAGTCCGCCATAAACTCTAACCCGACATGTAGTGTTCGAGTAGAGAGCTTGTATAAAGTTAATATACTTCGATGGTACGCCTTTCGATGACAGACACTGCCACATAACCTTACTATCAATAGAGTCAAACGCCGCCTTAAGGTCAAGGAATACAGTTATTGTTGGGCGTCTGAAAGTTGTGTCTATGTCCCAGAACCTGTTGAAGTGTGAATATTTGGTTTGCACAATCACGTCCGGGTCTGAAAGCACCTTGGTTTTCTCGAGTTTACTCTTCACGAGCTTTAGTTAGACGTCGAAGTATTATTGAAGCCAATATCCTAGACACTATATTCGTTAAACTAATTCCTCGGTAATTATTGCAAGAGAAAGTCTATCCTTTCTGATAGGTTGGAACGATTAGTGTTCGAGACCAGTCAGATGCGATTGCGTCCAGTTCCGAGATTCTAGCTAAGATCTCAGTTAATCTTACTGTTAAAACTGGACCACTATCCTTAGATATCTCAGGCGTTATTCATCAGATCCTGCTGCAGTATCTCGCTTTAAATTGCTTATATCATTTCCAATCTCAATACGACTTGGGGACTGACATCAATTTGCCGTTCAGATTGCTAGGGGATAGTGAGCAACTGAGATGAGGTCAAGAGCCATTTGAACTGTCTCCTACAGTGTTCTGCTCATCGATCTAATCTTCTGAATCGACAGTGAATAGTGGTCCCATCTTTTCCCGAAGTACTTTTACTTATAACCCCTCTCCTGGTACTCTTCTCCTTGATTACTCTGAACAATTGCTTACTGTTACCTATTTGTCCTGCCTTTTCTATCTCTTTAACCTTTGCTATCCACCACTGTTCACGACCATTGAGTAAGCTATCAACCAGCTTGTGTTTTAGTTGCCTTCGCCTCTCATCGTGTCTAGAACCAAATGTGTTAAGTTGCCAAACATCTATCAGTTCAGTAGATGCAGCTGAAATTCACTGAATTTTCTTAACCTTTTGGTTTAGTTTATTAGTAGATATTATTGCTGTTTCAACAGCTTTTTGGATATAATTCCAGACTAACTCAGGATGAGTACAGTTTACGCAGTTGACTAATTGGTTTTCTAGTTGTTCCTGAAATGTATTCTTGACTTTTTCATCATTAAGTTAAACTCTGAGGGGCATCCTTGTCGTGGATCTTTTACGTCCAGTGAGACGCAGACTATTACGCGCTCGCACTAAGGCATGATCTGAGTCTATACATGTGCTTCAAAACGAGCGGCAGTCTTCTATATAGCCTCTCCAAGGGTGGCTTATAGCAATGTGGTCTATTTGAGTCCAGCGTTGAGTTGATTTTGGAGGCCGCCATTTCAACTGATGTCTTTCCTTATGCTTAAAGTTGTGAGCGTTGCTATAGATCAACTGGCATACGTACGTCTCTTAATTATACATAATTGGTTACGCTCGTAGCTTAGCAGCATGCTGTATAATCAAGTTGAAACCCTTGAAGATAGATGTTTACGAAGTGTCACCTGTGTTGAATTCTTGAAAATTGTGTTTCCATCTAAAGAAGCTGCTTGAAATACCTAATTAAGAAATCAGTTTCATCGTTTAGCTGCTTACAAATAGCAAAATAGTGTTAATCCAACTGGTTTCCAGTCCACACTTTTTGATGTTTTCCTTTTGATTTATCTAATGACTAAGACTGATAAAAAGCTAAAAAGAGGCTGCAAACAGCCAATTTAGTAAAACTTCTAGTTCTGCAGCTGTTTGTGCATTGATTGACCAGATTACCTTGATACCGACATCAAATAACTGGCTGACCATTGTATAATTCACCGAGAAATGTCAGAAATTTTACTTGAATCGTCCTATGATTGTTGGTAGCATTACCAATGCCTGGCTTGATTATTTTGAATAAATTGAGCATTGGGTAGATTGGCTACAGAAATGAATATATTTGTAGTATTTCAGTGAGTGTTGATTGGAAATTTCTTATCAGGATATTACAAATAAATTATTTCATAGTCCTCTCAGGGTGTATGTATCCATTTATCACTCAGTAAAAGACTCAGATACATATTGATTCCTCATGTAAGTGAAGTTTATAACAATAGTAATCGACTTTGGGAAAAGTAAAACTTGATTATCAATCTTCAAGTAATCACATACTGCGTAAAACTAAGTACATTGGAATTTATTGCCATTTTAATGATGGACTCATGATTTTCTTGGTACATACGCTAGTTATCTTATAAGATATCTGAGAGATTCATGATTAGTTTTAACATCACCTAAGATCATCAGTATGGTGCAGATTTCTTGATTTCATGACTGTCGTTTTCATCTTGTTGTTTAGATGTTTTACAGCTTCCACGTTTCACAAAAATGTGAGTACAGGCTCATTGTAAGGTGTCTATATTGTACCAGAATTTATTTCAAATAAAATATTTACAATACATTTTGCTTGAATCTTTCGATATATATATGCTACTACCTTTATTTAAGTAGACAAATCTCGTACACAATCACTTTACATTGTTAAACAGTGTGCATAGTTTTCGATTGTACAGCTTCATAATGAATTAACTACATAGAAAATTCTTTTCTGAGCTGTTTATTTATTTGAACACTTAAAACTTGTTGAAAATGGACACCCAAAGGTTTGCACGATTAAAAAAATATTATGAAAAGACAGAATGGAAATGGATCATAATCAAGACGTAAATGTTCGAAAATAAAATTACATAGTAGGGAATACATTCCAGACAGAAATGCAAACAAGGAAAGCTTCTTTTGATAGTCGGAGTTTACATCAATTTTTTAAGAAGTTTAATAAAGAGCTACAGTTTCTAGTTTGAAGCATATCCAATGTGGTGTAAAGCTACCAAGTTGAACCGTCTGTAGGACCATAACCGTGGTGTCTAGATCGACTAATAGGTCAGTCCTATGCAGCTTTTTTTTACGGTACCGTTTCATGAACTGCCCACCTCTTTAACCACTCGATCCTTGCACTAGCACGTACACAATTACTAAGATATACGAGTTTTTCAGTGTCTCTGAAGGCCCACCACAAAGAATGATAATGGGTTTTATCCCAGGATCTCTAAACATTTTGATATTATTTCGTTTCTTCTAATACTTCAGTTTATTTCTTTCCCCATTGTATTGTATTGTATTGTATTGTATATATATATATATATATATATATATATATATATATATATATATATATATATATATAAATTTTTCTTAGCGATGCTGATACTTCAACTATCACAATATTAATTATGATTTCATCTCACTGTGCTGATATTGCGTAGCAACTTCGGTAAATGCACAGTTTTGGCAACTTCTATGTTACTTATGGGCTGCCTAAGACAACTTTTATTATGTGATTCTCCACAGGGGTCTGACTTAGTTTTCTTATCTGCAAGGCAATGAAGTAGTTAAGAGATGTGTTCTATTGTTACCAGTGACCAGTTCATATACTTGTTCCATTCACTCCTCCAGGACCGTAGAGCGTGATGCATCTCACTGTCACTGTTGAAGCTCTTCAACTCAGTTAGAGTATGGACTAGTGGCTAAATCACTCTTGTCTCTGAATTATAGGCACTCAAGTAGGTGTTGGCAAGGAAGTTTTAAAATAAGGTCACTCATTTTATTTGTTTGGAATTTCGACTTGTATATTATTCTATTTTCTATGTTTCTTTAATTTTCTCTGCACTGACATTATTTGTTGGATGTTTTTCGCTATCTTTTCCTTAACACTTCGATTAATGACTTCTAGTTTGCCCACAATAGTACTAAACATTTATATGCTAAGTTTGTGTGTGTGATAATTAGTTATATTACTCGATCGCCTGAACCGAAATAAACGGAGCCGGGTTCAAACCTGCAACCTGCTTGTTGAAAACTTATTGTTCATAACAGTGCCACCTGATATTTGAATTTTCAGTCAATCAGATTTCCATCTAATGCATAACTTCAGTACTAATTACTAAGTTGGATTTCGTAGTCAACTTATCATACTCGTTTTTCATTTTCAGAAATTCGTTATCTTTCTTGTCCGGAAACATCCACAAAATCGTATACATAAACCTAATTACAGCTTAATTAATCTTACTTAACCTTTTTATTTCCAAGCAATGTCTCATAGGTGTAAGTACTTGAATCATTATTATGTTTAGTCCATGCAATTAGTATATTTTAATTTGTAAATTTGATATAGTAATTTGGAAGTAATTTGTATACTCCATGCTGAAGTTGCTTGTAGTTGATTTAGATCTCACATTAGATTACTTTAATTGAGCTCCTCAATTTAGTTTATCCAGTGATTTACGTGTTTGTGTCTACAAAAGTCAATAACATTATTATTGATTTTGCATCTGAATAATGTGTTCAAATTGTATTATTGTTTCTGTGAAGAGTCCTATTCCTCATATCAAACTTACTAAAAATATTTTTTGACTTACTAAACGTTCACTTCAGTTTGTTATGAGTTCATGACTATTGAGAAGGTGGCATTTGTAAGTGTGCATATGGTTTTGTAAAAATCTACATATCTTTCTTTAAATAACTTCTTTAAAACTGATTCTATGAAACATTTTATTATAATCTGTCCATTCTCGTATAATTCAAGATCATTCGCCATTTACTTCGATCAATTTATTGGTTCTCTCTGTGTACTCATCTTACTGTCTTCATTTTCAAAAATATTAAAATGTTAAACGTGATTGTCTCATGTGGTGCTTGTGTGTTTAATACTCGTAATAATAATCATTATCAACTTTAGGGTGGCCACTGATTTTTAATGGACAAACAACACACAATTCATTGTGTGTGTATACGAGCACTCATTGTAATATGTATTGAGTGCGCGCATCAACATAGATGTTCACATAAATGCACAGCAAGCAAAATAATGATTGCTCAATGCCTGATGATGATATTTATTAATATGTTTAGATAGACACACTCAACTAAACTTGCTCATTTCTCATAGTTCTGTTGAATGACATTTATGCTCATGTATGTGTATCATGTTGACACTTGGGCATTGTATGCACTAATTTAATTGCACACAACAGATCAAAATAATTAGATATTTCGTATTCTCATGGTTTACAGTGTGAATTATGTTCTGTTACTGGGGTTCTTGCAGAATCAAAGTTATTCTTAGGATTAAATTTATAATATTTAACTGTCAGATCATTCTAGTTGAACATAAATCTAACATTTCAAATGCGTGTGTACAGTTTTAATTTTACAAAGTATGGATTCAGTTCATGTTTGTTAATTTCAATCAAATTTCGTCACTAAATTATAATTTGGAATTTAATGACAGCAGCCACAACCTTCAGATATTAACAGGGACCTTCCACTTAATCCACAAACTCAGAATACTACAAACCATTCGAATCCTAATTCTAATTTATTTACATCAGCACCCGAAGAGCAAGAGAAGTGTGATTTCCCGTCGCCCCATTTTTGTGAGCAGGATT
The DNA here is from genome assembly GCA_025215515.1 of Schistosoma japonicum. Lineage (NCBI taxonomy): Eukaryota > Metazoa > Platyhelminthes > Trematoda > Strigeidida > Schistosomatidae > Schistosoma > Schistosoma japonicum. The sequence goes on along the minus strand of CM046063.1, from coordinate 45,380,009 downwards.
CCAAGTTCCAATGGAACTCAGTTCAAGAACCGTCTGGTGTATCTCCTTTATCATCCCCATCCATTCTTGAAACTCATTTGGGTAGGGAGTGTGTGACAGAACGAACATCAGATACAGACACTAAAAATTCATCATCACCAATTACCTTTGGATCGCCATTTAGTCCATCGACATCACTTAACAGCCAGTTACATTGTATTCCTACAACTGTTTATTCAAATGCTATAACAAGTGTTACAACCATTACTTCAGTCCGACGTCCTCGTCACAAACCTGCAGAACGACGGGAATTATTAGAGTTAGCTGTAAATGACGTCTTGGGTTCTCAGATATCAATGAGACGTGCTGCGCAAAAGTACAACTTGGCGAAATCATCTCTGTGTGATTACGTTCGTAAAAATGGGATCATACTACCAAATTTACGTTTCAAGTCTTATCAAACTATTCCAAGGTCAACGGCCACTGATTTATCTGTATCGAATAGAAAGATTACTTTATCAGCCAATACATCTCGCCAAACACCAGGATCGTGTAAACGCAGTGGTTCACCATTGGTTGGAAATGTTTGCACGTCATCCGTAAGTTCATTACCGACGAAATTGTCATGTGGTATAACTCGTAAAGTGAATATCACTCGAACGAAAAATATGGATAATACTAAACAGCATCCTAAAATATCTGCGAAACCTATAATCCATATGAACAATTTATCCCTCGGAATGGATAACAGTAGAGCCGCTTCTATAGCTAGTACTTGTGACGTAAACTCCATCCGTCCTCTTACACTGTGTGATAGAACTGGCAATGATTCTTGTCCAAGTGAAATTTGTTTACCAGTCCACCATCATGCAAATAATCAAGGCAATCTATTTAATCTATCCAACATATCTAAGTGTCTGACGAACGTAATCTCATGTAAAGCAGGTCGTATTGAAAGCCCTTGGCATAATGCTGCTGGACTGCCTACTCAAGTGCCTATGCGTTCATGGATGGGTCCTAATACACTAAGTGGATCACTACAAAACGCCAATCGACAGGATCAGCAACAACCCATAAATATGAGAAGTTTGTCGTCTTTCATAGCATCCAGCAGTGGAATAGTCAGTGGTCAGCTACATTGCGATCAAGAGGATTCTATGACTAATAATGACAGTCTCACTAAAACAAAACTAAATCATGCTTCTCTATCAGTAAATATGAATACACCATTTCAGTCAACAAATAATTATTTGAATGCCTTAACGGAGAATTCAAATGAGTCATTAACTGATTGTTCACAGGGTTTAAATCACTTTTTACCTAACGAAACTAAATCTCTTGGTGACAAAATAAGTAGTCGACAAAACTTTTTATTATTTGGTGATTGTTGCTGTCCAGCGAACCCAAGCGATACAAATTTTCCAGCCGATTCTGTAAGTATGTTTTACTATAAGGCCTTGCACTAACAATATGTATGTCACTTTTATGGCTAGAAAATTCTAGGACACTACTTGATTACTATGTTTTGCTAAATTTACCGATCATTATAGTTTATTCAATGTTTGTATTTTTACTTTTTAACCTGGCTAGCCCTCTTCCCATTTATCTTCTGAATATGATCGCCGAATATTTTTAAACGAAGAATCCACCAGATCCTTGGTTTGTAACAACTCAAATCGAAATTTAAACGGACTGTCAGATTCTGAGCAGTCAAGATCCATTCTTGACAATACTCACTCTCTTCGTACTACATACGAGTCGTCGTCTACAAGGATTTCATGTTCATCACCTCCTAGTACTGTCACATTGGACTCATCTAGTTCAAACTTAACGCAAAGATTCCTCAATACTCCGCTTAGTTTACCTTCATTTAATTGCCAGAATTTTCCGATCGACATTACCAAACATCCTCCCAAAACTACCTGTTCTATTTCAGATAACACTAATCATATTTCTTTGCAGTCAGAATCGGCGTCGAGTTCCACTGCAGCATCTGCATTGTGTTCATTTCTTGGTCTTGGTTCAGTTAATCATATTAATTCTCGCTTTTGTCAACCATCAGCTTCTGTTTTTCAACCTAATTTGTTTCCCATTAACCAAGCAGCTTTAGCCGCGTTACTTCTTCAATACTCTCGAACTGCAGTCGCCGCCACAGTTACCCCAGCTGTTTCTACAGACACAACCACTACAAGCTATGCAAACTATTCTGTGGTCACTTCACCACTCAGCTCTTCACAGCTTCAAAATTCAGTTGATCTCGTACAAAATTCATTAAACCAGTCAAACCAAATCGACAAATCATTCAACCAAGCAGCACAGTCAATTCCTTTAACGCAGTTACCTTTCTCTACGAGAAATCACTTTAATAATTCTGAGCTTATAAATTCATTGAGTCTTTGTGACCAACAGATAAATTTATTGAAACAGCTTCCTAAGTTTCTTATCGAATCTGGTATTGAGGCAACGTCACCACCAACTGAACTAGTTATCCCACCACACTTAACAAATCAGTCTGCTGCCCAATCTTTGGTATGTCGATTGTATTGGTTTCTTTCTATTGGTAGTTTCTATTTTAGTTCATACTGTAAAGTTATATTACTTGTACTTTCTTTACATAAGTTTATTTCATAACTTGATCATAACCTCACAAAGACCTTGTAAAACAGTCTCGACATAGGTCATTCTGTTTTATAAATTATTATTATTTATTGACAGTATTCAGTATATCGGCATCCACTGTTCAAGGTGTATTTTGCATAATAAACAACAAGTTTGATAAAAGTTCAACGATTATTATTGTATGGAGTATTGTATATGTATATGATCTGAATGGTCAAAATATACCATATAAGTTAATCGCTAAGCAGTGTAGATACAAAGACAATGTCAAAAAAATTTAAGTGGAATTATTTCAAGTAACCTACTATATCTTTGAAGAAATAAAAACTATTTGGCGAAGAAAACTTGTTTTTCGGTAATATCAGTTATTCAATCAGCGACATCGTAGTTTATGGTTAGTTTTACGACAATTGCCTACAATAAAACAGTGAGGCATCGTGTACTTGAAAAATTATCAGAAGTTCCTTCAATTTCATTATGTGTAATAGTTCATTAGAGATATCTAGTAGCAAGAGGTTATGCAATAGTCTAATGAATAGTAAAAAAGAATATTTAAATGAAGATAGTTTATAGATATGTGATAATTATCCACTTGATGAACATAAAGAACCGAATAATTAACTACCTTAATAATAACCAAATACTAATTCTGAAAAAAAGAAGAATGGAATAATAATAATTGATTATTGAACATAGAAAATTGGAAGAGGGGTTAAGATCATGGTAGAATGAGGGATTGGATATACTTGTTTTATATGCAGAAATTAAGCTTGAGTCGATGAATTGCTAAATCCTCTGAGGTACATAAGCTTTTGATTTGCAATTCCTTATATGTATCATCTAATTAATTTTGGGTAGCTAATTTAGTGTGCTATGAAGCGTATCAGGTTATAAGCAAAGTAAAGGAGATAAATAGACCATTCGTTCATACTGGTTATTAAGTCAACATAAATGACAATACTGTAATTAGTGGTTGGAATCGGTCACAATGGTGCAGGTGTGTCCATTCTTTGTCCTCCCTTAAATCGTGAGCTTAAAATTATTTCATAGCTTTCTTTTCATGTTCCTTTTCTTTCTCTTTATCTGTTCACTCTTTTTTGTTTTCATTACCATTATTATTGAAGTAACTCCTACTTCTATTAATGTGGTGTTAATCTTGCTGTGCTTTAGAAGTATGGCAACTTGGACTGATGCACACATGTGCCAGGTTCCATGTTAATTATACCTACTTATGTCAGTTGTCAAATGTTATGTAGTAAGTTTAACATTTTTATCATGACATCTTTAAATCAAGAGTACCTATAAGTTTTTAATACCTGCTAATATATCAAGTGTGGAGTTGTAACGTAATTTAATTGTTCGAATCACAACTCTTTAGAGTTGCTTCGGTGATGGGCAATAGTAGGCATTTGTTAGCCTAGGAACAGTTGATGTTAATAGCATTGTTTCTAAAATCGACTGGTCAGATACAGGCTCTATGGTCAGTTAATTGAAACGATAGAGTAGTTACCTTGAAGAATAATAACTGCTGTTCTACTACCTTACAGTCACCATGTATTTATATTCTATCCCAGTATAATACTGATATAAAAATTGCGTTTTGAAGTCTGTACGTGATCCCAAATCGGAAACAGGAATTCATCTTGATAGTAGACTCCAAATATGTTTTATGAATATGTTACAGATTTACCACTAAAAGGATTTCTTGAAAGTACATCTTTAATAAGTGTCTTCATACACTCGGAGAGGTAATTGATTTTTTAAGTAGTTTATGTAATAAGCCACCTATTTTTAGAAACTGTTGAGACTAAAGTAGTGGTTAAAAACTTTTCCATCGATTAAATTGTATGATACAACTATCTTTAGATTGTTTACCTATTTAAATTAAAATGTATTGTTTGATTTAAAACTAACTGCCATAGCCTAGTCGTTTGTTTTTTTGGAAAAAGTTGATTCTTTAATCATTAATTACTACTAGTTATACTACCTAGTTAGACCAACATTAGTTGATTTAGTTTAAGTCCATAACACTCGTTTAAATGTGTACATTTTCCAAACGTTCCAAACTCTTGGTGTGGTCTTGATAATTCCTCCGACAATGTAAATTCTGTGTGTAAGTTGTTTTGTAACTATATAGTTTATCTAATCAAACAATTTAAAACTTAAACATTGTTGCATCTCTGTATCGTGATACTTTGTGTATTCTATCTAAGTTTTCGGTTTCTTTATTACCATATTTCCTATATACATGTTTTTATACAGCGGCAACTGGCAACAACCCTTTTCTGGAGTTCACTTGGTTCAAAGGCTGTTGATCTACTGTCAACAATTGGATCGGATATATTTCAACAACAACAACAACAAGCAAACACATCAAATTCTTCAAATTTTCCAATTATTCACACAACAACCTTGACACCAACGTCAGTAGCTGTAACGAAGTGTGGTGTAGACAATTTTCCTATCGATCTGTTAAACAATAATATTACTAGCAATCAAGTTAATTTTTGTAGAAATACAGAATCTGTCAAAGGTCATCGACCAACACTATCAATATCATCAACAGCCAGTCCTGCTTTATTGCTGAATAGTGACTTGTTAAAAAATCAATTACTTTCACTTCATTCCTCTAATTCTAACATGTCATACCATGTGCAAGGTCTTATTAACTTTATAAACAAATCACCAACACCATTTCATGGTAAGTAGAATGGTGTATTGTATCTTGTTTACATATTTTAATTAGCACTTCACTCATTACTTTAATTACATCCTATGTTTCAGTTTGTAGTTTTTCATTTCTATCCACTAAGAATATTTTTTTTAGTATGTTCTACAATTCTGCTTATATTCTTCAATAAACAGCAGTACTAACAATTTTGGAATTCATTACATGAATGAGTAGAACTGTGTTACTGACTTAAATTCGATTGATATTAGGATTATCATTCGTCATAATGTCGTTTATAAAATGAATTTTAGTATGAGAGAACTATTTTATGGGATGATAATAAATCTTAGCTCCTTCTGTTTAAATAATAATAGTAGTTAATCAATGAAAATGAAGCTGAAAGTTTCCTTTGCTGATATATCATTATTTCTTCTACAAGGGAAGATAGAGGTTTTTTTTGTTTACTTAAAACGTTTCTCATTTTCTAATTGATACTATGTAGCGCGATACTACTCGGCTTCGATTGATTACTGTGATTTAATGTGTATCATCATATACATTAACACTATCACTTATCGCTTCGTTTTATTTAAACCGTTTGAACTACTTTAATGACATCTGTAATTGAGTACAATTTAGTATATTTTAAATAATGTGCATCTAAGATTGTCCATTAAATCAGCATTTTTATCGTACTTTTTGTTTCTTTAATTTTTTTGGTCTTTATTACATTCTTATGTGTATTGTTTAGCTTATACTGTTTCGCAGTTTTAGGTTTGTATTTCTTTCCTGATCGATTAACTAGTCTACTTAGTTCTTGGTCAACTTGTAGAACTGTTTACTTCATCTATTTATTATTATTATTATTATTATTATTATTATTATTATTATTACGATTCTATAGTAACTGTAATGTTTCGACTATATTTGTGTATCATTTGTGGTCATTTTTCTAGAAAATTAGCTATACTCATCCGCACATACACACATATACGCAAAGCCGTTGTATACTGAAAGACATAAATTATGTAATGAGAGCATAGAAGACAATTGAAGTTTGAATTTTTTTACGTTTATTTCTAAACTATCTATCATCATTCTACATTACAGTATGCTTTTCATATAAGTTTGATGTTGGCATACAAACACACTCATTCACTTTGCTTACAATAACGACAGGTTCAAACCTGTTATTATAAAACATAAACCATAATTATATTTTATATTTCACATATTGAAAGTGACAGTAATCATAATACGGAATAACATTAGTTTTACTGTAGTGCTATGAAATTGAACTGTTTTATTGTTATATTCGGTACTGTTTGAGAATCTATCAGATTAGTCACACACTTCAATCATATATAAATAAGCTAGGTGATGCGCATAAAGTGTTAGTCCACTTTATTAGATTAGTAAAAGTGTCTTGGGTTTCATTTAGCGTCATGTTTTATATTTGTTTAAATTGTTGCAACTCCTTTCATTTCCATAATAATGAAACTACTGAATCCGTATTATTTTTTAAATTTGTCATTTTTTTCTGCATGATACAATAAATACACTTAATTGATACTTAATAATTGTTTAATAGAATATTTCTTACCTGACAGAAAGGTATTCATACTTTGTATACATTGTACGATTACAATGTCATTCATTTTACTGGTTTTCGTCAACTTCACGATGTAAATTAGATATAGTTTATTATTGTTAAAACTCCGATGAATAACGTTACAGTCATATTTGGGTGGCGTTTGTCTAAATGCAAAATATTATTCCAGGACTGGTTTTCATCGTCACTTGGAGTAGTCATAGAAAGTGATGTAGTCGAACACGTTAACCACTTCACTAATCTCGAAAGTCTTATCAACCCTGGTCGGTCAGTGTCCAACGAATTCAGAAATTTAATTTCTGTCACCTGTGGCGCAGGCAACAGTCTGTGTAGTTACTGACCTGCTGATCTAAGCCATATCGGTCGATGGAGACTACCTGGTTTAGGCCCGCACAACTGCATTCACTCTTTGTTTTCTCTCAAATAGTCAGTAAAAATCGTTCTACACCATTTCGCGAACTAATTCTTTCCCCTTGTACCATATTCTATATATCCACACTTTTTCTTACTACCTCAATTAAAGTAACCACCACTTATATTAATTTGGTGTCACTTTTATGTGCTGCTGAGCTATGGAAACTTGAACTAATATACATATGTGCTAGGTTCTATGTTGTATATGCATAGATATATGCATTCTATCTGTTATCAGTTTCATCTGAGATTGGAAATAATGATTGTCTCACTATGTAAATATTTACTTGATTTTTCCTGTCTATTAGTTATCTATCCGATTTCGTATCTGTAATTTCTATATAACAAAACTTGCAAAAGGCTGTTTCACTTGAAACAGTAGGAAATTTTATGTTTCCAGCTTAGTAACACCTGTATAATATGCATCTGATTATTGTAATTAGGTTGTGTTACACATATGATAGCATACATTTGTTTTCGTTCATGTCTTCTAGGAAGTTTGTAAACAATCGTTGGAGTGCTATACTAGTGTGTCTAAGCATGTAGGACATTCTTTTTTCTGTATAGCGGATAAATCCTAAATACCCTGCTCTACTAAGTTGAGCATAATTTAGTTATCACATTACAATAGTTTTGATCCTCATCGTTTTTTTTTAAAACTCTTTCAGTGTACTCACACTGTTATTCTTGTTTCCTTGAGGTATAACCGTTGTCTGCATGGATCACACTTTAATTTTCATTTGTCTCATATAAAAGATGTGCAAAAAAGATTTTCATATAAATAGTGCATAAGTATACGTATTTGTTTTGTTTATTTATGCAAGTATGTATAAACAGTTCTACTTGCCAAATAAAAGTAACCTAACACATTTAACACCTTGATATATTGCATCGTAAACAAAATACATGCTTGTGTTAATTTTTTTTTATGGAGTCATAGTGATACGTATATATGTTTATTTACAGGGGGAAGGAGGAGGGAGGGTTTAATATGTATGGTTAAGATAATATTGATTATTGTATTTAGTTTACTCTAATCAGTGATTATCGTAAACTACAGATTCAGTTTACGCTTACTTATTTTATTTTTCCTGAAAATAATTTGATTCATTTGTTGTTATCCGTATGAATTGTAAAAAGATAACTACATACACAGTGTACGTTTCTTTTTTGTAGAAGAGTTGATAATAATAAAAATTTTGTATGCATGCTTTATGCGTACATTAAATTCTAAATGTTTATCGTTTGGCATTAAAACTGATTGTAAATTGTTGAATTTATGGTTTTTTATTCTTTTTTTTTTTCATATTATTAACGGTAATATTAGTGATACTCAGATCTACCATACATTTACAAATTATCAAGTATTACTTATATAATACTCATAATAATGTACTAGCTATATATATATATATATATATATATATATATATATATATATATATATATATATATATATATATATATATATATATATATAGTTCTCCTTCGTTCTTTCTTGATTAACTATTAGTTACATAAAGATTGTTTCAAAGTATTTATGCATTTGGAAGGATTAAAGTTTATGATAGTTGTTGGATAATGACTTTATAATTAATTATATTGGTTTACGATATTATACTCATATATAATATGAAAATAATAAGCATTCTATTCATAATTATTGATCTTTTAAAATAAACGTCCAAATATACTTGGATATAATTTGGTGAGATTATAACTTCCTAGAGCAAAGTGGTGAATTCATATGCACCATCACAGTGTATTTTAAAGAGCATCATATAAGCTTTTAATTTAATAAGTCATGTGATAATTAGTTCACTAGCTATCTACATCTAAACTTTCCTGAAGTCTCAGTCGGATGTCATGACTAATAGAATTCAGACAATCCCAGAGTGCGATAGTTATCGTCCATGGGATTAGATGATCGTCGCATTATATCACAAACTGTTTGGATTGGTAATTCTACCGTTTGATGCTGCTCGAATGGTACCACTAGTCCGGGTCTTGTGCAGGCATCGTTGAGGCGTCCTATACTGGAGTGGAACAGTTGTCCATTTTATCCTTGCTTTTCAGTGGTACTTAACCGAGATTAATCTGTGCTCTAGATAACTTTTTGTTTAGTCCCTTACATTTATGCTACCAAACAACATATATTTACGTATTCACAAGATATCTGACCATGTTAACTAGCATCCACAGTGAAACTTCTCCTGTGGAATTAAATTACCACTAAGTACTAGATTAGACCTGAATTTATTACTATTCAATGACTAGTCGATCCAAAAGATGTCAGTTTTACATTAGATTATATACCTGATTGGTGGAGTTTCCTACTGTGACAGTGAGTAATTGGGGTTCGAGCTCCTTACAGAGTATCTGTTTCCTGAACTCAACATTTATTCCCTGCTTACGAGTGTTGACTAGTAGAAAACATACTCCCAGGTCTTTCGGATAATTGTTTTCTATTAATTGTCATCAGAAAATATGTAAAAAGCTGAAGAATAAGATGTCTGGACAATTATTATGCTTTAGACTCAAAAACTTGTATTTCCGGTTCAAAACAACTGTCAGAAACATTGTGGCTTAATACTATGTTTGGGTATTTTTTATTAACTTCTATCAATACTAAGGAATAATGCATCATGGTATGTATTAGTTAAATATTAATAATGCGTCACAATCATGTAAGCCTATAAAGGTTAGCTTCACTCAGTTCCCACCTATTCTGAACTGTTTTTTGTGAGATACTGCCAGCAACAAGCAATGATGCTTAAATACTTTGACATTCATGTCTTCCAAAGTTCATGTTTTACATTTATTAGGTTGTGAAAAATGAATCGTCATGCAGTAAGCTCATCGCCAAACAAACAGCTTATTTGCTTCACAAATTAACCTCGATTATCAAAAGTCAAATGAAATGTCTGTATATGCATCAAATTGATATCAGTTACCAATGTTTCATAGCCATTTTTTAACCGACTAATCATTAAGAGAATTTCTTCATTTTATGCGGAGAAACGCATTCCTAGTGTTCTTACATTGCGAAAAGATTTTCGCGCTAGCCAACACTTACGTTCACCAATTTCTTTAATACATATTCTCTCTACAGTCGAATCTTTATCAAAGGTAATATTTATAGAATATATTTATAAATAATCTCAACGGATGAAATTTAAGAAAAATTTCAACGTTTCAACGCTCGGTAAGCTGGTCCGAGCTTCTTCAAGAAAATAATCAAGATAAAAAATTATCGAATTTATTTACAATTATATTCGATAATTTTTTATCTTGATTATTTCCCTAAAAACACTCGAACTAGCTTGCCAAGCGGAACGTTGGAATTTTTCTCTAATTTTATCCGCTGAGATTATTTACAAATATATTCTATTCATATGTCTTAGATACACTCGGCGCCCAAGTTTTGTAAATATTTTCGTTCTTTTTCGGACGAAACTACCTATAGAAAGGTAATATTTATTGTTTGTTTTTCATGTCACTCTAAATTTTGATTTCAAATCTCAATTTATTGACATTTTCGAGTCTTATTACTTATGGAGAATGTCTCAGTACTGTTAGTTCTCTTGTGTTCTAACCATTCTTTGAAACTAAATAAAGACAACAGTAATAATTTTACTTAGACCATATTTTCTTTTTTTTTGAAATCTTAAAGTTATTCAGTTAGTAAGGACTTTTTTGGGGACTCATGGTTTTCGCGAGTTGCTTGAGGATGAACCTTGGACATTACGACCATTGGACAAAGTGTATGTAACGAAAAATGAATCAACAGTAATTGTAGCAGCTGTTGGTGGTCGATTCGAAACAGGCAACGGTTTTACTTTACTTGGAGCGCATACAGACAGTCCATGTTTACGTTTAAAACCGAATTCTGAACGTCTAAAAGAAGGCTATATTCAATTAGGTGTTGAGACATACGGCGGTGGTCTTTGGTATACATGGTTCGATAGGGAGTTAACATTAGCTGGTCGTGTAATTATTCGTAATTCTGAAGGACGTCTAGAACAACGCTTGGTCCATATTAATAATCCAATTGCTTGTGTTCCTAGTTTAGCAATACATCTTAATCAAGAAATCAAAACTCAAGGATTTCATCCGAATTCAGAACAACATTTATCCCCAATCCTGTGTACAAGTTTAATGGAACAGGTTAGTTTATATTTCGTTTATCAAAGTGTGCATTTTTGGATAAACTATACTCATCATTTACATTTGTGTTGCATATCACCCTTATGTTTTATTCTTTAAAACGTCTTCATAGTTTACCACTATTTTTCAGTTACAGTATTAATGGATATAAGTGAGTTTATATGATAATTATGACTCAGAAGAAACTGTTAAAAAAAAAATCTTCACTACTAAGACTGATCTTGAGCCTCATCGTCCTCGTTATCAGCCTCTGATTTCATCAGCTGATAATCCATCCACTTTATTCAGATCAGAGGTTGCATTGTAAAATAGTATTGTTTTTGGTCGTGCTGCTCATTTCTACTTATACGATTTCCGACTTTCCAGCGATCAGTTACCAACCTCACATTACGAAAATTTGGAAGAGTGATGTGATGGAATTTGTCCTAGGACAGCTGTTTTCATAGGTTGGGATAATTTACAGCAATGTTCTGATTCTTAAGTAGATAAGGGAGCATTATTCGAAAAGATATCTAATGTCAACTAGTTTTTTAGAACGTAGGAATACCTACCATTGCCACTTGTGGCGTAGGCGAGATATCCATCTCCGGATAGAAAGTCGAATGTACTGATCAATAGACCGCTCTGTTTTAATCTATGGGGGTGAAACACGGGCCATGAAAATAGATATGCGTAGGCTCCAAGTCTTTGACTATAGAAAATTTCGAAGTGTCGGTTGAAAAATGGAGTAAACAATATTATTGATGCTAGATACAAAGTAGTGGGAAGACGTAATAAGTCAGTTGAAAGATGGTAAACTTTCGAGTGAGATGGATAAGATATGTGTTGCGTATTCTCGATCACCATGTGCCTCGTCGCACGATGTTGGTTTGGGTAGGGGTAGGATAGAAGAAAGGTAGGGGCATCTAAACCAAAATATTAATCGATGAAGCCTTTGACTGCTGACATAAAAATCATATTGGTGGATGCAGACTACCTGATTAGAGTGTGCATGATAAACACGATGAGTGGCTCCATACGCTAGGTGAGATAGCTGAGAATCATTCGGTTGCAGTGACGCAAATATATTCACACGTTCTCCTTTATCTCAGGTCCCATTATTCTCCTGCACATAAGTTTGCTTCATTTCTTCTTGCTGAATTATATTATCATATTATTCCTGTAAATTTGATCTAGTAGTGTCAATGTGGTATAGCAATTTGGACGTATATGTGCCAGTTTCTGCGTTCATAACTGGCTTTCTTGTTTTTACTTTTTCTGCAGCTTCAAAATCCAACTGTTCAAAGTCTTAGTACTACTGACTGTGTGAGCGATTCAACAAATACGTGCTTTAATTTATGTCCTGTTTCATTATCCGAAAGACATCACCACCCACCGGCTTTGTTACGCTTACTGAGTGAAGAAACAGGTGTTAGTGAGCAGCAGATAGTGGAGTTAGAGCTTTATTTTGCTGATGCTCAACCTGCTTGTGTTGGTGGACTGTACAAGGAATTTATTCATGCTCCTCGTCTAGACAATTTGTTCAATTCTTACGCTGGCCTCCATGGTTTCATTGAATCTCTTCCAACTTTATCCTCTGAGTGTAATATGCGTTTATTGTGCTTATTTGATCATGAAGAGGTCGGGTCAACATCAACCCAAGGTGCAGACTCAGGCTATACTTTGTCAGTTATTCAGTCGACTTTGCAAAGCGTTTGAAATGTCTAGTACATCTAACATACCCACGTCAAATAATCCAAATACACCACATAGTAAATATAATTTAGATCTTAACTTTGAACAATCTCTGGCCAAATCTTTTCTTGTATCTGCTGATCAAGCTCATGCAGTTCACCCATCATGGAGTGAACGTCATGAATGCTATCACAAACCACAATTCCATGGTGGAGTTGTCTTAAAATATAATGTTTCACAACGTTATGCTACAAACGGTCTCACTGCGGCAGTTGTTCGTGAAATAGCTCATTTATCTAATGTCCCGGTTCAGGTTTGTGGTTTTCAGCTTTCATTGAGTAAACTGTTAACTTATATGTATGAAATTTCGAAATATATACCAATTTACAGACCTGTTCGATTTGTTAATAAAGATTAGAGTACATTATTTGAAGAGACATGATTCATATTTGGTTCATTTGAACACCGAATACAAAGTTATTAAAACTATGATGGGTATGGTGTTTGCAAAATGCATAATCATATGTGATAGCATATTTATTACCTAATCCTCTAGACACATAATCGTCTTTATAAAATTGTATGGAGTAGTTGATATTCATATAATGAATAGAAAGAATACATTGTTTCGTGAGTTTAAGACTAGACAATGTTGCATGGGATGGAAACCAAATCGCATATTGTGCAAACTTGAAAAACTTACGAATATTTAGTTACTTCGCAATGATCGTGAGTATTGATGGTTATAGAAAAGGTTAAGAAAAATCAGTGGATTTCGGCTGCATCTACTGAACTGATAGATGTTTATCAACTCATCGCGTTTGACTCTAAACACGATGAGGAGCCAAGGCGACTTAAACACAGACTAGTTAAAAGCTTACGTAATGATCGTGATCAGTGGTGGGTGATGAAAGCTAGAGTTGGAAAAGGCAGTGACAATAGGCAACAGTCGACAGCTGTTCAGATTTATCACCTCATCTGATGTAGATTTATTACACCATCAATAGATTCACCACATTTACCTAGTACTCTATTCCTAACCCACATATTGCTTGCTCGGTGGTCCCAGAAAACACGAAGCACGTGACCATTAAGGCATAGAGGATATTCGTAGGCTTCTAGTATTCTATCATGGATGTCTTCGAAGCACTACTCGTGTCTTCTGGGACCACCAAGTAAGCAGTATGTGTGTTAGGAATAGAGTACTAGATAAATACGATAAGTCTGTTGATGGAGTTAGGACATGTGTCACGTATGTCTGACCACCGCCTACGTCAATGAACAATTCTGTCGTGTGTAGGTGTAGGCTAAAATAAAACTAGGGGCGGTCAAACAAAAACATGGCACCAATCCATGAAGTCATTGACACTTGGGCTGAGCTATATTGATAGGTGTAGACTACCTGGCTGGGGTCTGTGTGATGATCGTAACCAGTGGTTAGAGACTTTAGGTAACATGGCTCAAAATCTTTCTCGTTGAGATTACTCCACAACTTATCCTTCGAGCATTTACTTGTAATTACCTCCAATTGACCTTGTTCTAATCTGATTAAAGACTAGTCTTGAACCTAAAGAATATTATATTCTTTAATGTACATATGAGTGTTCTCGTATACAGGGCATTGTTTATCTATGTTTCAACTGTATTGATTACTGTTCATGCTGTATGTATGGAATTGATTTTGTTGTTCACTCTTAGCAATTTCAATTTTTATACCTACTTTTTTTCGTTTTTCATTAGGAATTTGTTGCAAGACAAGATATGCACTGTGGTTCTACAATAGGACCTCTATTATCATCACAATTAGGAGTACCTACAGTGGATTTAGGATTTCCTCAACTAGCTATGCATTCGTGTAGAGAATTGTGCTGTTCAAGTAGTGTTGAACAAGCAGTTCGTTTCTATTCATCTTATTATGAACATTTATCGAAAATCTGGTGTAATCAGTATTCTCTTCGGCAAAGACCACCTCATCAGTCTTATGGTCCAGTTCATACAGACAGTCATTTGTGAGGTGAATTCGAAGAAGTTAGAAAAGATATATCAAGACATTTTTTGAAGTGATTTCCTTTTTGAATATTTTGTTATTTGTGAAATAGTCAGAACGCACACATACAGATACACTAAAACTACTAATTGTTGTTGTAACCCATTCTGAAGTAAATAGTACTTGTCTTTACACAAACTTTTTATATTGATATTCCCTGACTTCCATTTTTGTATGTTACGGTATTCTCATTAATTGTGTCTTCTTTATTACTTCATTCTATCATAGTTTATTGACTTCCATTTAGTCTTCGTTCACTTTACTATTTTCTTACTATCCTGTGTAGTAAACAAATTGACTAAGTTTTTGACGTTCAAAATGTTTCTCAACTGTTTACACACTCTATGAAAGGCAATGGAAACGATCACGAGTGAATTTGAGTCATCTTTATACACGTTATACCATAATTGTGATTACTCTGTTTATTTCTATGCCCCTTTTTTTCATCTTCTCTCCTTTCTTTCTTCTCCCTCTGTCTTTCTACATTTGTCATTCAGTATAATCGACAGGATTCTATCCTATTTATTAAGCCTCAATTATTAAATGAGAATATACAAGATATGCATATTATGTAATTTCTGTTCTTTTCTAATAAATTTTTAGATCTATAAATCAAATCAACCCAGTTACGTTGTAGGTATAAAAAATTTCTTGTATTCATCTCTTTTCTTTTTTGTTTCCAAAAATTATTTACCAGTTATCTCTTTGTAGATGAAGAGCATCACTTGACTTTCACTTCTACATTGTTTCTCTTCTCTTTTTTTTATTGTTGTCGCAGACCTTTTTTTTTCCTTGAATTTTAATATTTTATATACACATGCAATATTGAATAAAGTTGATTTCGATTGTATTCCTCTCGGGAATTTCCCTTCTATCTATTATTCAACACTGATAATTACTTCTTGTTTGATCATATTAAGGATAGTAAGTTCAACAAGGTTTACATTATAACTTAAGCAGTTTAGACTTGTGTTTTTTGGAAATCTGTACATTTAATGTAATATAATCATTGCTTTTATAGTGAGGTGCACTAGTCATAGTTTCAATATGAATAAGATAAAATCGGTGTGGACATTGCCGAAAACTATGTATAACAAAAACGTTATGACTCAATAGGTATTTGATGACTTGTTTTACAATTATTACTCGTACATAGCTGAGACAATTGATATTCAGTGTTACTACGAAGCATAAGTTTGTGCACAGAATGAGCAAGTAGCTTTATGAAAAGTATTTTTCTATTTTGAAGAAATATAAATTGTTACATTTTACATTCCGATCAACCTAAACTATGACCCTAAATCCACCAGTGTAATGTAAGAAGTTTTCGTTAATACTGTTTATGTTGATTAGAAACTTAAGTTTTATCTACAGATACTACACTAACGTGAGTTTTATAATGAAAATCGAGAAATCAATGTATTCAAAGTAGGTATTATTAGAATTCTGAATTTGCAGTGGAGGGGTATCCAAAAGTTGAATAAAAGGATGTCTCTTGGACAGATTCTAATGATTCCTATGGTCCCCCCCCCCTATAAATTTCGATAATGTAGTTAGAAGATGCAATTGAACTTAACAATTTGGTAATACGCAGTTGTCACAGCATTTATATATAAACATGGAGAACTAATAAAGCAAAAGGTCAAGTTACAACAGTGCGGTAAAAAGAGAGAAAACTATAACACCAATAACTGAACTTGCCATAGCGAATTCATAGTTACAAATGATTGTTTTTGCACACCAAACGGTAGGTTATATTTTCTAATGGCTAAGACCTCTATAAATTTGAGAATACGTTTTTAGTGACTCCTATACAAAACCTCAACCCTACCGTTGCTAGGTCAAACTTGTGGCCTGTCATTTTGTTTTGTGATAGATGAACGAGGTTTTCTACTCCGTTTGTCTATCGGTTCATTGCAGGCAGTTGAGTTTTGAAACCATTTGGTCACATTTTCCGATAGCCCTGACTACAATGTCCGATTACTCTTCTGTATGTGTATGTATACACATATGAATCAGTAGCTGCATTGAGTTATATTATTATCATTGATGAATTTATGAAGCTTTTTCGGAAACACAGACTTTGATTTTTTTTCATTTATAATTAGTTTACCGTTGTAATAAGTTGTTTTCCTTTCGCTAATTGTGACCTTGTTAGTTGGTTTTTACATTAGTTATTAAATTTCAACTCGTGTCTGTTTAGCATCAGTGTTTTAGTCATCTGTTGTATTCATTCTGTTATTGTATCGGCTGTACAAAGACGTTGGTCTTATTAGAAAGACATTTTACCAAGCCTCGCTTGTATTTCAGTGGACAAAAGCTTTAAAAGTCTAAGTATTGTTCAGTCCATGTTGGCCTTCCATAGAGCTATCATATCCTTGATTTAGAAGAATATCTAGGAATGACAATTGGCTGTCATTCTATTTTACTTTGGTTAAAATAATGTCAATTTTGTACTTTGTTAACTTTGTCTTGAAAATGAACCACATCGAAATCTTTATACCGTATCATAAGAATATTGTCTACATATCTCCTATATAACGGAACTTCCATGATAAGTTGAACCATCACGTTTTCAACACCTCATATATGTATCTACAAAGAGTGGTCCTTATGGACTGCCTATCGCAACACCATCTATCTGTTGAAAATAGTCACCGTCAAACGTAAAATAGACTTTCTGTACGTAATAAAAGTATTTCTTTTTAGTGTTTTTGGTGAATAGGGAAAAGATGAAAATGCAACAAAGGCAATTGATAATCTTTATTAAAGGAATGTTAATGTGAAGAATTTACATAAAATGAATGCAGTCCTATTCGTAATATTTGTGTCAAGAAGGAGGTCTACAGTCTCAAAGGTAAATTTTATAAAATCTCGAATAATTTGTTCCAGATTTGGTTTATTAAATTTACTATTTCACTAGTTTATGTGATGGTGAACTGTACATTGATAATATTGGTCTTAAAGCATTATCAGACTTGTGAATTTTAAGTAACTCATACGAATGTTGGAGTGTAGATCGAATAAGTTTTAAAATGCTAAATTCATCTTTGGTTATAATATTCATGTTAAATAGCTTCAATTGACTAGAGTTTACTTTGCTTTCCAATTTTCTAATTTGATTTGACGGAGCTAATGTCACCAAGAGTAGGCAGCATTTCTTTTTTCATAATCACTTTTATTCATTACAATAACACCAGAACATTTTTCAGGTTCAAGTATAACAGCTTCAGATCAGCATCGAAGAACAGTCATAGACATCTTGTTAACAAGAAGAGTAGATGGTACATCAAAAGCAGTATGTATAAAAAATTAGTTGATCAATACTCTCATTTCTACAGTTCTATGCCGCTAAGATACAAAATAAATTTAGTGAAAAGTTTAATGCATCTTGCTAGCTGTGTCTGATCTGAGAACACTATGTAAGAATAATCAACCACCATTTGCAACATACTAATCATGAAAGTGTACGCACTAAATAAATAAGCACATGATGGAAGTAGAAAAAAAGTTATAAAACACAGTTGCTTGATGATAATTCAGTGAAATTACTACCCAACGCATTTAAAAAATGTTATAAACAACGTTTTCTCCAATATCCACACGATATTCTGCAATTACTCTATCATGAGAATAGGAAATATGTTTATACTTTTTGAATTCGTTTCATTTTTGTGTATCAACTAATTTAACTTGCTTTGTGAAGCCTTTTACATTTGGGTTGCGATTCTGTAATCCGTCACAATTATTTAACGTTACGCAACATGATTGAGTAAAGAACAACTACGACAAGTAAAGAGCTCCATACTTACACACTTAGTTGACACGTAATATCAAATAGATGTGAAAAAAACGCTTGATAAATCATTTACTGAATCCCATTCAATTTACTCTATGGTTTAAGTATATATTACTTACATTTACTGGACGTCATCGGTATACACCTTTTCAAACAGACTATTTTTTTTTGGATTGCGACTTACAAGCGGAATCAAGGATGCGCGTTTCGTCCTATTTGGGATTCGTCGACTGAATGTACCTGTGATGTACTTGTGGTTAGTCGAGGAAATCTACTCAGGATGCATATATAGCAACACAAGCTGACCACTTTTTGTCTGTGACTAAACAATGGGAAGATACAAAATCATCCTAATGAGACTATGTGCGCATGAGAAATGTATACAACCTGTTTGCTTGTCTTGATCATCATAATAGCCATTAATTTGATGGTTTATAAATGACTGGTGACATTCGCCTCTCTTATTACTTATATTATTATCATCCCAATTTCGATTCTTCTCATAGATTCTAAGAGCATTGTTTGTTTAAGTTTATTTACCATATTAATTTATTCAGCTTTAGTGGTGGTAATCTTCTAGTGTTGTGTTCATTTTCGTTGTATTAACTTACAAATTGTTTATTAGAATAGCAGAAGTACTTAAAAATTCCCTATTGAATTACTACTTAGGAAAAGTGTTTTATTCACCCTTTGATTCTGTTCTTTGTAATCATATATTGAAGTCGGTTGAGTACAACAGAAAACCAAGAATCACTGAACAGTTGAGACTTCTTAGAGTATCCACTAGTGTCCATTCCTGACTTCTCCAGAAAATCTTACCTTTTTTATGTAGCGTATAATTGTTATTTAACCATAATCAGGTTCCATAAATGATTATATCAGTCATGTTTTGTTTTCTGTTCAATATGTAGATAGTTTAATTTCTGTATGACACCTGAAGGTACTGTTTAAACATATGCTACGCACTGCTAATTAGTTCCATGCTGGGACAAAACAGATCTCCAATACTCAGCAGTTTTCAGTGGTACCCAACTAACATCAATCTGTAATTAATACAAACAACTATACTCAAAATATTTTGAAAACTCAATCATTGTTGATCAAGATTATTTGAGATTTTGAAATTAAATAAATAAGTACCATCATTGTCATCAATTAATAAATAATTACACAAACGTGAAAACTATACATATAAACGTTTTGCTCATATTCCACCCATCCTTTTATATACCTACAAAAACCTGACCACGCAGGGCACCAATAGAAAGAATCACATTTATTCAATAAGGAAACAATAATTACTAGGAACTAAAGATACAGATACACAAATAATCAATTATAGTTTTTGAATGACAAATGATACGATAACAATCTATTAGTCTAATGGGAAGTTAGAGAGATGAGAACATAACAATAATAGAAATAAAATAATCGATATGCACACACTGAAAATAAATGAAGTAGTCAACTGTAAAACAGTTTAGAAAGTTAGTTACTATTCCTGAATTGTACGAAAGAACAGTCTAACTTGAAAACAATAGCAGTATCAAGACTTCATTTAATCTTCAATGTATTAATTTCATGTTACTGTCCATTTGAAAAGAACGATTTATCTAATTAACTAAGCTAATAAGAAGCTGTCCATCAACGCATTATGGATAATTTTAAAAGGGAAACATCTAAAACTGATGACTTAAAAGTAAATAAGGAATTGTGTAAAGACTTATTTTAACAAATTAAGATTAGAGACGCTTTAAAAATAAAAGATGACTTAGTCGTAAATGAATATTCTCTGTATATTATTTATTAACAACTGTCTGCCTAAGATACTTCGGATCCGTTGGACAGGTACCATCAACAACAACCTTCTATGGCAAAGAACAAATCAATCAGCTTCTAGCCGAGGAACAAATTAGGAAAAGACACTGGAGGTGAATAGGACACACGCCTGAAAAAATCACCAAACTATCACAAGACTAGCATTAACATGGAATCCTGAAAACCGAAAAAGAAGAGGAAGCCTGAAGAACACATTGCTTCGGGAATCGGATACAGACATGAAGAGAACGAAGATCACTTGGGAAAAGCTGTAAAGGAAAGCCCAGGACAGAGTGTGTTGGAGAATGGTGGTCGGCGGCCTAAACATGTGGTGTAACAGGCACTGATTGATTGTTCAGTATGTGAAGTGTACACTGTAAAATAATAAGATGAAAACTACAACCTCCTTAACAGTTTTAGCAATGTTTTGATCAAGTAATCACTGTTATTATCATCAGTTACTATAGTGTGATTTTTCCTCGGGATCTTTCGTTAAAAGGAAAAAGAAAACAAAAATTACTATGTAATTGCGTTGCTTCTAAAACAGCCTTCCAGTGTGAGTTCCTGGTTTTCAATGACTGTCTAAATGAAAATAGTTTGTGATATCAAATTAAAATTCAACCATCTGTAAAACACCAAATTACAGTCAATATCATCTCGCTAATGATTAACTTCTGGAAGTAATTCCTTGAGTTCTAATAAGAAAATGTGACCAGCAGAGTTCAGCTATGTTAGTTGTTTGTCAGATAACCGCTAACGGTATAGGATGAAGTTGGGTAAATTTAATCCTGAACTGACTAAGTTTGAAATACCCACCTTCGGGACCTGCCCATTAGTCTAACGGTTATGTGTTCACTACGAAGCTTGAAGGTGGTGGGTTGAATTCCCTGGGTGCGGTTGTGAATGTGGACTGCCGCATAGTCTCGTACTGGGACAAAACAGTTGTTTGGCAGTGCATCTTGGTTTTCATTGATTCTCTACATTAGACTAATTCATGATATCAAATTAAAAGAAAATTTATAATCAATAGCGAACTTTAAATGACCTCAGTTCGCTGATTTCTTGTGTTTAATTCTACTGTAATGTAAAATAAAACACTTAGACTAGCTGATTTCCCTAGTTTATGATATTCTCTCACAAACCTTCGTGGGAGAATTTCATTATTATTTCTAGCCTACGAGGTATCAGAAGAAAGAATGAATTCATTCGAAAATAAGGATAAAATTTCCCAATAATTAAAAAATATTTATTCGTGAAATAAATGTTTAAAGGTAGTATTAATTAGCAATAATAACCATGTCGGCGACATGAAACCAATAGTAAACACTATGTGATTGGTTCCTTGTATTTAACTACTTTAGTTAGCGAATTTCAATGTTCTTGTGTATGATGCTCTAAGTAATGTATATAAGTAATGTTTGCTAACAGTACTAGTCTTTTTTGAGTGGTGAAATATCTTGTGGAATGCCCAGATTACGTGCCATAACTATATGTGACTGTATCAGCGCTGAGGTTTTGAATAATTGTTGGTATATCCTATCAGCTTATTCATACTTTAGAACTATCTATCACATAACTTGTGTCACTTTGGTTGTATTACTCCAAAAACATAGAAATAATATACTTATGATATCACGAATTGCTCAGCATTATACAGTCATTTAAAATTATTAAGTAATTCTACACAACTATTTCATCTTAGTATAGGACTCTTCAGCAGCCCACCTGCACGAACTCGCCAGAAAATTCAACCGACCACCATCAGGCTCCGTAGTTAGCTCATTACCATTAGACCACTAAGCCTGGCTTGAAGTGGCTGAGGTTGTCAGTATGAGTACTTTATATTTTCCTCTTATAATATAGTGATATTTTGCATATGACTGGAGATTCGTAAACACTTTTCGTAACATCACCAATAACGACATAACTAAATCCTGTCAAAGAAATCTAACAATTCATAAACGAAAGTAATAGTTGTATACTCTTGTAGATAGTAATCATTGTACAAATAAAATTTAAGAAATATTAAAAAATCTGTAACTATTCATATAAGTTTAAGTAGAATAATCTAAAATAAGAATTCACACTTAAAGTATCCATCAACGCAATGATAACCTTCAATATCCCTTTTCTCTTCTTTCAATTTCGGGTAAAAAGATCAATGTTTAATACAAAATAAAACAGATTGTTTTAACAACCTCCCTTAACCAACCCAACTGCACTGATTTTATCCGTAGAATTCTAACATAAATTTAGTTGAGTCTCATAGTTATTGGCTTATATTCTTCTTCTTAAAAATTATAATTCTTAAGAAAATTTAATCATATCACTAGCATCCATTTCATGTCATGTTTGTTACCATAATGAACAATAAATATTGTAGAATGTAGTGAATTCATTTTATTTTATGTGTTCTAACTATTAAAAGTACTTCATAACAATAAATTTTTATCTGTGGAAAAAATTATATTGAGATGGTTTTTGTGTAGATAGGTATTTTATTTAAATGTTTGTATTCTTCACAGATTGCTGTCGGTTTGATACTGGTGAAAACTGAAAAGTATTTGAAAGTTATTTCATTTTAGTATGGAACTCCTCATCAATTTACAAGCACGATTACAACAGGAAATAGTGAACATTAACTTCACGTTTTATGTTAAACGCCTAACCACCAGCATCACTGGGTTAGCCGGCCTCCAATGACAGAGTTTCCACTTCCATTCGTTTCTGATAAGAATCAGCGATCATTCATTGTCGTTGGTAATAATTGCTACTTATCGACAAGTCTGAACTCCACCAATCAGTAACAGTTTACCAACAAGAATCTATGACGAATATAAATAACTAGACTTGATGTGTTTCATGTTTATTTGATTGTCATAAAACTTATTAAAACCATTGTTACACTTGTATTTCTCGAGTTTAAGGTTAGTAAAGTCGGGTTACATTTTATGTTACACATTAGAGATAACTATCACCACCTATTCGATCGACACAGTGACGACATGGTGAACAACAAATTAATTACTACACAGTGATCAACTATAGCGTACAACTCAGCCTTGAAGCTACTCAGTCGTGTCCTGAGTAAATCAGTGGTAGCTGTAGCAGACTGTAAAACTGGGTGACCTGAAATAGACTTCGTTAAGGAGCATAAGTTCCTTCAATAAGTATAGGGTTCACCTTGCAGACTGAGTGATATATGGTATAAAACCTAGGTTCCAATGTATTTTGTCGATTATCCCCATAAGAGCACTCATTCTACATAGATTACTAATGATACCTATTCACTTAGATTAGTAGCCATATTACAACTCAATTGATAAGAACTCAATCAGCACCATAAAGGACGTGACAAACGTCAAAATTAAGCAATACATAATGATCAGCTAACGTATTCTGAATTCTAAATTTACTTTAACTTGATATCACCTATTGGTCCAGGTTACATAATCATCGAAAACCAGGAACTAGCAGTGAACAGCTCATTCATCTGAATATGGGACTTTTTGGCAGTCAGCATCTATAACTTCTGGTAATCCAGTTCACTCAGCGAACGATTAACCGTAAGCCCACTGAGCCACCACTCAATGGCTGATATTTTTAATTCAGAAAATTCGAGATATGTCTGGTCAATCTCGTCCATTGTAATCCGTGGTTTACTGCCTCATACCCTACGTAATTGAACTTCACTGGTAACATCTCACTAGAACTTCAGGACTTTCTTTCAGAAGGTGATCACTAGTGGTTTAATGGTAATAAGTTTGCTGCAAAACCTGAAGTTTCTACGGGTCGACTACCTGACAAGGTCGCGAATGAGTACTGCTGAAATGCCGCATACTAGGGCATAACTACTGTTTAGCGCCAGTTCCTGGTTTTCAATGACTGACTATTTTAGACCATTTCGTGATATCAAATTAAAACTGCAATTATCTCCACAACACCCAATCACTAAATTTATCTTTGCTAGATTCATTACTTATTTTCTGTTCACAATAAACCCAACCGTTATATAAATCAGAAGATAGTTAGATAAATAATCTCAAGTACTTATCATTCAACTATACATTTACAACTACGAACTCATTCGGTAATTAAAGTGAATTAACACAAATCATCACAAATAAAAATTAGATAAATTAAATTAGAAATAGTTAACTACATGTTATTTTCGATCAACTGAAGATAACAATAATTATAATGCGTATATGCATGTATATACAACAAAGAATCTTGCACATATGTTCATTTGTCCAAGTTTCCATAACTTAGTGAAAAGGCGCAATAAAAAGCAAATTAATTACTTCAATAATATTATGAAAAAACGCGGACATAGAATACAGTATCGTTAGATAAAATTACTTCTTCAGACACTAACTCATAAATGTATATCAAACTTCTAAAGTAACTATTAGGATCGACTAATTCAGCTACTTTACTCTATGTATTTAGTTAAAGTATTGGTGAACATAAGTCCTGAATTAACAATATGCATTCAGAAAAGAAAGAAGGGGGATTGGAGGGACATCCTAAATATGCCTGTATTGTTACTTAAAGTATTCAGGAAACTCTGTTTATTGTCAGCGTTTGCACCGAATAGCATCTGTCTATACTAAATCACTCAATGAACCTCTTAGTATTAACTGATAAGTCGAAAAGTGAATTAGTAGATGTGACATTATTGGAATTTCGTTTATATGTTGGATACAAATAAAGGAAAACTACATACAATGTAACAGTTAATGGATTTATTTTTAATGGTAAGCTTCACCAACCACACACTTCAAAGAAGTTGTTTTCAACAAAAATTCCATAAAATAATAAATGTAAGCAAAATTTGGTGTATATTTGTTGTGAATAATGTTTCTGACGGTTTTATTTTTGTGTTTTAATTCTATCATTCGGATAATGACTCAGTGGTGCAGAGGGATGGGCGTTCACTAACCTGAAGTCCCTGGAGTGGAATCTAGTGTGCTGAGTAGTTCCATACTAGGATGAAACATCTGCTCAGTGCTTCTTGGCTTTCAGTGGTACCCTACCATCATCAATCTGTTACAAACTCAATCAATTAGTTTATTATTCATTTAAAGTTCATAAAGCTCCTTCAACCTTCATAAACGGAATCAATTATGAAATAGATTGATTGTTAAGTACAAATTTCATCCAACCCTTTTATTTACATGAGATTGATAAGGGAAAAATATATTTTTTTTTCTTTGAGCTTTGGTTATTAATTTCTCACTTGTATAGATACATAATGCGTAGGTAGTGTTCATCAGTAATTCCAACAAAATTCGGTAGTTCTAAGTAGTAAAGTTCATATGTTGTTTATTATTGAAAAATTCAGGGAAGGAAATCTGATGTAATAAACCACTCGTCACCAAGGTAATATTTCAAAGGCTCATGTGCGAATGTAAATTGTCATTTTAAATCAATATGTCATTCTTAATACAACATAAAGTCTTGAAATGGCTCATGTCCACCTTTCCTATGTACTTACGGAGTCAACAGAACTGTTCTACGATATAAAACTACTTCGAATGAGATTATTCGGCAACAAAGTATAGTTACACCAAAAATCTTATTTATTATAGCTGCACAATCGTATTTATCGATAACGTAAACATAATAGTCAATAATAACAGAGAAAGTTATTGTGTTATTAACAAAATATAATGAAAGATGATTATAATTGCCTTCACATGTTTTAAATACATTCTATAACAAACAAGTGGTAATAAGAATGATAATAGCATGTTGATGAGAATGTGACAAATATAATGAAGATAAAATAAAAGTGAATACGTATCTTGAACTACTAACATACCAATAAGGAGGTTTTAATGCTAATTAAAAGTTAATAAATTGAATATACAGCATCCGTACACAATGATCTGGCTTGAATTAGTGAATTACTAATACCTTCACTTTTAGAAATGTTTCAACCTACTTCAATTACTTCCATTTTGTTTGCTTCACTAAATTATTTTGAATGGAAACAAAGATGACCAAGACTAGAGTAGAGTATAGCAACTAGCAAACATGATGTTCAAAATGTCTGTGAGAAGTTGCTTTTAGCGGTAGTCAACAGGAAATCCTAGATCTAGGTTTACATTATTTAACACACATCAACAAGTGTGTCCTGTGAGGGAACGCATTAACTCTGTGGATCCGATTCCAAGTCATCAAGTCTAACAGTCTACTGCCGACATCATTGAGCTATCCGAACCGCGAGTAACTCCCCGTAGGACTGAGCTGCATACATTGATTGCTCAGTATGTAGTGACCAGTTGAATGCTCAATAAGTCTTTTATAGTACTGACTGTATTCCGTTAAACTGGTTAAAATTTTTTTCACTAGTCCAAAGGACTTGACATTACTGGGATTATGTAGAGTTGGTAATTTGCTTGTTGAAATGTCCTTGTTCAGCTTACAAATGGACCAACCATTGTATTATGCCAATCATAAAACAGTGTCTATCACTTATTAGTTTATCGCTTTTGGAGGGAATTATATAACGGAAGATATTAATATATTACAAGACAAATAAATGAATCGAATTTTTAAAGTGGTGTTCCTGCTATTAAACCACAAAACAACGATAAAGAAATTTAACAGTGTCTAGAAAGTCGTCAGTTCATCCTTCAAAGAATTTAAAGTGAAGACTCATTACAATATGTCTCCTCCTACGAATACATTTACGAAAAGAGAAAGATTTATCGACAGATGGACGAACACCACATTTCTTATAACTAGAAATTATATGCGTGTATGGTTCACACTACAAATTTAGTTTTATGGACAGGTTTCCATGAGGGAGGAAGGGATAATATAGTGAGATTCATTTGGTTAACAATACAAAACTCTATTCAAAAAGAACAATACAACTATTATTAAATGCTATTGTCTCTGTGAATTAGAATATAACCCTGATTAAACATTTAAATTCAAACCGTACAAACTATTTCCAGATTTTTCACTTTGTCTTGCCCAGTCTCATCGAATTGGAACTTCAGTTCACGAATACGACTGGGACTTAAGGCTGAAACAGAATTTAGCTTATGCATTAATATTAGCAATATGATATAGAAATTGAGTGAAATTCAGTGTTAGATATTGCAATAGGGATTTCTCATTTGAATCAACGTTTTTTGAATGTATCAACAGATGAAGTTACAACTACGTATTGAAGTGGAAAGTTTCCCTTGTCGACTATTCTTACATTAAAATCCACTTCTTACCCCGAAATTTAACATAAAATCGTATTACCTAACACTAAAAAGCCTTAATTTAATTAGAATTCTTAGTATTTGACCTAAAGACTAATCCTAGCTATGCTATATTGTCTACAATGGTCATTTTCATTTCAAATTCGTGGCAACCTTGAAGTCGACAGTGATTCTGTTATTGGCTGACTAAGAAATTTTGTTCAGTCATTTAAGCGTCACATTTGTTTGTTACTATACTCGTTACTACTCTAGCCGAAAAATTCTTGCTAATTTACTATTCTAATAGACACACCACTAGAATGGGCATCTACATATTTTTAATGTCACACATACACCATATTAGATTTGATCGACATATTATTTGAGTATATTAAATGTATATACTTATTTTGCATACTTGTATCAATTAGGTGAATAAATATAAACTTGCATACCATGCATACATCAAAATGCCTTATCGGCTTCTAATGTATCTATCTTATTAGTTAGGAAGATTGATTATATCACATGGTATTAAGAAAATACCATGATGAGCATATAAGTAAAACTTTGCATAAATTATATGTGCCATTATTTCAGATTGACTTATACTAATGGTAACTTCATTCAATAACATACTTTCTTTTATGAAATTCATTTGTTTGATATTTTTATGTAGTTAATCACTCATAAAATTTAATATTATTATCTATCTGAATGAATATACGCAACAGATCAGTAGACATGACTAGTAAGTTATTGGGCTTACGATTGATCAAGGCAATCACTTTTACAGTTCGAATGATGTAGAGAATAACTGTTTTAGGGTGACTATTTTTTTAAATGGTAAATAATTTAAAATAACTAGTTAAAAACAACTTTTCTAGTCTGTTTGAACTAGACTGGCCTGGATAAAACTTAAAAGTATATGTAACTGGTAAAAATGAGTAACATAGAAGCAACATAGAATTCAAGCGCTTTACAAAACAACCAACAAACTTCGAGGTGTTTTGGTGAAAACGGGAGAAAAGATCCCTTTCACCTCCACATAACTGTATCTACGGCTTAGTGTGTGTCAATTGTAATGCCTTCTACATTAGTAAATCTTCTCAAGAAATCATGACTTGTGCCAAAGAAAATGATAACTACACAAAACGACCTCCCAATAATCTTGTAGAGTTCGAAGGATTGAAGATCGAATCAGCAATAGCAGTGCATGCTATTTATAACAACCACATAATAGACATAAATAATGTCAGAATCATTCAGCAGGGTTTCGCGAACTACAAAGAAAAGCGTGTGGCTGAAGTATTTTATTTTTTACTTAGCCCTACTACACTAAATAGAAAGGAGGTCCTTATCATTCGTCCAACGTGGTCTATTTACCCAAATAACAACAACAAATTGGGTAGTTTTTCATACGTTAAAAGCACAGATTATCGCCAAAAATTTCCTCACTTAACACTACATTTTTTATATGCACAAACAATTAATGAGCATTCAAAAGCACACATACATGATTCACTTTGAAACACCTTGACCTTGATTAACATGACTTCAACACGTTCAGACTAATAATTAACTTGTACTAATTTTCTTGATTTCGATTTGTTCCATCGTATTATTTGAAGTTCAATCAATGATTGCCTGTTACTCCACGTAATGCATAGGCTGCCGACCACCGTTCTCCAACACACTCTGTCCTGGGCTTTCCTTTACAGCTTTACCCAAGTGATCTTCATTCTCTTCATGTCTGTATCCGTTTCCCGAAGTAATGTGTTCTTCGGTCTTCCTCTTCTTTTTCGGCTTTCAGGATTCCATGTTAATGCTTGTCTTGTGATAGTTTGGTGATTTTTTCAGCCCGTGTCCTATTCACCTCCAGTGTCTTTTCCTAATTTGTTCCTCGTCTGGAAGCTGGTTGGTTTGTTTTCTGCCATAGAATGTTGTTGTTGATGGTATCTGGCCAACGGATCTGAAGTATATCTTACACAGACAGCTATTTATAAATATTTGTATCTTTTGGTTTAGGCTTTTTGTAGTTCTCCAAGTTTCAGCTTCATACATCAGAACTGTCTTCACATTCGTATCGCAAATTTGATTTTAATGTTGATTGAAATTTGTTTGAGCTCCAGCTATTATTTAATTGAAGAATCACTGCCCTTGCCCTTCCGATCCGCGCCCTCACACCTACATCAGACCCTCCTTGTTTATCGATGATGCTGTCCAAGTATGTAAAGGTTTCTGTATCTTCCAGAATGTACCCGTCAAGTGAAATTAGGTTACTGTTTGTTATTTGTATCAAAGAGTCTTGGGTTTTGTGTATGTTGAGGTCTACTACTGCCAAGGCTGCTGCTACACTGTCCGTCTTTACCTGTATTTACTGCTGTGTGTGAAATAGAAGAGCTAAGTCATCTGCAAAGTTCGATTCATCTAGTTGCATTCAGATGGTTTTCTGGTTTCCGAGATTTCTTCCGGATGTTGCAGTTTTTATAATACAGTCAACAATCAGCAGGAAGAGGAAGGGCAGTAGTATAAAGCCCCGCCTTCACTTTGAATGTATCTGTGAGTTGACCTACATGCATGATTTTGCAGTGTAATTTGTAGTGAGAATTACGTATGTTATTGACTATCCTCTTGGATACACCATAATATCGAAGAAGACTCCATTATATTCTCCAGTCCACGTTGTCAAATGGCTTCTCATATTCAAGGAAATTGATGTAAAGTGGTTAGTTCCATTCAATTGATTGTTCAACAATAATCTGTATTGTTGCGATTTGGTCAGTGCACAATTGATTAATACGGAATCCGGCTTGTCGATCACGAAGTTGGTTGTCGACTGGATCTTTCATTCGGTTCAGTAATACTCCGTTGAAAACTTTCTGATGCTAAAAGTGGAGTGATGCCTCTGTAGTTCTTGCACTTGCTAATATCTCCTTACGTTGGCACCTCCTCCTTGATGAGTTGTCCCTTCTTTCCAGTCTGTTGGCACTTGTTCTTCCTCCCAAATCCTTCTCAGGAGAATGTAGGAGTATCTTCGCAGTTGCCTCTACATCTGACTTAAGTTCCTCAGCTAGTTTTTTGTCTGACCCTGCTGACTTGTTACTCATGATTTGTTGGATAGCCAATTTGATTTATTCGATTGTCGTTAAGTCGATATTTATCGGGAGATCCGTGGCTGCTGCTTCGATGACTAGGTGGGTTCAGTTGGACTAGTCTATTTAAGTGTTCTTCGAAGTGTTCTATCCACCTATTTTAGTTGTTCTTGGGTCTCAGCAGTTGATTTGCCATACTTTTTTTCTGATTGGCCGTTATGGTGAACTTTAATTTCCAGCTAGTTTCTTCGTTGTATCCTACGAGTGTCTCAAGTTTCTTTTCCTTACAGCTTTTCCTACCGTCAATTGCTAGGTCTTCTACATATTTCCGTTTATCCGATCTAATACTCGTCATTCACTCGTTTGTTGACTTCTGGGTATTCGACCTGTGTCTTGGCTTTCTCTCTTCTTGTTCGGTTGTTACTGACTGATATCTTCTTGCTCCTCCTTTCTTAGATCTATCCAGAGTACCAATAGAGATCCATTCTTTATGGTGGTGCCCCTTGCGACCCAACACCTTTCGATATGCTGAAGTTATCGCTTCCTTTACTCCTTTCCAGTTATCCTCCATAGTAGTTTCATCTACTAGGAGATCATGAAATGCCTGGAACTTATTAATCACAGTTATGTTGAATTCGTTTTGTTTGTATCCCAAATAAGGGTTGTAATAAACTTTTGTAACACTGCTGCTCCAGCTGTCTAGTGAATTTTAGCTTCTGTTTCATTTTGGCCACTATCAGGAGGTGATGTGGAACTATATCAGCTCCTTCCTTTGATCTTACGTTTTCCATGGCCCTTCTGAACTTATCACTTATGCAGATGTGGTCGATTCGGTTCTCCGTAATGTGGTCCGGTGAAACCCATGTAGTTTTGTGTATACGTTTGTGCGAGAACATGGTGCCACCTGTAATCATTTTATTGAGGGTACATAATATTGTACACCTCTCATCATTTTTGCTTATTTCTCTTAATCCATGTTTCTTCATGATGTCTTTATATCCGGTGTTATCCATTCCAACCTTGGCACTAAAGTCCTCCAACTAGAACGGTCAGGTCCCTGGCTGAGTATTTCTCGGTGATTGACTGCAGCCATGCATATAACTGGTCTTTGTCGTTTTCGTGGTTGTCGTTGCTGGGTGCATAGCACTGGATGATATTCATCGTAATACCCACCTCCTTTGTATTGAAAGATGCTTTAATGGTTGTAGATTCCATGAGTTTCCTATCCTTTAAGTGTTATCCGTGCTTCTTAAAACAGCATTAGTGCTACTCCTTATGTACGTGAGGTATTTTCTTCTTTGTGACCGGAGTACAAAAGCACTTTTCCTGAGGATAATCGTTTCTGTTCAGCTTGTAACCAATGGGTTTCACTTATTCCAAGTATCTTCAAGTTGTATCTTTTCATTTCTTTAGCTATTTAAATTCTTCTTCCTGTTCTCCATATTGTACGGACATTCTATGTACCTATATAAGTGGTTGCTCTAGTTGTAAGAAGAAACATCGGCCTCATGATTTCCGAAGAAACTCGGCTTTTACCATGTGGTGTCATAAGCAGACCTTCCAACTTTTAGGGCAGAGTTAAAATGGCAATAAAGGTTTTTTACCGGTTAGCGCTTTTTTAGCAAGATTGTTGTTTTACGTGATGGGGTTGCTAACCCCATTCTCAACCCTCCTCCTTAATCCGGGCTTGGGATAGGCAGCAATTTTAGAGAGATTCTAGGCTAGGTTATTACTTAAACTTATGTTTATGTAATTCAGTTATTTAGTATTCTCTGAAGAGGCTGCTTACATTAAGGCGAAAGAAATCGAAAATCTCAATTTCTACTCGCTGGATTATTACTAATATATTGCTTAATTTCACAAACTACTTGTCCAATCCTCAATCTATTCGAAGTTATCAAGTTCAGCCTTGGTAATGATGACCAGTATGTGAAATCTATGATGATAGATGTTCACAATCGTAAAAGTGTAGATTTTTGGAACAAAAGTGGCAAGTAGTCAATGCTCTAATCTTTTAATCTCATCACCATTCAACAAAAGTAGACCGTATTAACATACGGAAATCAGTTGTACAATAAATTAGACGTCCTACATCACAATGGTAGATACATTTCAGCTGCACTGAAAAGTAAAGCTAATAGAAGGCATCTAAGCATTAGTTCAATATGTACAATTACCAACAAAAACAAATCAAATGAATGTTGAGTTCAAATAATTAAAAATTACAAACTTTTATTAATATTTGAAAAAAAGTTGCTTAATAGTAGTATTTAGAGTAGCTTCGAGTGAAAGCTGTAACAGTACACGGCTGATAAAGTGAGTTTCAACATGTACAATACAAGGAGTACTTAGAATACGTAGGGGACAAGAAATGAAGCATAAGAAGCTAGTCTAAAACTAACTTAGATTTAGAGATCTAAGTAACATGTACGTAGATGTCTAGCAACCATGTATACATTATTCATATCCACCACTTGTCATACCAAACATCTTCGTTATTTGTAGTCTGTGCCATCGAATGTGATTAAGGTGCAGCGGCCACAGCACTCTGATGATAAGGACGGCGGGAGTTTTCTACTACAGTTCAAACCTACCTCGGAGGTGGTTAAGTTGCTGAGGCTTAAGCCAAAGTGATAGCACCAGGGACACTACTGAGAGGATATACGAGGGTGGATTCTCTGAGAATCTAGTGCACTGACAAGAACACGACTTTGGAGGTTGTGGTAAACAGGTTAGTGATTAAGTTTGATATCCACCCAATCGACAGATGCATTAGGGCAGCTAAGGGCCACGCCTTTTTCTTCCAACAGCGATCTACTGTTTTTGACATCCGCTGCGATAAACATTATATTACATTACATTGCGAGACGAATCGCGAGAGCAGTTACTAGCATTCCAGTTCCTGGAGTGATTCCGAGATAATAGCCAAACAGCTTCAGTCGGCGAATGCTACACAGCCTATGGATATTGCAGAGATGGCAAGAGTGAGTAGACAACTAGTGGGTATAATAGTTTCGTAAATAATATATGACAGCTGAACAATTTCCACTGAGCAGCAAGTCGCTGCTATTCAGAGAGTAATTAGTCATTGCCATGAGCAGACCGATGTAAACCATCAACAGAGGTAACAAAGAGCAACGTGTAAACATTAACCAACACTAAATGTCTGTTTAATGTGGTGATAGAATTTTATACTCCGAAATAGTTAGTGACCACAAGACAGAGGCGATCGTCACGCTTACAAACACAACGAATCAATGAAGGAGGTAAATGTGACTTTTATGTTACTTTTACTTTCAAGAAGCCTTTAATCTAGTCCACTAATCATCTTAATAGAATGAAATTATCTCTGACTCACATTTTTTAAAAACTTAAACAGGCCTAATTACGATTAACTGTTCATGCATAATAATATAAACAATATGTAAAAACTTAAGACGAAATGTTTTTCTAGAAAATAAAAGCCCAGACGTTCTATAGGATTATTATTGCACCTATTAAAACCTACAATAAAATATAATTCATCTAACAGTAATGAATAAGTCATAAAATAAATGTATTCACTAAACGAGTCTCTTTACAATGAATGCATTATCAAGCTATACAATCGTGTATGTGATAAATTATAGGTCAATGAATAATATTTGTATGAATTCGATTAGTTTTCATGTGAAGTAATTTTATTTTCTTGTGTTTGAAATGATCACTTTGAAATTGAAATTAAAGGAATTATGGAACAAAAACATTTGCTAAAGAATAAGCTTTCATGACTGACTAATTCCACGTGCATTTACCAGTTTACCAGATCATTCGGAGATGGGTTTGTAGATCGTTTAATGAAACCAATGTTCCACTATATCCGATTGTATTAATCAACACGTTTAAACAAGGGGCAGAACAAATCAATCATGTCTTCTATTCTGTAACATTTAGCAGATTCAAGGCTTTCAACCTGAGATTTTTTGTTTGGTATCATCTATAAAATTCAGCTAAATACATCATGAGGCCCTACGTCTGAATATACTTTACACCTGCAGTATCTTTAGTTATCCATAAGTGGAAGACTGAGTTCGCACACAAAGGGAATTTGCAAGATAGTTGTTTTTACTATAGCCTTATTTTAGAGTTCACTTTATCTAATTTATTTATGTATCTGTACCTTTCCATTCCTTCTTATCTCACTAATTTTACTAATTCACATTTACCTATTTTTTAAATTATTATTATTATCGCCTTATTACTCCAAAGACTGTCTCCAAGTAAATTTTCTCTATTTTCATTAACACATCTTCATCGTTATCTAACCATAATCCCATCTACTGTTTCAACATACTACTGATTACACAGTTTTATCTTTCACGAATACCCTCCCTTCATTTACTAATTGATTATTTATAACATATAATAGTCAAAATATTTCATATGACAACTTATCAGATTCTTGCGGTTGTTCATCGATTTATAATTTATCACATATACGATTGTATAGCTTGAAAATGAATTCAAGGAAAAGAGATCTTATCTGTGAACACATGTGTTTTATGAATTATTGGGTACATAAAACAAGTCCACCAGTCACGACTTCTCATTAAAGTCACAAGGAAAGATAAGTTCGAACTTGTTGCGAAAGAAACATTTATCACAATTACAATAAATAATCCTCGCACTGTATTACGAATTGATGGAAGTGAGAATTTTTTCACTTGGCGTCTCATCTGTGGTGCAGCAGGCTAGGAGTTGCACCAACCCAAAGGTCGTTGGTTCGATTCCCTCGGGACAATAGAGGGTATACACAACTGAAGAGTCCTAAACTTGTTGTGTAACAGCTTGTCCAATGCCCAATGGTTTTCAGTGGTATCCTATCAACATCATTCTGTAACGAATCTAATTAATTAAATTTAATGCTAGTTTTAGCAAAGCCACCTCAATTTAGTAAGGTAAGTATCATTTTAATTCATTATAAAGATGAAGATAGTTTGTTATTGTGTTATTAGATTTTTAAAACATATTAAACAACTAGGTTATAAATAGGTTGCTTTAACTGTAGGCTTTTCATGTTCATGGAAATATGTTCATTGAATCAGAAATACTATTAGACCGATTAATTCTATACAACACAGAAATTACGATAGGAGGATCATTTTGAATACTGGTGAATAATGTAAGAAGCATTCATTGACATTTCGGTAGCATTATCTATGCCTACTTTGTGCAAAAGTGATGATCAGTCTCTGCTGACTATTTAGATGCTATTGAGCTATGAAACGAATAGAAAAAAGAAGAACATCATACTTTTATATGATAATGGTGAACATGAGTACTTGTAAAAATAGAAGATTGCAACAAGAATGCTGAGCATCTACATGAGCACAGTGATATATGCTAACAATTAATGCACTTGTTTTTTCTAACTTTGAGCGGTTTTGAATCAAAGTTTAAGAGAACAAAACAGCCTGTAAAGTCTTAAACTCGAAGGGTACATTATTATCTTACCAGAAGATCCCAAACATTATTCTAATAATCAAATAGAAGAAATCAAGGTTTCATACTTCTTTTCAATTCAAAAAGAATTACTTGAAAAGAATGTAAAGATGTCATTATAGTCTAGACGTTGTCATAGATCCAGGCCAAAGCTCACAGACCTGACTGATAACGATGATTGTATTCCTGACTATTTTATGTAAATCCTATTTTATGGTGTATTTAATCATCATTGCCTAAGAAATTTGTTCCTTTACTTTATTGTCTCAAACTACATGCTTTACATTGGTCGATTACTGTATAATGACCAGTTTGATGGTCAATAAGTCTAAATAGAGTTTTAACGAGGCCACTAGTCAAACTGACTCAACATCACTCGCAGTATGTTGACATGGAAGATGGTCACATAACAACTCGATCGATAGAATTCTGTTTGATGAATATCAAATCGGTATCTACATACTGACCAACGATTGTATGCATCTCAGTTCTTGTTATGACTCGCAGTATCGGGTGTGCCTAGTTGATAATTGCGTGTCTGCCTTATCCCCACTGAGTCCGAAGCCGGAGATAGAAGAACACAAGACGACAGACCAACCAGACAGAATCCGATTATATTTCGTACATTTCCTTTATATATACATAAAACATGACCACACAACAAACCAATTAAGAATCTAACATTATTACATAACAAAGAAGATTGTAGTATTGAATAGGGATCAACTTGTACAGAACCAATTAACTGTAGTTCATAGTAAGAAACAATATACTAAGAGTAAATACACTAAACAGAAAAACAGAGTAACAGAAACGTAAGAATGATAGAAATAAAATGTTTGTATTACCGACAACTAAAATAATTGAAATAGTCCTCCGAAATACAGTTCTGAAAGTTTGTTACTCTTCTTTAATCGCTCAGCATAACAGTCCTACAAGGATTTAGTCGTGGTATGGACACCTCGATGATGATGGCCATAGACTGCGAAAGTGGGTAACCGGCGATTCAGTCCACAGAAGAGAATAAGTTTCCTTAAAGATTATTGGTACGGCTTGCTAACGAGTGCCGGAAAGCACAAAACTTAGATACTAAGGACTCTTCTGACTACCCCTACAATCTATATTCACTACAAGCTTTATCACTCATCATTTAGCATACGGTGTTTAAAAGTACTCAAGTACCGATAGCAGATATGTAGTGAACTTAATAATAATGAAAACCTATGTAGTGAAAATACTTTATAGGTGTAATGTATTTATTCAATCAGTGAATATAAAAAAGAATGGGAAAAACTAAATATTTTCATAACAACTAACTTAGAAGTATGAGAAAAGGAAGAATACAGTGGCAGCATTTGACTATTATTAATGCAAAATAGAAAGAATGTTAATAATTTAAATAATATGTCATCTATTTCTTACCATTCTTGAATCTTGTTTCTTATTTATTTCATAATATGAATTGCAATTCAATGCACTGAAGGAAATCATTATCATCATGCTGAAGGAAATGGTGGACACTAATTATGTTGATATGTTTTTTCGTTTAATTACTGATATTTACCGCATAAAATGTCATCACTCAAACACTTTGAACTCTCCAACTGTGCATCAGAAGAACGAGGGAAAACAGGAAAAAATATTTATTTCAGTAAGTGTCAAGTATGTACAAAATTCTCGGATATTTACAGTTTTCTGTGAAAATAAGATCATCATTACTATTCATTTAATCCACAAACTAATTTCTGATTATCATCCAACCTAAGCTCTGGAAGATTCTATCAAAAGTTGATTGGATAAAGTGTTTTCATCGTCTTTCGAGATTCTAAAAGATCCGTTAATGTTTCTGGGACCTATTTTAACAAAGTATAACTTTTTTTCACAAAGTAGTCAATTTGTAATTTTTTTATCAATACAGTCTAAGTCATAACTCGAAGTTGAAATCAATTGTTTTTGGTGTAACTAGGCTATATTTAGTTTACTTTATCCACCTTGAAATATCATAAATTAAATTACATTTTAGCATAATCTATCTCATGTGGTGATTCCAGTAAAAGTATCTTATTATTTTATATAAGTAAAATGAATAACTAATAAACAGTGTCATAAATTACTTAAAGTTTGAAAACAGTAAAACTGAATTCTTATTTGATGACTCAGTGATCATGTCATGGTTACCATGAGAAATCATAGATCTAAAAGGATACATGTGAGCAGTAAAGTATAATTAATGTTAAAAAATAAACAATATAAAAGGTGCCCAATATTATATGAATTACAATAATTCTTCTGGAAATTTTACTTTAAAGTAAATCACATCTTTATTTTATGCAACATTCTAAGATAACTAATCAAAATTTTACAACGTTTTAAAACGAATCTGTAAATATTTATGTTGTAAACACACTTACTTATTTCAAGTTCATTAACAAATTTGCTTAACAATTACAAACAAGTAAATGTCATGTTTATTTATATTAAAATATAAGTAAATGTTGGTTATACTGTATTCTTTGAGTAGGATGATTTAATTACAGAGTTTTTATTGTCATTCAGAATAACTTCAACAGTAAAAACTTATAATGGAAGTTAACTATGAAATTTTCACTATCAGTGTTAGCAGGTTATTCAATTGACCTTGAATATAGTTAGTTGTTGTCAACACATATCCCTTTGTTTTCACTACATTTATGTTGATTCTTCTCCGTCTTGATCTGATCCATAGTACTGCAGGTGTTTATTAGTTTTCTAATTGGTTGTTAAATTCCACCTATTTCAATGTGTTTATCGATTGACAAGTGATCTAACTAACAAATTCTAAATATTTCTTGGTTTTCTTCGGCTTCCTTTGTTTAAGATCACCAAATTTATCCAGTCAGACGTATGTCCTAGTCGTCAGTGCAGGAGAAGAGATGTCGTAGCATATGAAGGCTGACTGGTGTGCATGCAGGTAAACATAAAGAGGTCGGCAGCTTTGTTCGATATAATGTTTATCACAGTTGGCGGGGGGGCATTTTATATTGTGGACAACATCCGGTTTGTCCTCCTTTGTTACCATGACCTTTAAACTACATGAAATTGAATGTAATGAACTTGTTGGCTTGTGCTAGACAATTATTCCTAGCGGCATGAATAGTCAGGTTGCAATTTCTTATATGTCTTTCATAATATATTAGGATGATCCGTGTATTGATTTTGACGTCTGATTTTGTGATTGATGGTGATGATGACAGACATTTCTTGATTAATTCGCGTAGATAGAATCTCTTTGGAAGCCGGTCACCAGATATTTTCCTCAATTCATCCTTGTAGTAAATGCGTTACAGCGTGATTTAACCCTTTGTAATGAAGCTAAGACGCAGACGATCTTTTGTGTTGCTGGATCGTTGCTATTGTAATTGAGAATATAGTCTGTGTGACTTGATAACTCGAGTCGCCAGTTTATCTCTATTGCTTCTCGCGAACAGTACATTCAAGAATGGAAGTATACAACTCGACTTCTTTTCCAATGCAAATTTTATGTCTTCAAAGATATCGTTAATCAGACTGTGGATATTCTCCAAGCCATTATTTGACGATGACAAAGATGCTACCTACATTTTAGTTTGACCACTGAAAATATTAAAGTTTCTAATTTCTGCATCAATACTCCACAATAATTTCAGATACTGGAGATCCTGTTAGTGTTTTTTGTGTTTGGTTGTATATTTTATTATTGAATTGAAAGCATGTTGTTGAACACATCTCAATGACTTACAACTGGCTTTAATTTTAATAATTTGTATGTTTTGGAATATCAAAATCATTGGTAAGGAGAGGGAATACAGTAACCTTTGTCATTTTTCGACCAATATATAATGTGATAGAGACCAAATGCAGGATGTTAACAAAGTTTTAGAATGAGATGTCGTTATTGGTGAAATTATCATCATTGACAACTGGAGGTAGTGAAGTTATATCAAAAATTGGTCCAAATAGGAGTGGTAGTAGTAGTGTGATGAATGTTGCTCATAAAGTCGACCATAAGTATTAGGTAGTAGAACGTCGCTTGAAATTAGAAAGAATCAGGAAACAGTGTATGAGGCGAGTTTTGGGGTGGTAAGAAGCAGAGCACGATTAGAATACATAGGAAAATCGATGACAACCAAGGAAAGAAAGCCTACAATCGACACGGATCAGAAAACACAAATGATATGCAAATTGATGAATTAAAGTAATGTACATAATATTTTATGAGATTCTCTTGTTTTCATTCCCATTTGGCTTTTTCAGAGTACTAGTATTTATTGCAAGCAATCGGAAGTCAGCAAACAACACTCAGCATTTTGAGGACCAGCGATCATGCATTGAAGCAATGCAATATACGAATGCATGTAGGAATAACAATTTCCCAATGGTAAAGCGCCCGTCGCGGGGCCAGAGGGTCCTGGGTTCGATCCCCAACAGGGTCGTGGATGCGCACTGCTGAAGAGTCCCATACTAGGACGAAACAGCTGACCAGTGCTTCCAGGTGATCAATGGTTGTCTGGTTCAGATCAATTCGTGATATCAGCATTGACAAATTAACTATCTCCACAACAACCCTCTTAATTTCCCAAATATTGATCGTCACAAAGGGGTGAGAACTGGACAACGAATGATAAATAAGGAAGGAGAATGTTAAACTAACATACGTCACCAATACAATACAACATAGTGATGAGCTAGCAGACGCATACAAGGAAGGGGGGATATACATGAATTACAATACATAGTAACGCATTCATAATAATATAAGTAACAAAAGTACACAGATTCACATGATAGTCTCGATTCACCTGAGCTAGATATTGGACATCATTACGGTTTTTGTTTTTTACCTTCAACATTTTGTTGATTAATATCCTATGCTCATGCACTTTGAATTGGTACCCCTAAAGTCCGGTCCTGTTTAATTAATCTGAAGATGGCCTTATATCAATAAGCATAATGATGAATTGCTTGAACCCCTGTATCTACATAGCAGAATTTTGAGGAGGGTAAAGGCGTAATAATATACATCAATGACCTAAATAAAGAACAGTTTGCTTCTTGTTAGTGTTTCTAATGGCTTTTCTTAGTCTTCAGTAAATCATAGATGGAAATATCTTAGTATCTATAGAGATCAGACTTATACCCCTACAGTTGTTTGACGAATTGAGTCAAACATCGCTAAAATGAGGACAGCAAACGTTTCATTCCTAAATGATGGGAGACTGAGTTTCCTAATTTTTTTTCAAACAAGCAAGTCAGTATTTAGACCCAAATCCTTGAATTAAGTAATGGGTTGGGTGATTGAGCATGTCAACTTGTAACAGTTCAAAAATCAAGTTCTTCACGAATTCCCATCTATAAAATAACATGGTAGTCACATAACGAATTGCACTTTATGGTTTGACTGACTTTGCTGAAAAAGTATTTTAGTCACAGTACATCTCAGAGTGCTGCGCTCATTGTTCAAGACGCCTCAGAGGATTACTAAATGGTATGCTAGCAGCGTCACAAATACTTTCACTGGCTTCAAATTCATAAGCGACTTTTCCTACACCATCAAACCAACAATTTCGTAACGTCATTCTAGCAAAATAATCTCTCATCTCTACTTTTTGATAGATTCATATATCGTATGACATCATTGTAAATAAGATAAACGTCAGTCACTGAAGTCCGAAATCCTTTTTAATGTCAATAAACTAAACATAAAAGTAATATCAGTCATTTTTTTCAGGACAACACAATTAATGTCTTTAAACCTTCATTTCAAGAGTAAGAATTTTCAGAAGACTGTTGAGACTTTTGTTGTACATTTAAAGTGGGTCATTTATTAGATAGATACCTAGTACATATCAGCACTAATTCTAGCCATTCTCAACGACATTATTTAAGAAAAGGTGGACCCCAGGTAATAAGTAGATGACTATGCACAGAAGTTGATATTAAATAAAAGAAATTCTTAAAATAACATAATTTAATTAATTTTCAATAAAATGGCTCCAAATATCTTTTGTTTGGCTAGCACGCGGAGTGAGTGGGATACTGCTCACATGCTCTGAATTAGTTAGTGGTTTCCTTCGAAGACTATTATCGCGACCTTGAAAGTATAGTCCATAAAGTAGCAGTACTAAGGTCACAAAATGCAGTTTCATACTATATGATACTTACATCAGATTCGTAATTAATTTTTTTCATCAACATCCTGAAGTTCATTTAGATTATTCATTCAAAGTTAAGGTTTTCGAATTCTCCATCCCAAATAAACGCTTTGTACCTATTAATCTGTTTAAAGACCGGAAGTTTCCTTTGTGTCGAGACACTCAGCAACAAGTGGGACCTTTTTTCAAACTCGTGGTCTATGTAGGTGTTTTCAGAGAAAACCTTGACTATCCTCACTGCCCTTCCTTACCTTCGACTGTATCAGTGTATATTGGTGTCGTTAAGTGGTTTTTTAATATTGCCAATTAGTTGTAACTAATTATTATTCACGATCTTAGAGTTTTATAATGTTTAAATTATAACCAGTATCAAATGATTAATCAGATGACTAAAGAAAGGCGCATTGCGTTATCACAGTAATTAAACTTTGAAATATTTAGTTTACTAGCTGTGGGTAATGTGATAACTAATAGGAGAATTTTCAAAGTATGTTAATGAATATGAATGTCGATAGATTAGGCAATTTTTAGAAGATGGATTCATACCATCATAATGTATAGAATAATTTCCTACAACAAAATAGTTCTGGAAGTTAGTCATTCTTTTTATCGACTAGTCCGATATATCAATAGTGAATTAGTAGCTACAAAGTTCAAAATGTTTGTAAATATCATAAAGCAGACAAACTACTTTACATCTATCAGAATGATTTTATTTTGAAATCGAAAATAAAGTGTATATTCTCAATATAAAACTGAAATTATATTTAACATACGTTATTTGTACTATCAACTGTCTACTGTATGATTTATATGCATACGTAGAAATGGAATTAATTAATAATAAATTATTGAATAATGTAGTCAACTAAAACTATTCATATTAAATTGAGGCGATTCTAT
This sequence comes from Schistosoma japonicum, assembly GCA_025215515.1. Classification (NCBI taxonomy): domain Eukaryota; kingdom Metazoa; phylum Platyhelminthes; class Trematoda; order Strigeidida; family Schistosomatidae; genus Schistosoma; species Schistosoma japonicum. The sequence goes on along the minus strand of CM046063.1, from coordinate 45,336,352 downwards.
AGAGAAAGGTGTTAAGTACAGTTGTTTGTATTTATCATAGATTGATTTACGTTTGGTGTGACTGAAAACTCAATGAACACTGGACAGCTGTTTCATCCTAGTGTGTGTCACCTAAGCAGTGCACACTTTCAATACTGACAGGGAATTCAACTTTGAGCATTTAAATCAAATGGCTGAACACATAGCCTATCTTCTTCAGTAAGCCAGTCTGCTTTCTGTTGTAGAATTCCAACTTTCATCAATTTGTGATATGATTCGACGGCTAGTCAATGTGATTTATGAGGACTGTTTTATTATACTATTTTAACACATGATCATATAGCACTAAATTATTATCCGACCAACTGAAATGAATGACTAAAGTGTTTGGTCATTTGATATGTACTTATATTTCATAATAGATCTTTAGTTGTCGTTCACAGTATGAACTCTGATTTCTCATTAAATAAATATACTGATGTCAAAATGAAAATGCATAGTAGAATTTACTTTAATGGCTATTAACTTGATTATCCAAACAGATGGTTATCAGAAACATCAAAATCTAGTCTTCATTAAGTACAGTGATACACAGGACAGATGTTTCGCCCTCGTATGGGACTCTTCAGTAGTTTGCTTCAGTGACTTCAGTGAACTTAGGACCTTCTGGCTCGGTGGGGAAATCTTTACCTAATAGGCTACACGATTTCTTCTACATACTTCCCGAGACAAAAGTTATATTAGAGTCTAAAATCAAGGCAGGTGTAAAATTAAGTAGGTAAATGAGGAATATAGAAATTCCTACTCATGAAATATATGAACAAATAAGGACATGAAAATTAATAGTCTATGTATGCCAGATAGCCTATGCAGAAGACAAAATTATGGTATATTTGCATAGCACAACTCTATTACACATTCACTTTTTAATATATTTAGTAAAAGCATTTTTAGTTAATTGTCAACTACTTTACTAGGAAGAGTATAACAATAAAAAAAATTTTCTAACCAAATCTATGCATTTGAAGAAAACTGGTAAATCACTCTTTGCCATGGTAATATTTCAATTACTATATTGCATCATTGTTCCCAATCTTCCTTCTGTGTTTTAGTAAGTTGTCACCTATTGCATTACTCTCGACATCCTTATTCTGATTGTATCATTTTAATTTGTACAATTTCATGATCATGTTGTTCTTTATCAACTGATATTAACTCATTTTTCACCAGCTATTCACAATTCATCCCATTTGGTATTTTCTGTCTATTACGTAATTTATTAACTGGATGATTTTTTTCTTAGTGACTTGATGTTACTAGAATTTAGATTATTTATATGTATCATAGTTTTTAGCCGATATCAATTTCACTTTGACCTTTTACTCTACCATATCTGTACATCAAATTTTTTTCAAATCTCTATGTAGGAACATTTGAAAAGTATGTTGATTTTATATGAAATAGTTGATAAGGTAATATTTTTCCAAGTTGTATACAATTGATATGAACATAATGAAAATAAAATGAATTCAAGTTATTCTATTCAATGCATTGTTCTATCTCTCTTTAAAAAAAAAATTAATAAAAACAGTCGAATGCAAGTAATATAATGTTGTTGTTGTTGTTTTTCTTCTTTTTCTTTAAACAATGTTAATTTATATTTTTACTTATCATTCATTGAAAAATAATTTCAATTAATTATGTAATCATGTTTTGCTCAAAAAAGATTTTTCATTTTCATTTACTTAATTATAAAATAGATAATAAATTTTATTTATATAAAATGTTTTATTTAAATTGATTAAGGATATTTCTGTAATAGTAATCAATATTTAAAAAAAAAAAAAGAAAAGAATTATTCATTATTGTTGTGATTTATCATTTAATCAATAATCAATAATTATTTCATTAGAAATTATTTCACATTATAAAAAAAATCGAATTAATACAATTAATAAATTTACCTTAAACATACATTGAATGTTGTCTTTATTACTCAATGTATATGTATACATGTAGATGTAAACTAGAAAAAGTTACATAGATACTGTAAGAAATTCTTTAGTTATATCATTATTCATCATGGTCATACATAGATGATTATTTAATGTACAACTCTCTCTCTCTCTCTCTCACTATCTCTTACTTACTTATTCACTCATTCATTCACTAGTACATTGTGTCTATCATACAAAATAGTAACACAATAAAATGATACTTATTTCAATGTTTACAAGTATACACTTCATTTAAATAGTCTAAACAATTATTCTTTTTGTTTTTTTTTCTCTTTTTTTTTTTATTTTAGAAATAATAATAATAATTTTTAAAGTTACATTTATTTCTTATGAAATATGTACAAATTTATAATAGGGGTAAAGTAAAAATGCATTAATATGATTTTTATAATTGTGTTGTTTTTATTCATCATATCAATTGATTATTATTGAAAACCAGGGACTATTAGATGAATGTATTGTTATGGCATAAAACTCCACAAAAGTATGTAGATATAATCCAAGCTAATACTTAACTATATGAATCAATGAGTTGTTATCTAATATTGAAAATTACATTTCAATCTATTTAATGTGCTATTGGTCAATACCATTAAGGATAAATGTCTTCTTCCCGACAAGAATGATCAGTGGCAGTCATGACATCACATTGGGACATCGAGAAAGCTTTCGAGTAAGACAATAATGGGAATGATTGTCTTTTTACATGACTTATTGATTAAAGTAAGAATTCTGTCACTGAGTGCCAACCAGTATTACCGTTGGTTAAGGGTTTTTCTTAAGCTCTTCGTGGGGTCGGGGGGGGATGCATACCCTTGAGAAATAGCATACCAGCTATCATGATAAAGCTGCCTGGCACTCTCTTATTTTCTCTGACACTCAAAAGAGATTAGTCTGAGATGAATATAAATAACAAATTATATACCAATCTCTATAAAAACCAGATGTCGTAATCACTTGATATTTCAACTTATTAATTTAATGATACAAACATAGAAGAATATACAGAAGTCCGTAATGTAATTATTCATGACAACCATAATAGTAATTAAGTCTGATTTGTTAAAATGCCTAGAAATCGGTAGTATAAATGTATTCCTTAGATTATTCTGAACTTTGAAATTATCATTGAATTGTATTTCGTCTTCGTCATGTTCCCATTGATATTTTTACTGAAAAAAAACAACGTGTACTAGACGAGTTTGTCGATCCATATTCAGACTACTGTAAAATTGTTTTTTTTTAATAGCATAACAATCATTAAACTTGATTGACAGTAGGATTAAATAACAGATACAGGATACTCAGAAAGCAAATTATCGTAACAAGATCAATTTGTATAGTTTGGTTTTATATATTGACAATTTATTGTATACTACCTAATTTAAGTGATGAAATGATAATTATATCGAATATCAACGGAAAATGTTACTTGTAAAAACTTTTTTTTACACCGGAAATCGATAAATTCACCTCGATATTTGTATACAGAATTGAGATAGTGTTACGTTTTAGTGTCGTGTATCCATCTAGTGAGTAGATAGAAATGAACTAATTATTAAGACAGGATGCTCTATTAAGATCGAAGTATCTTCATACATTGAATACTGTCATTGTGTCGATCATAGACCTCACTTTCTGGATCTTACTACAAAAGTTCGGAAAAGTAATATTGATGCGTTGGGGTCTAGGCTGGAAATTTGCCTCAACAAGTAGATAGTCAGGAAAGAATCTCCTTTATAATCTGCTACTAGTTGACTAAATTAGCTTTAAGTTACTCCATATCATTTCCATAATCTCGCACTCATACCCGTTTATAGTCCTGCCCTGTTGACTTACCAGTTGATTCCACCAGATCTATAGATCCTATAGATCTCTTAGAATTTACTTATTGAGTTCACAAGTAAGAATCATCAAATAGCTCTTATTTTGTGAAAAATTCTGATAGTTAATTAATGCCCATCACGATCGAAAACAATGAAGATAGTTTGCGTTACACATTCAATAAATGTTTTTTATACCAAAATGAATTATATATACTTAACAAATGATAAAAGATCAGAAAAATAATCTGTTCCGACAGATCATTGGCTAGGTGATTGATTAGACCCTTAATAGATCGAAGTTAGTAGTTAACAAGTTTGAATAATCAGAGTTCATTTACTTTTATAGGTGAGATTGATGTTGTCAGGACGTAAAATATGTGGTTATAATATCTATGAACTAGATCTACTATCTGACTAAAATTCATAAAAATGATGAATTAGGTATAGAATAATTTTATTTCGATATAACGAATTGCTTTAAGTAAGACAAACACTGACCACCATTTATTTGTTCAATCTCATCGATTGTTATCGGCGAGTAAACGTCTTATACCCGACATAATTTATTTGTTGAGTTCTAGCGAAATGTGACCTGTGAAGTTCACCTATGTTGGGTGTGAGGCAGTTATCCACCGATGTCAATATATAAGGTAGTCAAAGCGTATCGCAAATTGACTAATTTGTAAATATCAACTTTTGGGAATCGACCCAGCGGTTTAATAATAAAACGCTCTTCATGAGTCCGAAAGGTTCTGGATTCAGTTCCTGAAGTCATTGTGGATGCGCGCAGTTTAAAAGTCCTATACTAGGACAAAACAGCTATCTAATTCCAGTTCCTGGTTTTCAATGATTGTCTAATTCATGCCAATTCATGATAACAAATCAACTTCCGGTAATCTCTCAACACCCAATCACATAATGATTGTTATGCAATTTACTGTTAGGCGGTGGTGATTATCACCAAATAACTTATAATCATGAAGCAGCTGCTTCTGAATTGTAGTTAATTAAAGCCATTCAAATTGTTAGAGCAGTAGCATTTAGTGTTTTAACTGCTTTTTCTCCTATCGCAAGAAGCCAGTAAACTCATATCATACTTCGAACAAAAGACAGTATCTTACAGTCAAATCTAACGGTTAAAACTGTATATATTAGTCAAACATTTTCAGTGAAGGTAACCGATAAAAATTAAAATCTAATTAGATGTGAGAGAGCTTCATTTTTCTTAAACTTGAAAAATGAAACAGAGTGGTTTGTTATAACAGTTGATTAGCATTAAGTGTCAACTGACATATTAAATAATTGTTTGCGTACAATTGTAAGAAACCGAGTTTGACTGTTGTTCATGATATAAACTGTAAAATGCAAGGATAGTTCATTTAGTTAGAAGTTTTAAAGATTCAAATTTACCTGGAAAATGAAATTCAGGATAAACGCTTTGTCTATTTGGAGTACATATAAATGTATTTCAATGTTAATCACAAAGCCGAAATTCCAACATATTCTATGTGCTTCTGACGCTAAGACCCTCTCCTTTAACTATCGACTCCACATAGCCATAAACCTACTAAAAGAGTGTGACGTCGATTTTTTTACTTAAGACAAAGTATAAGATAAAAAGTTTCATCAATTCAAACAGCTAACCACAATCCAACTTTCCTAAAATTTATAACCACTATCGAATATCTTCGTAATAAACTAGCATAAACCACTTGACATTTTTACGTTCATATCATGATGCTGACATATGGTTTCAGATCTTTGATAAAATCCAATAAGGATTGTCCCGCCGCTCAAAAGAACAATTTCTAAAAGAATTAACATTTGATCCTGGTTTGTCTTGGGAATAATATGACGTGTCTGTCTTAATATAGTGAGGGGAACCAGGGACAACAACCAACACGTTAATGTACGTTTGACTGGTCCGTTATAATTAGAACAAATATAAAATTAGAATCCTGAGGAGTAGGAGGGACTCAGATTAATGGAATTAATAGATTAATTAGACAGAGTGGACAAGTAAACAGGAAAGAATAGATGAATGAACAGATGAATACATACATATAACAAGTAAATGTGGGTGACAAATTCAGGGTAGAGTAAGTTGATCATATAATTATATTAAAAACAGTTATTGATAGGATGGCAAACATAGTGTTGATAGGGCCAGTGTAGCTTTCCTCGTTGTAGTGGTAGTCAACCACCATTCTGGACGAAATTCGGTAGTCCATTAATACGTACTTGGTTATTTAACTTCTTGAAATGGCTTGCTGATGCGGGAAGGTGATGCACCTACGCTGGGTGAAAAGGCGTTCCATTTAGGGTATATTTACATTACAAAAAGTGTAACATTACCTGAGTACTCTTACTTTGTTGAGTAACGGCAAGTCCGATTGTAGCTCCTGCTCGTCGTCTTCGCATCAGACGGCTTTTGAGAGTTTAAGGTTATTCATATTAATTAGAACTAAATAGCAGTGATTGGTAAAAGGAACTGTAAAAAATTTAAGATATTTAGAAAAAGCTTCTCCTCAGTTCAAACACTCTATATTTAACAAGGTATAGAACTCTTAGTCTTGTAAGTATATCTGTAATAATAAAAAGATGGCTAAATGTAGCCAACAAAAGATATTTTCCTAATTAGGATACTGATATCGTATTAAATGCCTCAGTGGAAACAAAGAAACAACTATCTTATCTTGGAATTACGTTGGTGGTGAAATATGTACTTAGGGTATCCTGTTACGTGAAGAAACGTTTTCATCATGTTTTAATTCAAGTAAACAGAAGATCAGTGAGTAGCGTTTTTCGTGGTTACTTAGTTGAATTATGGAACAATTTAAAAGAGTGTCAACATAAACCCTGGTAGTGGACAATTCATCAGTAAGACAACGAACGATTGCTTCAAGTATAAGTAAGCATTTTGTTAAGTCCATAGATATTTAATCAGTATGGACTAATGAATTTTCCTTCAACCGGTTGTCTTTACATGTCTAATTGTCTTCCAATGTTCCTTAAATCCTTTTCATTTTATTCAGTTAACCTCGAAATGTTTGGCTAACTGACATCTTTAACATTGACTCATAGATTGCGTCTAAATTGAAATTGAACTGATATGATCTTGTATTTGAGTTTGACACTAATTTTAGTTGGTTGAATTCGTCAGAGATTGATGTCGGTTGGGTTCTACTGAAAACCAAGAAACACTGGACAGTCGTTTCATTCTAATATACACCTCCTCATCAGTCCACATCATTATTTCCACCAAGGCAATCAAACCCAATACCGACATCAATTTGTGACGAATACAATCAATTTAACTTAATAATTATCTTTACAAAACTACCTCAATTTAATCACAAGTGTATTAATATAAATATCACGTGATACAATCATTCTTATGTTCTTGTAGATTTCATTTATCTCATTGTAACATAGAAAAAAATTTTCGTATATTGTCAGATTATTTAGAACTGGTGCGAAATCAATGCAGAATTTTTACAATTATGTTTACACAATGAATTGTAAATTGATAATATTCTAAGTTTCAGAAAGATTATTTGACTTTTAATTACGTTAAATACACAATAATAGATTAATATCGGCTTAAGATTGTTATCTTTATCAAACAACCAGTGGTACACTAGTGACATTTCATGATAATAAATTGCTATGCTCAGAACATAGATAACACTGGGATTTTCAGGTGTCAATAATCAAAGTTTTAATATTGACTATGTTCAATATTACTGTGGGAAGTTGGTTTGGAAGGTATAGGTTGTCGGCGGGATATTATAGACGTAAGTTTAGTGCTATTTGGCACTCGTCATCAAGGCATACTTGTAATATTTCAGGAAACTTATACTCCCTCTCACTGACCACTTCTAAACAACTTTCTATCCCAACATAGTGCCAGTGATGTCAAATCACTTAGACTAATGGCATATCAGAACTTTATTAATAGAACTCGATTAACCCTACTAAAGACAACACAGTGACCAAGTAGTGTAAAATATCACTGTATATGCAGTCAAAGTGAATTGAAAACAATTTAAATGATGATAATTTTTGTCCATTTTCAAATCTAATGGATAAAAACTTATTTTTGAATAACCTGTTCCCTTTAGTGTAAGTTGACTACCTTGGTAATATGACTGCGTAAGTTGTATTCGCTTTACGTCTTGTCGCTAATTGTTATGTATTGTGAAAAATACACAATGCTCTTGATGATTGTTGATCACTGCACGGACACGTCTGCCCCGCGACTACCAGTCCCCAAGCCGGAATAGAGAAGAAACAACGATAGATGAACTAACATGCAGAATCAGAATCGAATTGTATTTCTATCATGCTTTTATATATTCACAAAATCAGACCACACAGTCAACCAATCAGGAAACTAACATTAATACAGAACTAAGGAAATAGTGGTAGTTAATAGGGACAACTTGTACACAACCGATTAACTTTAGTATATAATTAGAGACAATATAATAATAGTAAATATGCTAAACGAGAAGATAGAGTAAGTGGGACGTAACAATAATAGAAATACAATGTTTACATTACTCACGACCAGAATAAATGAATTAGTTCTCTAAAACACAGCTCTGGAAGTTTCTTACTCTTCTTTAGTGATCCGACATAACACATAATAGTGACCTTCTTTACTTGGATTCATCATGACGTTAATTCACATTGATAGATCTAAAAATCAAGTCTGAAGATGTTTTTTTTATCGAACAGTGAGTCTGCTTATTCCTAGTTCACAAATTCTTAGTAAAACTTCATTTTGGACTATTGTATAAGGGATGGTTTAACGTGCAATGTGACTATGCAAGCATACCATATGCTGTTAGGATACGTTTTATTCTAAATTACAATAGTTTTTAAACTTGACGTCAATAATTGTATAAAAGGTTTTTCACCTCAACATACTTTAAATTGGCTACAGAAAATAATTATTTCGTGATATATTTGCTTGACCCTATCCAGTTACATCCGTAGGTAACTTCATCACACCTGACATGGTGAAACCTCGCTAGTTACGTCTTCCTACTGGAATACAATTGAGAATATCAACTACTGAAACCCAGATCATAGGTCCAGTGGTAAGGCGTTTCCGAGGAGTTAGGTCATGGGTTCGGTCCCTGGAGGTGCCAAGAACGCGAACTGCTGAGGAGTCCCCTACTAGGACAAATCAGCTGTCCAGTGTTTCCCGGTGATCAGCGGTTATCTAATTCAGATCAATTTATGATATGAAATCAATATTTCGCAATTTCCACAACACCCAATTACAACTAGTCCACATAGTTTTGCATCAGAATACGAAATCACTATCCATAAATTGATGGTGCACAAAATGTTAAAATAATTATAAAACAATTATCAAGCAATGATGCAGACAGGTCGGATTGCTTGAAGACAAATAAAACAAGAAGGATTAGTTAATTGTCCCTAAGGTTTCGAAATAATAGAGTGAAAAATGTAAGATTAGATTCAGTTAGTTACTCGATCTAATTACGTAGGTACAAAAAACGAGGGATAAACTTAGAAATACATGTATGATATCAAAAACAATTGCTAAAAATAAACTGGATGAGGACGGACATCAATTAAAGAATAAGGACAGAGCGTAACAACTGAAATTAGTTTGATGACCGTGGCAAAGGGAGTGGCCTTAAGAAAGATTTACGGATGTAAAGATTGAGTTTATTTAATTGTATAACTGTAGTCTCTGTTGTTTTCAAGAGGCGACATCATTAGGTAAAAAATAAATTCAATGGGATTCGATATATCACTTCAAATACTAAATTAATATCAACTCGATGGCATGTATCGAGGATAGAGCTTCTTTTCGCTCTTATAATAACATACTAAACGGTGGACAGTATTTGTAGTCAACTTATTCCATCATCTTTCCAAACAATTTTTACTTAGGTCAAACTAACTAGTCTTATTTGTAGTCAGATACGGTCAACAACAGAATGATGTGCTAAAACAAATAGCCCGCATTCACTTATTTAACATATTTACCCAATAAATAATTTTCTTTAAAAAATATAATTGATTTTTGATTGTAGTTACAATTAGCATTTATTAAACTTTAAGATATTTTACTTCTATACCTCTTGACTGTTATTCATTGCATATTTATTTATCCTCCTCTGGTTCTTACTATTTGTCTCTAACTATATATATTCATCGTACTTATAACAGCACGTACATTGAAAAAAATTAGGAAGCAATAATCTACAATCACTTCTAAGTGGATTCTAAGGATGTTGACGGGTAATAGATATGCATATAGATTACACGGTCCATGACCCGTAGATATCCGTATAAATTTCTTAATTCAATGAAACACTGTAACGAAGGACTTCATTGTTATACAAAATCACCAGATATATTCTCAAATTTAAGCCTAACATATGAATACGAAATAGGTTTATTTACCATGGGTTGGTTTGATAATTTGAAATTAACGGGACATTATTTTGAATACTTCACAATAAATAATGATATATTTATACAATCCAAATGTGTAGAGATTTTAAATTTCTAAAGGTCATAACTCGTGCTTGTTTGCAAGACCGACAGCGCACAAACTTCAGCACTCGAACACCTCGAATGCTCCTAGTCGTAATTCAGAAGACAGAAGACAAGAATCCTTATTCCAGTAAGAGTGATATGCACAAAATATTCGCCTATTTATAATTTTCTAAAACAATAAAATCATCATAGTAATCCTTTCAATCCAGACTAGGAGGTCCCACTCATTACCCAATCAAAACATGTCACATCGAGATTCAGAAAATTAATACTAATCAGTGATTAGATGGAGTTCTTCTGGCTTCTTCAGGGGTTCTAAAGGCTTCGTCGACGTTTCTGGGATCCATCCCAACATTTCTGCTTTCGTGTGTATGATTTCTTACTTGGATCTACTTACATCCTAACACTAAAGTTTTGCGGCATTTATTTGAGTCTCTTCTTCAAAAAATGATTAACTGAATCAACTGAATTAACATGTGGAACGAATTGAATCAATCAATTGCAGAACTAACCGCAGAAACCGACCAGTCTTATTATGTAAATATTAAGTATGTCAACGATGAAACTAATGTGCGTATGTATGCATTTATGTGAACAGAATTGGAGTGGAACAAATAGGTAATATTTGCAATGATGAAGGGGAGAGTTAACTTGTGAGTGTGCGAGACTAAAGTTATGGAATTTATGTGTGATTGTTTGGATAATTTTCAGTTTAGATGAATCGTAAGGCGGCCTTCTTTTCTATCTAGCACATTTAGTTTTGACAATATGTATGAAAAGACTTAATCTCTCGCCTTTCATTGTAAATGGAAAAGCCTTTTTGAATTATGCTAATGTTCTTAATATTGATTCAATGGTCGGTGTTAAAGTAGTATGTGCTACTATCAGTGATTTGAAAGACTCAAATTAAAGCCATGAAATGTCAGGATTTTAGAGTTACTATACATTTGAATTGTACAAACACCTCATTATTTATTTTGCATTCGAAACAGTTTTAGTTCAGTTGGTATTGACTTAATGAAAAATTTACTGTTATTTCACAATTCCCTTTATACATAACACCTAACAGTTAACGTTTTTCATTGACTATTAGTCAAATTCGTTGATACTATACAATACAAGTAATTATGTAGGTCTATCATATACATACATACAAGTATATTCCATACTAAGTAGATTGTTTTAAGTTGACTAATAAGTACGAAGCATGGTGTTAGTCATCTCAGACAATTACCGTGTTGTTAATATACACATAGGATAAAATGTTATTTCATCGGAAGGTTATTTACATTCTCCCTTGGTGATTGATAATACAATTAGTCACATACATAAGGTGAAATCAATGTTTTGACTCTTAAATATGTTCACATATTGTTGTATCTTGATTTTCCTTTCATCTCGCTGTAAATTTCGTGTTGTACTAATACGATGTAAAAAGTAAGATGAATAGTATTTTTAACAAATTCTTATCAAGATGCTCTAATTCAGATCAATTTACGACGTCGAAATCAAATTCAACAATCTTCTTATGACTCAATCGCAATCGATTCCAACTCACTAGTGCTTAATTTCTGGAGACAATACTTGGAGTTCCAGTGAGCAGACATATTCACTGAAGCTCAACCATATCGGGTTTGAAGCAGTTGCCCACCGATGATAATAGATAAGGTCAATCAAATATATGGTGAATTGACTAAATTTGTAATATTTATTACTAGATGCCGGCTAGAGGTCCAACAGCTAAGCATTCGCTGTAAAGATTGAACATAATGGGTTCGATTCTCTGTGTGGAATAGTTGAAGGGACCACTGAAGAGTCACATACTAGAACAAAGCAGCTATCTGATGTCAGTTCCTGGTTTTTAGTGGTTGTTTAACTCAGACCGATTCGTGATATCAAATTAAAATTCACAATTTTAGTATCAAATTATTGATCGTAATGTAACCCATCTTTGAATGGATTACGTTATATATTCATCTAATAGATATTTAAGATTGCTTGTAAAGTAATTCTGTTAGCGTTTATAAGCCTCCAGGTGATTAGCACGTACTATATAGTTAAAATAAAATTAGACATCTGACACTACTTTAAATATTGTGGGCACAAGTAACATTCGTCATGTTAAATAAATACTTTGATAGTTCCCCATGATTAGTTAGTACACTTTATAATTCAGTCGCTGACATAATGATAATGTTGCTTACTACTGAAAACGATGGAGAATCGACTGATGCCCGAAACTGAATTCATTTTTACTGTTTACTTCAATTGTTACACTTATGATGGAATTCAATATTCAGTATATAGGATTTAGACACATTTTTCCCAAAATACTTAAAAGTGATAGGAATTTGTGTATCGCTTGACAAGGTGTCTATTTGACTATCAAAAATATCCCTCGATTAGTTGAAATGTATTTTTGATAACAAATGATATCCGCTGGATGATGCATCTCAAATGAAAAATGAAAATGTGAGTAAATAAACTATGAGGAAACGTAATGTACAATTGAACTTGCATAATGTGAATGGTCGCAACCTTTTATAAGTTAATCTGTTTCTAAGATAGTGGAATAGACAGTAAACTGCTAGCTCAACATTAAAAGTGATATGGATTTGAATGGATCATTTATTCTTCATGACAATATTGTTACTTTATCCTTTTGAAAAACACTAAAGTCCTAGTTACATAGACTGTTCCAGAAGTTTCCTTTCTGATGAAGGTGTAAAGAATTGTAATGAACATAAAACTATTCATTCGTTAAGTAAGTAGATTATAAATGTTAGTAATGTGAGTTCTCTTTATAATCACATACCTCACTGAATGAATTTGATCATTTATAATGCTAATTGGTATTTACGAGGAAAATGCATCATCTGCCTTCCTAAATTACTAACGAAAACGGTATCTGGAATTTAGTCGATTCAAATAAATTTATCTTACATTCCTTCGTCCTCTTTTACCACATTATTTTCATTCTGTATTCATATTTATTCATCTTGCACAACAGTTTATCAATATCAGAAGGTTTGTCACATTTACAGTTTCAGATTACTGAAGATTGATTGCATGATATAGCTTGAATCAAGACGCAAGCTGTAAATGCAAGCTGTATATAATTAAATGATGCTGGTGGATTAGAAGGTCCCATCCAAATGTGGAGAAGCTGACCTGGAAACTGATATCCTTTTTTAACCTTCGACAATGCACCGGCAAACTTTATTCTGGATGGAGTCCGTGATGATTTTTATCAACCGCTATACGATCTTCTTAATGAAGTGCGTTGAACAGTTATTGCAGTCCAAGTGAAGATTTAAATGGTCATTTTGAACGTCTACTTACAGGGAATATTCATTTGACCCACAAAGTGAAGTTGAGTAGTTGTAAATCAAATAAAGGTGACCATACTCCGTAGTTTTGTGCAGATCGTAACTTGTTTCTGGCCAAAACCAGCTCACGGAACAACCACCATCAATACACTACATGGTGTCACGCTTAAAGCAATTAGTTTACTGCAGGATTATTACAAATTTTTAAATCACACTGATATACCTTGAAAGATTAAGAGTTTAGTGCCACATCTAGTTGACTAAGTAAGGAAATCTAAGTAGGTTTAAGTAAGGACGGATAAACCTAATGGTCGGAGCACGCAAGAATGTTAAAAGCGGAAGAGGCACTTGGCAGTCGCTGGAAGCTCTTTCAACTAATTTAAGCTACTGTCAGTAAGAAATATAGTGTTGATAAAACACTCTTTTGAAGGGATAATACACCAAATACTAATCTTTAAAAACCTCTTGAACACTATACTAAAATTTTAGGGGGTCTGTGATCTCAAACATTCGATAAATCTGCCTCGTACTCCTTGGTCAGTGTCTGAAGACTTGTCTAAAGAATGTGTGATGTTTAAACTCAGCTATTTAAATTGTTACGCACTAACAGGTAGTAACTAGCTACAATTAAGAGTGAGAAATAATTAAGAAGATATGTAGAATTAGCAAGTAGTATATACCATTAAAGAATAATAGGGCATTTAAGTTGAGACTAGGACAAAGATATCGATTAAAGATTACATTTTATGAATTGTCAGAACATAGGCTATTTTAACGAGATGAAGATGAAAAAAATCATGCTAGATTTAAACACTTTCCATGGGCAATCCTTGTGTCATTATCCATCATTTGAATAAACATTCATGAATAATGTATCTAACCGCTGCTTTTAACCTACCTGAATGTTTCAAATTTAATAAGTTCCTAGTTAAAATGACTGACTAATTTAAGTCCCATTATAACTAATCGCTCAAAATGTGAAACTGTTAGCTTTACCCTGAACGTGAAAATAGGTTTAAAAGTCTTGATAAGGTAGTGTATCCTCTGTGCTAATGAGAAATTGGTTACGAAAAGTGTCAAATGTCACTTTTCATTTATTCTCTATTAACTTTGCCATGTATCTCTAACATAGAAGAAATATTTTCATCTGATAAACTATGCAATGAAACAACTGAGTTCATATTTTCATTGTTTTGTAAACTCTATACTATTTACTATCTTATTTGTTACCCTTTTTTATTTTCCTGAATTTTGGTAGTCAAGATACAAGTGCATTAAACTCAGGGTTCCATGGTATGTTATTAATTAAAATTTTACTCTCCTTATGAGAGCAGAACCTATGAATTTCAGTATTCATGGATACTAACAACTGCTGTGGATCAAAATAACGACAGTTAACAGTAGAGAATTTGTACCTTAATAACATCATCTACCAAAGCTGAGTAGTAGTAATACTAATAAGATGAGGTGAGTAGGTGCCATCAAAAGATTACATTTACACTGTAATCAGAGGTGACTGTAGAATGTTATTTACCTGATTTTTCATTGGAAAAAAGCAGGCAAGTTGTCTACAAAGTTTGATATATAGAAAGGCAACTTAAAATTGATAATATACAATTAGTAGAAAGAGTACGCTATTATATTCTTTTTCTTAAGATCATGAAGGGTTTACACTGAAGACAATTAACGAGTAACTAAATAAAACTAGAAAGACATATATGATTGCTTTCCTCTGAGAATGATATGCAGACTAATTAAACAAGTAGAAACAGTACCAAATAAGTTCTTGTTTGTAAATATTAAATTAAAAGGTAGAACAATTGCAGTAATTTTGAAGAATTTACTTATCATATCTTCAGGAAATACCTCTTATTCAGCTGGTCTGAAAATTATATCCTGTAAGAGGTACAGAATCCATGGATGTGTCAAATGTATATCCCTGCATTGAGTACCCTTAATATGTATCTATCAATTCACTTGTTTGCATGTTGTACATTGACGGTATGAAACATATTTACCCAAAATGTGTATATGTGAACTAACTCGCATGAATATTCACATCTGAATACAAAATATCAAACAGTATTATTATTGTACAGACATCATCTAAATATCCTGAATTAAGACTATGCACAAAATCGATCAAACTGGTATCAATATGAGGTCTGGGTTGCGGTAGATGTAAATTTCGCTGACGAACTTAAGAAAATCAATGAAAATGGATGTTCAAATTTAAAGGTCACTCGCATATTCGAAATGAAAGTGCTAACGTTGGATTGTTTAATTGTAATTTTTAATGATGATGATGATGTTGTTACTAATCTACATACTCTTGAATATAACATTTAGTTATGTTTCTGGACTAAATATGACTGTAGTAAGATCAGAAGACACTTGTGACGGGGTTTTCCTACTTTGTAATGGATGTTGACAAAAAAGTCAGTCAGGGCAGAAACTTTCTTTAACCCCTATAAATTAAAACTGATGTAGATGTCTAATTTGGTTGTTTTATGGATAATGTAGCAATCTCACACACTGAAATCGTCACCTATAAACATAAGCGAAGTCTCAGGAGTGCAGTCGTATCAACGATGTCGAAGTATATGCTCGAAAATGCCAATGAAACGATAACTGACGTTAGGAGGCATCGGTAAAATTGTTGAAGTTGGCGAAGCAGCATTAAAGAAAACATAATATAGGCAAAAACACTATGACGGAGTGGTAAGGGCCAATCATTTTAATTTTGGTTTTAGGTTTTTGCTATTTCTAGTGGAGCTTCTGAAAAGAAACATTTTTAATATGTCCTAAACAGAAAAACAATTATAATCCTAATTATTCAAACGTCTTTTCTTCCAGGAATAACTATACATACAGGTGACTTGAAAGATAAGTGACCTGTAAAGAAAACTTGGTTACGAACATTGTACCGTCGTCCATGAATATCGGCCCGTAGATACAAACACTGAGGTGCACATGTTAAAAATAGAGGCAAATATTTATTGCAATAAGGAGTTTCTGAGACTATTACGATTCCAGAAATGTGATATAGATCCATATCGATAAGTTCTTATACAGGACATAATATGATTCCAAAATAAATAAATAAATTCTTAACCCAACTAAATAACTTAAGTACATTAAAACAGTGAATGCCCTATAATTTTTTTCGATTCTTGGTTAATTTTCATCAAATTTAAATGTTTACCTTGAAACTGTGTTTCAGTTGGCAGGTAAGCTTTTAAAGGTCTCCAGAGAAAGTTTCAATCGGGCTATTATTCTTGGCATTTGTTCATCTCTTCTTTATTTTCCATTTATTTCTTGTCAAATTGACAGTTATCTCGCATATCTCTATTCAATATGTTATTCCCACTTTAGTCTATTTAAATAGTCGCGTAATTTATGCTCGATAATGAAAGCATGTTTGATTAACCTTTAAGTAAATTCATTAACAACATAATCTATTTCTGTGATAATATTGTGTACAAATAACTGTAAATACGATCGTACGGCACTGGTTAGCTTTAATTGACATTTCAACAGTGAGATAACTAAAGAAGACGACTGCATTACTAAATTTAAATAGAAAAGTATCAGCAAAATCACAGTTCCAATCAGACTATGCCATACATTCGTAATTACAGTTTATTTAGTAAATAATTGATTGTAGTAAAATACAGAGGCATTACGTCGTTTACTAGATTAATTAACAAATAATCACATTCTCAAGTATAATCCGACTTCGCCTGCATATCTTCTAGGGTTACTGCCGGTCCTAAGCCCAGGTAAAGGAGGAGGGTTGGGCATGGAGTTAGCATTCCCATCCTAGAAAACACAAGCTTGCCAAAATATACGCCAACCGGGTTAAACAAATCAAACCATCTAAACTCTGACCTGGGTGTGGAAGGAAGGATAATGACGCCTCGTGATGAAAACCGAGATTCTTTGAAAGTCATGAGGCCGATGCCACTTCTAACAACCAGAGCGAAAATCTTTATAGGTACATGGAGTGTTCGTACAAGGTGGGACAGCGGGAAGATCAATCAGATAACTGCAGAAATGAAAGGAATACAACTTGACAGTGCTCGGTATCAGTGAATCTCATCGGACTCAAGCTGGACAGAAAAGAGTGACTAAGAGAAAGTCCTCAACAAAGTGTTGTTGAAAAAGTATGAAATACAGAGTAAATGCTCAACTTCAAGACCAACAGGTTGGTTTCCGTAAGAACCGGTCGTACACAGACCGAATCGCAACACTACAGATCATCGTCGAACAATCAATTGAATGGAACTCATCACTGTACATCGACTTCATTGACTAAGAGAAGGCATTTGACAGTGTAGACAGGAAATCACTATGGAAACTTCTTCGACACTACAGTGTACCAGAGTAACTCATCATCATCTTCCAAATATCTTACGACTGACTACGGTGAATAATCGTGCATGGAGGACAGATTACAGATGCATTCCCAGTGAGGACCGAAGTAGAAGAAGTATGACTACTCTCACTTCTTCACTTCCTTCTAGTGGTTGACTGGATTATGAAGACCTTCATATCTGAGGGGAAGCACGGAATTCAATGAACAGGTTGGATACATCTTGATGATTTAAACTTCGCAGATGATCTAGCTCTTTTAGCTCATGCACACCAGCAAATACAAGTGAAGACAACCTGTGTAGCAGCAACCTCAGCATCAGTAGGCCTGATCATACATAAAGAAAAGAGCAAGATCCTTAAATGCAACACTGAGAGTACCAACCCAATTGAACATGATGGAGAAACTATGGAAGAAGTGAATACTTTCACGTACCTGAGAGGCATCATCGATGAACAAGGAGGATCAGATGCAAATGTAAAGGCAAGGATTGGCAAATCAAGGGCAGCATCCTTACAGTTGGAGAACATATGGGACTCAAAATAACTGTCAATCAACCTCAAAGTCAGACTCTTCAATTTGAACGTCAAGACAGTTCTGCTGTATGAAGGTGAAATGCGGAGAACTACTGCAAACATCATCAGGAGGGTATAAGTATTTATAAACAACTATCTACCCAAGATGCTGAATGTCTGTTGGCCTGAAACCATCAGCAATAGCCTACTATGGAGAGAACAAACCAACTTTCAGCCACAGAGGAAATTAGGAAAAGTCGATAAAAATGGATAGGATATACATTGCAAAAATCATCAGGCTGCATCACAAGGTAAGCATTAACTTGGAATCCTCTTGGCAAATGGAATAGAGGAAGGCTAAAGAAAACACTGCGTTGAGAATTGGAAGCAGACATCAAAAGGATGAACAGCAACTGGAAACAGCTGGAAAGGACTGCTAAGGACAGAGTTCAATGAAGACTACTGGTGAGCGGCCTATGCTTTTCTGTGAGTGGTAACGGGTGTAAGTGAGTGAGTAAGTAAGTATAACGCGAGTAAAACAGAGGTGAAGGGATTGATACTTACCTTAAGCAATCATCGAACGTCCTGTTCCATCATTACATAATATGGTTGTCGAATGTAATTAAACTTCTTCAAACATCGAATGTGACAAGTCAAAAGTGCACAAAAAATAATATTGATAAACATAGACTTCAGAAGAGACATGTCAACATAAATCCGTAGAAGCCAGAACTCAATATTTTCGGACAGAACATTTTATTCAACAGAACTCCCAATCGTCTTTCACATCAACAACCTCATTCAACGAGGTACCAATTCAAAATGACACATTGCGTCAACCCCATATGTGTACATGAGTTCACTCATTCCTCGGAACCAACTGAAATCGGCCTCAATAAACGTACACTTTCCAAATGAATAACTGACCAATATCCTACACAGTTATGCAAAGAATGCTGTAAATCGGTGAACAGCTCAACGATTGATCACTTGTCAGTTGAATTGATATGTCGTCGCAGTAATCAGCCTACAAAATCATTTACGTGGTTAGAAGAAATGGTTCAGATAGAGTTCGGGTTAGGGATTTGTGTATAACCGAGGTGTTAGAAACTCAACGATTCCAACCCCATCATTGTGTTCGAATGAAGCATGTTTAGTCATTGATTTTACCATGGTCTAAATCGCCTCCTCATCTCACTCATCTCCGTTTTCTCATTTTCTTGTATACAACGATCTCATTGTTTTACAAGTTATTTTCTATCACCAGTTATTCTTCATCTTCATAATTTCTATCTGCATGGTGATTTCCTTTTAAATTTCTTCGATTGTATATCGATGACTGTTATTTCTGTTTGTTGTATCCGATACCTGAAAACGTTTACTTACATTTGACAATTCTGTAATGTGATAACACAACAGTATTCTAGATGACTAGTTGAATGAATCAATTGTGAACTGCATTTTAGTGAGGTGAGCAGTGGGCTGTTGGTGTGTATGAGAATATAACTATCTGTCATATTTGTCAAATGATATAATGCTTGAGTATTTTATTATAGATAATTATTTTAAAAGTGATTTAATAAAATGCAAATATACATTACTGGTGAATGATTTCCATGAGAATGAACTGTCTTCTTCATTGAAATGTCATCATATTGATTTTGATACTTGGTCAGACAATTTCAGAGGCTGCTGTTCTTTAATCAAGTAACTTTTTATTTATTTATTGGATATAATGTAAATAGTACCATTATATTCAACTTTTAATATATAAACTATTAGTTTTCATTTCTTGTTCGTAAATAATTGTTAACTGATTGTTAAAACAAAGACAACTAACGTTAACAGTTATCAAATACTATGAATTCAGTTATTTTGATATTCTGTGAAAATTTAATATTGAGATCAGCCTCATTAGGCGATCTCGGAGTGAGGTTAGGGTTGCACAATGAAATTAACTGGTACTTGATTCTTCACCACTTCCCCCCTCCCATCTTTAATATGCATCAATTGTAATAAGTGTTTTCTTTTATTTATTCAATTGTTATTTTTCTCATTACATTCAGTATAACTTAAAACAATTGCCAAACAGTTTACTTATTGGTATATTCGGTCATTAAAAGTAATAAATAGTCAAGATAAACATTATGTCGTATGAATGAAATTGATCATCTGTTCCAACAATAAGTTCCAATATACATGCATATATGTATATGACAGTAAACGTTAACGGCTTCTACAATACTAGATATCGTTAAATCATTTACTCAAATTAATATTTATACTCAAACACAACATACTTGATATCCAAATCCATTGTAAATGATTCAACATAAACGAATAAAGAGAATCATAATGAACTTATTACACCCGAATACATTGTTCTACTTAAAGTTCATTCAACTGCATAAACTATTACTAGGAATTTAACCGATCAACTGTATAGACTGTGTAAAGTTCGCTTTGTCTTAGTTTAATTCGTTATATTTATATTATTACACTTGTCAAGAACTCTATTGTTTAGTGGGGTTTTTTAATTATTGATTTAGAAGAGAATGTTATAACTTATTGATTAATTGAATATAAAAAAATTGTTAGTAGTTATGTACATAAGTAAACAGTTAAGTGTATAGAATAGACGAAACCTTTATTTAAATATTATGTGTTTAACTATTGATGCATTTTGAACTGAGGTGATTTTATAGAAATAAGTATTCTGTTTACTCGTTTGTATTTGTCACGTATAGATTTCATATGAAATGGATATTCTAACATTCGACACTTGGCTAGCCAAGATGATACGCATTACTAAACATTCAACATGAGACCTGAAGGCATTATGTTGGATTTTCTATTGCAGTTGAGGATACTTACTGTTGACAGGCCCTAAACTAGGACAAAATAACTATCAAGTGATTTCTGATTTCAATTGGTCCCCAAATGACACTAATCTCTGATAAATGCAAACAACTAATCTTGGTATCTATCTCCACAAAAGCACTTCAATTCAATCACAATAATCACCTCAGTAGTCACTAACTTGAAAATTTTCCTAAAATTTTACTGAGAAATCATGATAAGTGGAATTCAGACAGTATGATCGTGACATAGTTATCATTAATCGAATTATTTATCATCTCAATGTATTACAAATTGACAAAAGTTGAAAGTCGACCATTGAACGTTGGCTGAATAAGTGGTGTAGACTGTTCACTGTAAAACTTGAGTATCATGTGTTCAGTTCCCTGTCGAAATAGAGAATGTATATTTCTGATGAAGACTATACTAAGAAGAAACTGTTGTCTAGTAATCTCTACTAGTGACATATTCATTCATTCAATTATTAATTAATGTAAATTAATTAGGAATATATAAGCATTATATGTGTATATTCTTTCTTTATTAAATCAATATTCATCATGTATTAATATTAAATGTTAACGTAACAGAGTTAACTACCATGAATATTCAATAAATCAATGAATAAATGAACATTCAAACAGATACTAACAGCCCACATTTAATTAATTAGATAAATGAATTAAATGGATAGTCTTAGAAATAATTTTTTTCATTTTTATTTGTAAAATGAATAAGTGTTAGTAGTAGTTATACACGTTTAAATGAATGACACTAATTAATCATAATGGAATGTATTTGATTAGATTGTCAATTTTCATTAAATCATGATCATGATCATCATCATCATCATCGTCTTCGACCAAATCTTTAAAACAAAAAGTAAAAATTCAATGTGAAAATTATTTATGGAATAAAATCAATTTTAAGTAGTTTATATAATGATTAGTATGTTGAGTATACTTTAATAATCAATATGATCAGTTATGTTTCAGTGGGATAGAAATAAACAAATATAACACACCGAAAAAAAAAAAAAGAAAAACAATAATAAAGTACAATGAATACATGGTAACTGTAATGTTAGCTGAATTGTGTAGAACGAAAAGAATAGCCTATCCTACAACCTGATGAATATGTTAAACATATTTTTACGAATTGATGAAATAAAAACATTCAATAGAACATTGGTTGATTACTATGTCATGACCAATTGAATGTTTATCAAGTTTTTTTTATAGTGATGGATAAATTTTATTAAGTCGTAGTTCAAGCACAAGTTTAAGCGATTCAACAATATTGGCACTATGTTGAGATAGAAAATGGTTTGGGGTAGTCAGCATGAAACTCTAGACTTAGGTTTTGTGCTGTTTAGTACTCATCAGCAAGGTGTTTCTGCAATTTTTTAGGAAACGTGTGCTCCTCTAAGGATCCGTTTCCTGGTCACTCAGTTGCACTCAATTGACCATTACCACTGAGCTATTTGGGCTGTGACTGCTCCTTCCTTGAGATGTATACATCGGCTGACCAGCTTGTAGCAACTAAATGGATGCTCATTAAGTCCTTAACGGTGTTGATCGAATTATTTTGATAAATTTTAATAGCTTAATAATGCAATCACCAAACATCTGATTGACACAGGACATCAGATTGCTATTTTGGGATCCTTTAAAGTGTTCAAAAGATGGAAAACTACAAACGTTCTATAATTTACTGGAATCATCGTTATCAAACACTTGATACTAAATTCGTGTATATGCGTAAAAGGAAACAGTTGTCAGTCTTTCTATATCTTGTTAACATGATTCTTAATTCGTCACATCATAGTTATTATCATTTCGTCAAGTTCAACTTATTCTAGTTACATAGTTATCGCTTTTCTACAAATAGGATTTAGATAGTCACATCAGTTTTTTTATATTATTAACCTAATTCATTTAATTATATCATAATATCACTTTTGACTTTAAAGTGAATGAGCCAAAATCATATCACTTTTTAGTATTATCAACAGTTTTCTTCTCAGCTTTCTTATTATGTAATCACTTAAACTCTGAATACTATTGTGTTCAATGTTGTTTCTGTCTTCTTTTACATTATCTATATTCATATTTCTAATATTTTATCCTACATGTTAATTCTGTTAACACGTCTGTGATGCTTAAGCTATTGAAATTTTAACTAACATCATCTTCACAAGTATGTTAAACTTTCAGAATAGGCTTGTGGCGTTTGACACGAAGCGGACTGAGTTCGAATCCCAGTGTGAACATCAACATTGGGATGCAGGTACATCCAGCCGATGAGTCCCAACTAGGACGAAACGCGCAGTCCTGGATTCCACTTGCCAGTCACAATCTAACTTAAATATAACTTATGTTAAACTTTGTTTTGAACATTAATTTTCCGAAAAACATTACTTCAATTCATATCCAATAGGTGATGTGAAAGCATCGAAATAAAATGAATCATCACGTAAACTTTGAACAAATAGTTTTGCTTGCTCTTCTCTAAATACAATCGCTAATCAAGTCGAAATTAAGTAAAGTATCACAATGTATAAAATATTTCACTTTTAACAATGATGCAAACAAAACAAGATAAAAAAACATGACAACAGTTGATTTATTGGAGATGTTACCATAAACTACAACAAAATACTTAATTCTTTTGATATTCTATAACATTCACTAGTCAATAGGGTTTAATGCAAATGAACTAATTTTTCAGCTCTTGTAAGGACATCAATACTATGATACAGATACTGGCAAGTACTATATAGGACAAAACGTATATCTTAAATTCCATTTGTCATCCACAATACAACTTCATTTATCTAATCATGTGCCAAACCGAATGAGAACATCTGAAAACTGGAAAATATTGATTAGTTGTTTAACTGTAGTTCCTGATTAGTAAGTACTCATAATTTTATGTAGAATCACTGATTTAGTTACTGAATGCATTTTACGATCTCAGTCAACTAGTGATTCATTTTAATAGTTATTCAAACTGATAAGCTAGTAACTGTTTATTAATATATTTGTATTGTCCACAATAAAAAAGAAATGGCAACTGAAAGTTTATATATTTACTACTAATTGCACTGATACTTCCTTAATGAAACACATCTCTGTATGAATAACTGTAAGGTAACTATTGATCTAGTATATTGACTAAATAGAAATGTTATTCAATCTTACACTTTAAGAAATTTTTATAAGTAACAGATGATCATGAATTCTAAGATGGTCAAACACTGATATACCCAAATCGGTATCAAACATCTTCAAGTATTAAACGAAAATTCTCCTAAAACTCAGTTGAACTTTAAGAATTATTCGCCTCTTCTAAAATTTAAATGTTTAGATAGTTTTTACTCTTATGGCACGGGTGATTGCATTAAATGTGTAATTACAGGCGTTGCATAAAATATGCGATTTTGACGAACAATTCCTTAATTGTAGTGTCAGTCTATTAAGGGCAATGCATCCTTATATCTTATATTGTATCCATACTGAATACGTATATTTTTCAAGTGACTTTTTAAATTATGACCAGTCAAAGAAATTTCAATTTTTTGTTCAGATTTATAATAATAGATAGCTTTTAAAAGTTAACCGATTCAGGTACATCCAGCCGATGAGTCCTAAATAGGATGAAAAGTGCGTCCTGGATTCCACTTGCCAGTCACAATCCGACTTAAGTTTAACCGATTCAGTTTAAACTAATTGACTTCCTTCAATATGGAACATAGAAAAACTAAGTTGACTTAGTGTGGTGAGTCAATCACAGACAATTTATTGACTTCATGATTATAACGCATAAATCACAATTCTGGACTGTTCATTCAATTAATAACTTTTAGAAGTTTACTACTGACATTAGAAATGTTCATATTTTGTAATTTTATAAATTTCACTATATAAAACAGTCCCTTCTTATCTTCTTTCTTCTCAGTAACACAGCGTCATACATTCTAATGCTTGTTATTCAATGCAGTAAGTCAACTTTGTCGAATTCAAACTTCAAATGTTCTAGCAACTCTTCTTGAGTAAACATCTAACTTATATATGTTGTTCACGAATAAAAGCTTCTTATTGCAGAAATACATAACTTAGGAAATGTTAGTATTCTCATTGAAATTGTTGAACGTCATGATAGGATAATAAACGTTTGGTTGCATTAAGATAAATGCCCTAATGTGACTGAGAAATCACTGGGTGAAAGAGTTATTAACAAAGTAGACTGTCTCATATTAGTGATCAGTTAAATTACCCAATATTTAATAGGCTAGAAATATTTGGAAATTTTGGAACTAATGGTTAGCTAGTTGTATACATATGGACAGTTCATCAGTTTTCCATTTAGTTGCGTCACACTAACATAAATATTTATGCTCCATGAAGTGATGATATTGTTTATCATCTGGTGCCCTAATTCTATCAAACGATTCAATTTTGTTACATGTCAACCTAGATTTTGAAGTTTTACATTCGTGTGTTCTTTACTACTGACTTCCTTTAAAGTAGTATGGCATTTATATAAAAAGAATATTACAATACTTAGTGAACTTAAATTTAGATAAAAATTTATCATCCAGTACACTGTTACGTCATGAAAAGTAATAATAATTAATATGAGCTTTAGACAGGATGATTAGGAGCCGACTGGTCATTTTTGAATCTAGTTATAATCACTAACCTATGGGAGTTTAAATTAAAATAATTTCGGAACCAGTTCTCTACTGACAGACATTTTCATAGCTTCTTTATAAAATATAGTTCTTCGAAAAACAATAATTAAACTCTGTTTCTATAGAAGGTATATGGATGACATCTACATCGCATTAGATAAAGACGGCTGATCTTGATGAAACTTTACATATGGTTAACAATAGCCACCATTCAATCAGGTTACCAATGAAATCGGAGGAGAACTCTGGATTACATGTTCTTCATATTATATTGATATATATACCAGATGGTTCTCTAAAAAGACCGACATATACGAAGCACCATGAAGTGGGCAATTTACGGATTTTCAAAGTGGGGTACCATGAAATAGTAAAAAGAATTCAATTCCATTTTTAATCGTCAAGAGCTAGACGAAAATGCACAGAAGACACATTAAATGATGAGCTGGATACTAATCACAACAAGCATACGAAAAACAGATATACCCTCCCATGTTCATTGGCAAGAACTTAAACCCGAAACAACAATTCAGAAGTACCACCACTGTGCCAAATAATACATTATTCACAAACATCGACCTCAAAGGATACTCAGCAGCCCGAATCCGTAAAAGCCAGAGCTCAATATTTTCGGACAGAACATTTTATTCAACAGAACTCTCAATCGTCTTCCATACCAATAACCTCATTTAACAAGATACCGATTCAAAATGAAAATTGTACACTTCGTATTAATGAGATTCTACAACATTAAACACATAAACTATATTTGCATGCATTAAAAATTTAATTATTGCAGTGTATAATGTTTTTGGAAGCATACCTTGGACGCCCTATAATTGCAAAATATTCATTCAACCTCTGTAAGAATGATCTCAGAGCTTCAGGTGTTTCAAAAATAGGTGGTCTTTCAGGTGGCATAATTTCAGCTGATCTCGTTTTAATTATCTTGTCTTCATTATTATTGTGATCATTACTACCAAGCAATGAAGTGATAGTCATTTTATTCACTGGTAAATATTCCATATCACTATGTATATTCTTCCATTTATAAGGATAAATTTGTCCATTTACTTCGTACACATTAACAACGAATACCAATGATATCAGCACGTAAAGGTGAATATAATAACTTCTGAATCTCCAAACATCTTTTAAAGAATTCATTTTATAATTAGCTGAAAATAATATAAATTGAAAAACTGATAACTTTGTTATTTATTATTATCAAAGAGATATGTAGCGTCATTAGCATGTATAATTGAAATTATTACCTTCTCCATAACTATGACCAATAATAATAATGGTGACAATCAATTTTACATTCTATTTCAAACGTTGTCATTACGACTTAGAATTTATCTGTGTGTTGGCAATTTTTAGTAGAGATCTTCACCCCCACCCCAACTGAATGTTATAGGAGACGGTTAGTGAATCTGAAAGGTGTGGGGGCAGTATTTCGCAACTTTCGCTTCATGATTTCAGTTTTAAACTGAAATCAGAAATTGCATGTTAACGTTAATTGTTAACTGGGTGATCAGAAGACAGCAAAGGTAAATAGAAATCTTCATCCAAGAAAATGATGTGCTGAAAAATTTCCACAAAGATATTTTCGCTTTGTCTTCACTTAATTAAGACTAATCAGCATTTAGCTTTCATAAATTGATAGGATACTGTATTGTGATTTATGTGAACCCAAATCAGAATAAATAATATGATTCACCAGATTACGTTAATAATTTATCAATACAAAAATAGACTTGTGTAGAATTTGATTTCGTGATGTTCGTCCAGGTTTTCAGTACCGCTGTGTTTAACTCAGTAATACCTGTATATCTTTTATTTCAAAGCGACAGTTACTGTAAGGTATTTTTAGTATGAAGTCTAAAGTATTTTCACAGCTAAAACGTCTTGATGGGTAGTTTTTTTAGGTGGTTTTGTGTATAAAGCAATCAGCTGATAGGTGGTTAACTTCAAGTTGTTTCTAAACTTCTGTTGAGAAGTTATGACTGGTAGAGTTCTTATTTGTCGAGAGCGTGATAGTTATCTTTAATGACGGTAGATGATGGCCGTACTATATCACAAATTGATGGAAATGGGAATTCTATCACTGGACGCTTCCTGATTCAGTGGTATGGATAGTTAAGCGTTCACTGTGGAACCAGGAAGTTCCATGTACGATCTCATCAAAAAATTCAGAATGCATACTTTTGGGGAGTTTTGTAGTAAGATAAAACAGACGTCTGATGCATCCCAGTTTTGAAGGGTATCCAAAAGACATCAGTATGTGAAGAATGTAAACTGGAAGGTTTTAGATAAATAATTAGATTCATGAGATTTGTAGCCTTTATAAATTATTACAAGAACAATAAGTGTTGTATCATGATATGAATGAATAATTTTGAATTACACAGCAGTACCATGAGATGATACATTATGGAAATAGGTTATTTACTAAATAACATTTTTGTCTTCTAAATAATAAATAGACAAAATAACTCCAGACTGATACGTTAAACTGAAGCAATTGTTATTTATCGTGTAATTCAAAAGTGTGTATAAATAGAAATTTTGGCGTTTACTTAGTACTAACATGTTGAGTGATTTTTCGTTATTCGGCTGAAGAGTGCTAAATAGAATGAAACGCGCTTTAGGAAACTTACTTACCAGCCAAAATTCAACCTAATTCAGTCGATGCATGGCATTTTATTCAATGGAGACGTGACATCAGATTGAGTTTGACAACACCAGAATTCAAATAGTGTTAACAGAATGGATAGATTACAATTAGCTGAACTATAGAAACTCTTGATTAACAGATTAAAACATTAATCTATACTAGAAGTCAATTAAATATTTCATCAACATAGATACTTCAACAGATGTTCATTTATGTAGTCAATTCTTATGTTGTATACCTCTCTGTAGTTACTTTCATTTTATTTTATTTAACACAGTTATACTCTATTCTGTTAATAACAATCATATTTGTCGTTATAATTCATGTACACATATGTGCGTATGCATGTGTTTAAGTATACGTTAAGGTTTTTGATTTCGATATACATTGGAATCGAAAACAGCCAAGTGAAAGAATATCACCGTTTCCAAGTCTTTGAGCTTATAATTCACGCCTTCAGTAGTCGAAGTACAACAGGATGTATCATCCTCTGGAAATTGTATATGTCGGACTGCCGTGTTGAAGTCGGTAACCGTGTAGTACAGTACCCGATCGTAATAACTCAAGGCATACAGCAAACAATACTTAATGCAGTTTTCCTTAAAAGGATGGGGACAACAAATAACACAATGTCACAAAACATTATATACATTACTTTACACCAACAACTTGCACATCATTAATGTTCTCTGATCCGTGTCGATTGTAGGCTTTCTCTTCTTGGTTGTCTCCGCTTTTCCTATATATTCTTATTGTGATTTGCTTCTTGCCACTTCGCAACTCGCCTCATACACTGTTTCATGATTATTTCCGATTTCACTCGACGTTCCGCTACCTACTACTTATGGACGACTTTATGAGTAGTATCCACTACAAAGAGAGTGTTTGAGGCTTTTCATACATATTGCTAAAGCCAACTGTGCTATTTAGAAAAGAAGGCTGATTCAGCCAAGTTGGACACTCCAAACAATCACACATAAAATTCATACCTTCAGTACCACCCTTTTATACCTCCTTACAGGTAAAACTGTGCTGGCTGATTTTATCACAAACAGTATAAATTGAAAAAAAAACGTTAGATGTTGCGTTATCCTACTTACTAGGAGGTAGAATTATAGATGAATAATTTTTTTAGATCTTAAATGACATGAAGTGTAATAAGGATCTATTGATATACCGTGTAAGTTCGTTTATTACTGATCACTTTTATCTAGAGACTATCAATAGTCAGCTATAGATGAAGATCGATTTGCAAAAATACTCTCATCAAACATCCAGTCTCTTCAAATGTCTATTAATTAGCAACATCAAACAACATTCAAAGTTTCTCAAATTTTAGACAATCAAAGACAATCACCTTGGCAATGTAATAGATTTTAATTAACTTAGAAGACAGTGTAAATGTGATGAATAATGTCATAGAAAAGGAAATATTTTTAAAATTCGATTATTATCACGTTTCTACACTACTACATTACATACTACTAAGAATGAAATCAATACTAATCAATTGATGGTGGTGTATCAGATTAGAATTTGGCATGTATCACCGTTTTTAAAGGTGACAATTACAAGCGATTAGTTAAAGGTGAGGTAAATGAAATGATTGATATTCAAATGTAGGTTGGTGAATTCATAGTATTTTTTACAAAACAAGAATGACAAACATTGTAATTAGATTAGGGTGAATCCGTTTACACACTTCTCGTTTTCTAATTCATCCACATACGTACAAAATAATGTAAATAAGTCAAATATTTTACGAGTTAAATGTTGGCAGTAACGTGGAAGTGTAATAGTCATTTGACTTTAACAATGAATAATGATGATAATGACAAGTTCACATTTATAAATGAATGAGGATAAGTGAGGGAGAGAGGGAGAGTGGTCATGATGTGATGTAACATGAAAAACATGCACTAATTGCAAAGTAGACTGTGGACAAAGTCACAAAGTCGATATTATGTACTAAAATTACCAATCAGAATAATGGTGGTTGCACCAGAAATTATATCCTAATTACAAAAGTCTACGTCGTCTCATTCAGTTACCCATAGATATTCATAATGGTTCACTCTCTCAATTACTGAGAACTTTGAAAGGATTCTGTTCTGTTTTATTTCGTCTAAACCTATTCTGTTACATAAAATCCCTCAACTTTTCTGGTGAATTGGAACTTCGTACATGCTTACGCTATAGGAATGATCTAGACCGCTGCTCCAAGAGCTTATCAACAAACAGCTATTCACTTGCAAGCTGAAAGTGTGTTATGAATTTATCTAATATTCAGTTGACCAAATTTGAATTAGAAGCCTTATCTTTAGGTTTCATGTTCCACATAAAAAGAGAAACCCGATAAACCTAGGGCACCAGTTTGAAAATTTGTCTAATCAGTTATCCGAACTAAAACCTGCAATAGGACGATGGGTTAAAAACTAGACTTGTAAATCTAGCCAGCCTATATGTTACCATACCAGCTACCCGATTATGTTATTTGTCAAAAGAGCATAGGAATACTATAAATGAGTTGTTCAATAACAATGAAATAGTTTTATTAAGACCTGGTAAAGGTTCCGGCATAATAATCTTAAACAATCACGGTTGCCTATCAAAAAGGCATAAATTATTGGATGACAATAAACATTTCATCATAAATAAACATAATGAAGACATTTCGCAAAAATCGAAACAAAAATTATCCAGATTTCGAATCACCTATCGAAAGAAATTGAAAGATGAAAAAATTAGTGAACGTTTGAAACCTACTCACCTACCAAGGTTGTATAACCATCCAAAGATTCATGAAACTAGTCTTCCTTTACGGCTCATCTTAGCAATGACTAACTCACGATCCTTTCAAAGTTCTCAGTAATTGAGAGAGTGAACCATTATGAATATCTATGGGTAACTGAATGAGACGACGTAGACTTTTGTAATTAGGATATAATTTCTGGTGCAACCACCATTATTCTGATTGGTAATTTTAGTAAAGAATATCGACTTTGTCGCTTTGTCTACAGTCTACTTTGGAATTAGTGCATGTTTTTTCATGTTGCATTATATCATGACCACTCTTCCTCTCTCCCTCACTTATCCTCATTCATTTATAAATGTGAACTTGTCATT
This sequence comes from Schistosoma japonicum, assembly GCA_025215515.1. NCBI lineage: Eukaryota > Metazoa > Platyhelminthes > Trematoda > Strigeidida > Schistosomatidae > Schistosoma > Schistosoma japonicum. Next base: position 45,304,400 of record CM046063.1, on the reverse strand, counting down.
ATCATTATTATTCATTGTTAAAATCAAAATGACTATTACACTTCCACGTTACTGCCAACATTTAACTCGTAAAATATTTGACTTATTTACATTATTTTGTACGTATGTGGATGAATTAGAAAACGAGAAGTATGTAAATGGATTCACCCTTATCGAACTACAATGTTTGTTATTTTTGTTTTGTAAAAATATTCATCAAGGAAACAAACTGTGTGAAATTAGGAGTATTTCGATATAAAACTGACTGGTTACATAATATCAAATAAGATTGTAGATACAACGTTTCAATAAAGGAACAAATAATAATACTAGATCTGTAAGAGTGAAGAGAATGAATTGCGTACCCCAAAAGAGATAGACCGGTAACAAACAAGCCAAGATGTTTGAAAAATGGGTGGGGGGGGGTAATAATTCATTTATGCACTGATATTGGAATCAGAAAAATATTTTACTAATAGTTACAAAAGAATCTTGAGACGACTACCAGCCCACAACTATAAAAGATTCTAAAAAAATAAAAATAACTGGGGAAAAAAGAAACTTCTAACAAATTTGTATTTTAAGCCCGCTTTGCTATGGGTTTATGTTGATTGTCAAGGTAGATCAACGGGTTGTACAAACTCTTTCTGATTACACAAATCAAGTTTGTTTTTATGGAAGGCCATAGCTTCAGCCGTACGCAAAAGACTGAGTTGCAATCTATATGGAGTCTTTGATAGGATTCAATAAATGATTTGTCAATCTCGACTCGTATCCTCTGTCAATTATGTAGGTGAGAATAAAACGTATAATCTGCTTAGTTTGTCTTTTGTTTAATCAGGAAAGATGATGTTCTATGACAAGATGACTGAGATGTCTCATTGTGCACCCCTCGTAATTGGCTTTACATGAGCAGTTAAATTGATGAAATACATTGTCATTTTTCTTACATCTTTGTATTTAGTTTTTAGAGTCATGTAACTGTAATGATTCATTATGCGGAAATGGAAATTTTATTCATTTTAATTAATCTGATGTTAAGCTACTTATTAGGCAATAAATTCCCTATAACTATTCACTTCGGATAATTGATTTACGTTAATTGAACTGAGGTTATTTTGCAGAGTTAGGTGTTAAGTTTACTCGTTTTTTCTCGCTACAAACTAATGTTGATCTGGTACAACTAAAAGCCAGGGAACACTCTATTGATGCATTTAAAATAGAGCATTAAGAACCAATGTTGTTACACAGCACGGATGTCTTGTTCTAATATGTGACTTTAAGCAGTCCGCACCCTCGATCGCGCCAGGAGAATCAAACCAACGGCATTCAGGTCTCATGGAAAACTCCTAACCCTCTGAAACATTGGGATGAAGTTCAATGTTAAAATCCCCACTCACATCAATTTGTGATATAACGCGATAATCATTTATTGCTGAAAGGTTTCGTACTGTAACGAAATAGCTGTTCAGAGCTCCTTGATTTTTAGTGGCACTCTACTGACATCAATCTTTTACTTCATATCTGTTAGATAATCAAGTATATCGTGATTAAAGTAGGTGCTGATTAATAGTAGTCAATATTACCCGTACATTAAGTATGTCGATTATTATTTTATAACTATCACATTTTAAAATATTAATACAATTTGAAATAAATGAAATACTAATTAATTTCTTAAAACACATAAAATTTGGTACAAATCGGTACTAAGGTTAGAGACATAATCCGGATAGAAGTGTAAACAGCATTTCATTCCATTAAGAAAAGTCACTAGACTTTTATATCAATTTTAATGGACAGTTTCCAAAGGATCGCCATTAACTTCTGTTTTGGATCATATATGATAAAATCACTGTATTGGATCAGCTTTGGGACCTCAACCAGGAAGTTAAACTGACAGCGATAGAGGCTAGTCCTATACGGCTTTTACATTCCATGGCCTCATGTCATAAACCAACTGCATCTCCACTCCTTTAAACTAGTCCTAACGTGGGTCAGCTAATCAACTATATGAAAACCGCTGGGATGAAATTTGAGGAAAACATGACCAATATATCGAAGTTGGTGTATGAAGATGATGACAGTAGTTTAATTATAACTACTGTGCCTAAATACACGTTGATGAACATTAGCATTACTAACATGATGCTGTCACCTAATGTCAGCGATTCTTCAAAAATAGCAACAATGATCGAACACAGTGATGCAGGACATCATCAACCCATAATGAACTGGTTTTGGAAGCATTGTAAACCCATCACTTTACAGCCAGACTTATGTCATGATTAAGTCAAATGTTCCCCGGTTCAGTATTAATCGAATACTAATGGTGTGCAATAAGTTCCCAATCATAATAAAACGTGCAAATAAAACAAAATTTTGTAAAATTGAAATGAACTCGAAGTTTTTTTCTTTCGAATAAGTGGTACTTCATTTATTACCCTACAATCGTAAAGAGATCCTTTCAAAATGAATTAGTCCAAACCCATACATATTGTAGGTTGGGTTGATTGAATGTTATAGAACTTGTGAACTTTCAATACTGAATGCTAAACTAATGGATTTAGATTTAATTGAGTTACTTAAAAGGTCAAATATTCATAATAGTATAATCTACACACTTATTAGTATAGCCCCCTTCCTCTACCCCCTTCCCGGTTATAACTATTTTCTTTAACGTTTAATCTTCCTTTCAACAATATATATATATATATATATATATATATATATATATATATCGTTTTTAATTTATGTAGTAATCGAAAGCTTTCATAAGTAATTATGTATATTTATTTTGCCTGGTTTTATTCATGTCACAGAGTAATCGTTCACGAACGACCTACAATAAAGAGTGACTATTCAGAAAACAAAAATAATTTTATGTTATTTTCCAAGTATAAAAAAGTAGAACAAAATTATTATGAATCACTTCACTTATATTCGTACATACTGGTACGCTTAGATTGTTTGTCAGTTGACTTTAAACTTTCCAATGTAATCTCTATGTGTCATAGTTATGCATTTCCCGATAGTTTATAAAAGATCCCTAAGAAATGATTGTATAGATTAACAAATACTATCCTTGATTCTAATAAATACGTTAGTTCCTACGAACTGTTTTAGACTCCTAAATACGTAGTAAAGTTATCCTTTATTAAATTTATCAAAAATAGTAAAAACCGAAAAAGAATTATTCGTTCTAATCTGTTATCCATCTGTGTGATTCAAGCATCATTTTTTGTGTAAATCATCTTTGTTTATTGAACTAATGTTTCAATGTCACATTATTAATGTCACGAATTCACTCCATTTACCTATATCTGATTGATTCCAGTTCAAACATTAAGTGAAGTGGAATTTTACAGACTCATTGATAATGAGACGGTTATCATCAATGGTATTGATGGATCACAGCGCACAAATTGATTAAAGTGAGAATTATACCATTGGACGCCGGCTGCACCATAAAGATCCTGAATTCGATTCTCTGTTGGAATCGGTGATATGCAGTGTCAAAGAGTTTCAAACTAAGATGAAACAGATGTTCAGCGCTTTGTGGTTTTTACTAGTTCCCAAGCATTTCCAATTGTGATGCATATAACCAACAAATGTTTACAGGTTTAACTGTTAATTACATATTTTTTTTAAATGATGAAAACGGTTTCGAATTAGGAAAAATTGGAGAAACAAGCTTTTTTTACTACCTCTAATCAAATATTTTACTTCTTTCTATATTCACCAGTTTACAATAATAACTGAACTAATTATTACTTAAACTAACATAATTACTATAATTAATGGAAATATATGGAAGTAAGATAAAAACATGTCGGGATGAGAAACAAAAATAAATAAATGATGAATAACAACCAAAAATATGTTTGTTTTTTTTTCTTCTTTAAAGACTTCCACTCACTCTATTTATGTATTGTTCCCGTTGAGTTAAATTAGTAAACTGTGGCATAAGCTAAACTACTAGGTAAGCATTATTACTTTAATCATATACAACTATACATTGTGATTCAGTAGTTGCGATATGATGGTCTAATAAAACACCGTATTCATTCATTCATAAGGTAACACAGTAAATTCAACTAATTAATAAAATGAAGCGATAACAACAGGGATGCAATGAGTTTTATCTCAGGTGTTAAGTAATGTGAACAACTAGATTGCAAAGAAAGTCAAAGCGGAAACAGTCCAAACCACCTGTAAGAGATCACTGTTCTTGGGCCTACAATTCAGAGTTGATGCTACTAATGAACTATTAATTCAGAGGTTACGTAAAACAGTTCAGTGTGTAACGCAGGAAGGCTAAGATTTATGCTTCCTATACGTCCTGTGGTAATTCCAAGGTTGAAAGACGGATTACCTAGAATGGTCACCTTCTTTTGTATTTATCAGTTTGACTGCTCATACGAAGCAAGTTAAATCTACCGATATTCTTGGAATTTGCATTTTCGTGCTTGTGAACTTCTCCCAGTGTGGCTGAGCAAATGTATGGTTAAGACAGTTAATAACTTCATACTTGCTCATTTACTGGTAACTGGACATACCACAAGAGTCAATCAGCCATTTTCAATAATATACCCTGCTAATAACTGCCTGCGAAAGCCGATATGACTCAAGTTTCTTTAGATAGCAAAAGCAATTGCTATTCGGATTAAGAAATCGGAGTTTTTCGTCCAAAAGAAAGACGTCGAACCATAGCTAACATTAGATCAAATAGATCGGTAATCGTTAGCTAACTCAATTTACTGAATGTGTATACTTACTCTCCCCCCACCACTCTCTTTTTGTATCTTCATAACTTATGTTCTCCTTTTCAATTATTACTGTTCTTACTCATAAATTTCAATTATCATTATTATTCATTCGATAACCACATTAACAACTTTAATGAACATTCCGTATTATTCCACATCATTTAATGTCCTACACTTAATATTCCATCGTCTAAACATTTGTTTTGTTTTGAGTTGCATTCACATTGTTTATGTAGATTCCACCTCAATATGTATCCATTGTGTTGATTATCATGATGACCCTGACAAAAATTACAGCTGATTGAAGTTATCATCGTAAACTAATCATTTAGGCAACTGACAATCATAGATTCATAGATTATAATCTAATTTAAAAGATATTTATGCCCTAAACTTGACTATTCACTCACTTTGGATTGTTAATTAGATTTATAAATGTAAAATCTGTTGAGAATTTATCAAAAACACAATTCTTCATTATTGCTACGTTCTAATGTAAATATCTTTTAGTTCCGATTCAGATAACAATCACAATGAAATTAAAGGTGGATAACTGTAAACGGTAGTCATTAAATTGTCAACTATAAATTTCTGTAAATTTCATAGTCGCTAAATTAAATTATTAGTTAGAATGCAGTACAAGAATAAGTAAACGTGGCATTCAAATAACCGCACAAAATTTCCCAATAAACCAATGACAAATGTACTTATATCTTCAAGGTTACTGCTATTTTGAACTAAACAAAACATATCATAGCTAGGATTAGTAATTAGATTAAAGATTAGGAGTTTTGGTTAGAACTAGGCTTTTAGTGATAGATATAGGGTTCTTCTAATCGGTTACGAAGGAGAAAATTGGCTTTATAGTAGGAATGGCTGACGAATGTGATTCTCCATCTCAACAAATTACTCGATATTTTAGTAATATTGATCATTCAGGAAGAAGATATTATACATAGAACAAGTTTCAAGAGAAATTATCTCCAATTAATTTGATTTAGTAGACTGTTATATGAATAAACAAATAATAATTTCCTATATTTCTGGAAAAATTTCATCTCTGTGATTGGTCAAATTAATGACACCTATAATCAAACTAAAGCTGATGCAGTTAATGAATTACCAGCTTTCAATTTGACTACAGTGTTCGGGGATGGGGAAATTCAATTTCTCAAACTAATTTAGAAATTAAATATAAACCGTGTAGTGATTTCTGATAAACTTGATTTTTTGAACTTTCATCACACTGATTTTCATTCAATGTGAGTCATGCTCCAATTTACATTCTATGACCTTAAATTGTGGAAAAATAAAATGTTCCACTTTTTGTATCCATGTTATATTTGGTTAATGATTCAAAATCATTGTAATTGAAATGGACATATAAATGAATGTGCTAAAGCAAAGATAGTACAGTATTACTGACTCATCATACAAGTGTTCTTTCTTTCACCGTTTCGAAGTTGAGAAATATCTGGACGTACGTATTTCGCTAATCTAGATCATGTGAAATAGACTATCAGGAAAACCCATAAATCAACACTCGGTCGCAGCCTATATCAGGCCACAACCTACAGTATGTAAATATTGTAATTTCATTATGTCATAATATTTTTTATAATGTGACAAAACAAAACTATTCGTTCCTACACTATAAATGACTGTCTAAACAGACGTATATTTAAGAGTGTTCGTTAACAAAACTATATGTAGAACCATGGAAATGTATTAACCATTTAAACCAAAAGGGACATTAAGTCATTTTAAAAGTGTTCATAGTGTAATTAGAAGACTGTATTGAACTGAAAAATATCAAAGAGATGATGGATTCATAAAAAGATCAACTATAGAAAGCTCAAATGAACTTATCAATACCTGTATGTATGTATGTTTGCATGTATGTACAGCATAGTACTTTTCACTTATGTGCATCAATCTATGTTATCACATCTCAGCAGCACAGTATGATGAACAAATTAATAGAAGTAGGAGTTATTTCAATAGTAGTGAGAAAAAGGTGTGGATAAATGGATACCAAGCAAGGCTTGGTAAATCATCATTTCAGTAGGATCCTACGTTCTTGTACAGCCGATATAATAACATAAGGTACAAAGCAGATAACTAAAGCAATGAGGTTAAACAGACCCATTTAAATATATAAAACGTTGTAAAAGTCCATTAACAAATGTATTCCCTGTCCTGATTCTGTCTCTAAGAGAAACTCTTATATTACATTACCATATCGACGTAAATACCATGGTGTAATCCTGGAGTAGAGGTCAAAATTAGTGGAAGAAAAAACGTATTACACCTGGAAGTTGATTATAATTGAAAAGTCAATACAAGTCATACAAGCAATTACATGTTGCAATTAAGGGTACTAGAATAAGTACCGAAATGACTTCAAAACCATTTTTAATCGAATGAAGTGATACAGGGAGGGCGTAGAGAACTTAGTGCATCCCTTTTGTCTTATCTCTCTCCATTTCACAATTATCACATTGTTGTCATTCGACCTTTTGTTTAATCTTGACCTTTAATAGCTTGACATATTAATGTATGACGTGTATATGTGTATGGAAGAATTGTTCGAAATGTATAGAGCAATATGCATCACAATGAACTTAATCAGTAATAAAATGACAATGTGATTTATATTATGAATAAACATTGTCCTCATTAGATTTACATAGCTAAAATCATATTGATGTCTAGTTTATGTAAATAGCATATTTGATATCAAAGAAATTTTAAAGATTTCATTGAATAGGCAACATATAGGTGACAAATTTTCACATCCAAAAATAGAAGCTCATTACAAAAAAAAAAACTATCAGTTTAGGTGATGTAGTTTAAGATTAAATAAGAACAAAATGTCAACATTTATGTCCTTAAAATGATTAATCAGTACAAGAAAATAAGGTCATCATTACAATGTCATTCTTACTAATGATAATTTTCATCAATTAATGATGCTTTTCTTCTTTTCTTTTATTTTTTTAATGTTTAGGCACATAATATTATCTGTCAATATGACTTTCATCTAACTAAAGCAGTTGACAAACTGAATTTCACAATTAGTTGTTTGCATTCATTACAGACTGATATCGGTTGGGTACCAGTGAGCAGTGGACAGCTGTTTTGTTCTAGCGATCATTTAATTTATGTACCTAAATTCTATGAATGTTTTCTTTGTTACAGAAACATGAAACTTGTGGATTCATTTAAATTATATAATTTAACACTAGATTATGCATGTAGTTAAAACGCTGGTTAATTGCAGTATAGTGACTAACTGGATAATTGTCAAGTCCTTTATAGTACTGACTGAATTCTATCGATCTACTTGTAATGTAGCCACTAATCTAAGTGACTCGGTGTCATTAGCATTATGTAACGATACAAAGTCGTTATGTTTTTGAGGGGTATCCTGACAACTATCACTGTTCTGTAAATTACTTTCATAGTTTTATGTACATATCATTATGTCTAAAGAAGAATTATAGAAATATAACAAATAATAACAATAATGACAGTTATAGTTTTACATGTTTCATAATTAAATATTTATTTCTTTGTATTCCTCATAGGTTGATGTTGGTTTATTTAAGCGTTCTCCAAGAGACCTAAATGATATACTTTGGAGAAAAACAAGAGTATCTAGGGCTGAGGAGTCCCATTCTGGGAAGAAATACATGTCCAGTGTTTCCTGATTTTCAATGGTACCCAACTAATATCAATCTATGATGAATACAAAAAATGTGCATTCAATACCAATTTCTACACAACCACTTCAATTCAACTAACATGAAATGTATTCATGTCAATATTGATGATTTTAGACTGGAGGGGGGGGGGCGGGGAGAATTCAAAATCTCCAAAATTACAATTGTTGATCAAATCAAACGAAAGTCGTATTGATTTTTGTAAGCTTGATTTAATTTCAATGTGAGTTCTACTTTACAGTACATTCTAGAACATTTAATTGTGTTAACGGAATGTTGATAATTTCACTTTGATGAATAATCACCGTAAATTAATTGATATAAAAGTGTTGTTCGCTAGTCTTGTTTCAACTTTTTAGCTCCACAATACAATCTTCCTAAAAGTTTAATCCTTTGGAGTAGTTGTGGGTTGGAAAGTATCAGGTCATGGTATCCAGCTGAAGTACAAGTATCGGAGATAGCGTTTCGCATTAATCGTATCAACTTTTGAGGGAATCAGGCATATAATCTGGTTACTCTGAATTCTAATAGCTGTATCGTGTCGCGAAACTTACTGAATCAATAAGAACCCACACGTTGTCCCGTCGGAGAATCATATCAGTAACCACCTTTATTTACATTTATTTTATGCATGTCATCTTCGTTTTATCATTAACTCTAAACATACTAAACGTACTTTCAAATAAATTCGAGGATTAATTATACTGGAATAATGTACATGTATTTTTATAAATATCGTTTACCATGATAACTGTCACTCCTCAGTATACCTATCTCTAAATAAACTTAGGCTTTTCATTGGATTCGATCACCGAACATCGTATCTCACGATTTGCTACCATTACAACTGAGGTATTCGGGACATGACCGTCTCCTTTCAGAACTGAGATATACGCCATTATGTAGTGATCAATTTGATGTTTATGAAGTTCTTTATATTATTGACTGAATTTTATCGAACTTGTTGTATTGTAGCCACTGGTCTAAGAGTACTAGACAATATTGGCACTATGTAGAGATAAAAGGTTGCTTGGGGGAAGGGGAGAGATTTAGTCGGTTCAACATATAGTTAAATAGAAGTAGTAAATGGAATTGATGAATACACATAATGTGAATAACGTTGACTAATAAATCTAACTGAATGAATTGTAATCATTAACATAAATTTTTTGGTGAAATTAAGATGTCATAAGCATCAGTAAGAATTAATAGTAAGACAACGATGACTAAAAACATGTGATGAACTCAATCGATCCATTAGAAATATGTCTATTCCCAAAATGTCTATTTGTTAGACAATAAATTGTTAATGAATAAACTACTTGTTGAATTACAGTTGGATGACTTGGTAACAAATGTTACGCTTGATGTGCAAATGAAGGTTTGTGTAAATTAAAAAAAGAATCAAATACTGAAATGTTACCACATATTGACACTAAAATTTGAGCTCTGATTTACATCAAATTATTCCGACTTACTAAATTCGACGGGTAACCAATAGTTTACAAATATCGTTGTTAAATACTCTCCAAGGTTAAATATTTCAATAAATACTGCATTCTATTTGATTTACAAATAAGTCTACGCTTTTAAATATTGCTGTCAACCTGAAGCCCATCGTGTGGAATCTAGAGCGTGTATTGCTGAGGAGTTCCACACTAGAACGGAACACTTTTCCAGTGCTCCCTGGTTTTCAGTGGTACTCTGCCAACATCAATCTATGACATATTCAACCAAGTAAAAATATCAATATTCACGAAAAATAAGCTTCCCAAGTAAATCTAAATCGTTGCAAAATTTAAGTTGTAATATAATCTGTTATTATTCATCTCAACTGATAGTATATGTACTGTATTGTGTAAACATTTTCTTCTTCATTAGACTCTTAAAGTTATAAATTCATGAATATTTCATTATAATGAACAAAGTAAAGCGTATATTGAGCAAATTACACAGTTAAACAATAATACATGTTGAAATAAGTGAGCCTTTATATCGAATACTACTTAAATATATCCTAAATTTACTAGTTGCTGAGTTAGAAGGTGAGTATTTACCGATATACATAAGGAAAGGAGTAACAAATTCTGTCAACAGCACCATATTATCACATTTGATCGACAGCGAACATCGAATCAAAATCAATTATCTATTCTGTCTTGTTAATCTATCTAAAGGAGTAAAATTATGGCTACTATAATACATAGAATAAGCTATCAAAATTATCACCATAAAACCTAACTTATGCATCTAGAAGAGGTATTTTCAGCCAATTAGTCTGCTGCGGCACTCGACCGTGCCACTCATTGCATAAGCTAACCTTCGTAAATTCTCACTATACAAATCATTTTTTTCGTGTATGCTGTCTCATTCTTAGTTATACATTCATCTTCCTCAATTGATACCAACTTCTTATCATCATTATAAATTTGTTAGTGTCTCTCTCAATCCACATGAATTCTTCATCATTATAATTATAACTAATTTGACAACGATTCATTCATTATACATTAGTTGTCTTTATTATCACAACCAACCCAACCGACTACATTGCTTTATACGTTATTCCATTTGTATGATTTAATTTGATATTTTTTATTGCACTAGTGATTGTTATTCAACACTTTGTTGTAATTTTTAGGAATTTCCTCGAGAGAAGTAGTCGATTTGTCACAGAGATGTAAGGTAAAGAGAATGAAGCGAATATGATCCTGAAAAACATTTAAAGCAAATAACTACCCTAATGAGTTTTTAAAGGAGACTATTAGCCATGTAAAGAAACGAAAAATTGTTCTTCTTTCAAGCGAGTACACTGGTTCTGTAGTATTTCCACAACATAAAGAAACATCAGAACATATCAAGAGGATACTTAGCAAATACACTATCAAAATTTATTTTTTTGTAAGTGGGATTATAATATAAATTCTAATGGAAGTCAGAGGTAGAATACCTAAGGAGTAACAAAAAAATTATGTCTATGCAGTGATTGTAATGCGATTTATGTCGGAGAAACATATAAACAGCTAAATGTTAGAGTGAAAAGCACAAACAATGTTTGATACTGGTTCCTAGATCTTTGAAAGATCTAAGAAAGCTTGATAATAGATTGCCGATTAGAAACAGGACATAATATTAATTTTGATGGAGCTAAAATACTTTAGAATGGTTTCGCTACATATAATGAACGACTGATAGCTGAATCAATCCAAATTTGGGTGAACTCAAATAGCTAGAACACAGGAGATGGAGTACAGTTGGTTACACTATGATAACTGTAATTAACAAATACACCTCGATCGTTAACATCTACCTTGTTGGTATTACCAATCACACCAACAGCAGTAACAACAACAGTAACATTAATTACTAATTAATCAGTTATTTTACTTAACAGTTTTTCACAGTGTTTCCCTAATGTCAATTATCATAATCATCAGCATATTGAATTCACACAAATGTTCTAATTATACTTCTAGTTGTTCAGTTGTCCCTGCCCATGTTCTAAGACATAATTTGTCATTGTACTCAGAACAACAATTAAAAGTAAATAAAAACAACAACTTGCACATGTGCTATTAGATAACATAGTAGAATTAAGGACTCGGTGCAATGCAATCAGAAGTCTAAATCTTACTTTAAGGTCAAACCGCAGGGTATGGCTAACTAGGTTACTCATATGTTAGTCAATTTTGAAAAGAAAATCGCTATCTTTTACTTAGAGGGGAAGAATTACTTCGGATGAGTTGCTTATGTTGATTTTCGCCCAAGCTTGTACTGGGATTTTTAGTCCTGCCGATCACATTAATATACATACACATTTTCACACAAGATCGGTCTCCCATTTTTTTTTATTACACAAGTGAACAACTGGATTGGTTGAATGGCCTTAACTTTGATAATCTTGATTATGATTAATTTATCCTGAAGATGCTCAGATTAGATTGCTCCCACCTCTACCCCCAGGATGAGACGCTGGAATTCGCATATCAACCACTGAGATGATTTAAAATCAAATTTCTACTTCTAATGCCGTCTATCCAATTAAATCTTGACCGATTTTAGCATAAATTATTATTATTTTCCTTTCAAATTCATGACTGTCGATTGTTTGACGTGTTTATGCAGTAATCGATGTAGAAGTTCATCATTCTAACATGGATTACTGTCTAACAGTGTCATTTGTTCAGCATTCTCCCTATTCTGTTCAGTGTGATGAGATAGTCATGAAATGATGACTGTCTCAGCCTGATGACGAAGTCATTGAAACAGTGATTGTCTGTTTGAATATTTCTTTATTTCTAAAAGACTCAATAACAACGTTTATCATTCGTATCTTAAAGCTATTTGAAAGTGAAACTAATAAAACTGTATGAAGTTATTAATCACTTTTAAAATACAGAGAAAAACTATTTTCATTTTTAAGTTGTCTCATGTTAAAAATCCAGTTATTTGTAAACATTTGGTTGGACTTTTTGATGCTAGATAAGTTATTTCTAACAAAAGAATATGATCAGTTGCAAATATTACATCACTGAGAATCTACTGTTTATATGCAAAACAGGAATATGGAATATACGTGAATACATCGACACATTGTCTAGAACAAAACTTAAAACTAACGGAAAAAATACCTCCCAACAATCTGTTTTAAATTATTCTTAAGGATGACTACCAGTGATGAACATCAGGAATAATCAGCTCGTTAGTGACTAACTTCTGGATGTTCCTGAAATTCTATGGAGAAGTTTTCACTGATGGAACTCAGTGGTGTTGGGAGTGAGACGGTTATTATCGACGTGCCATTTCACAAACTAATGGGTGTGGGAATTCTAACACTGAACTTGGCTGCAGTGTTACCTTCACTTTCATATCAGTTGATTTTACAGCTAGCAAAATTATAATGTTTTTTAGCCACTGGATTATGGTATCAACTTACTTACTTACTTACTTACGCCTGTTACCCCTCTCGGAGGAGCATAGGCCGCTCACCAGTCTTCTCCATTCAACTCTGTCCTGAGCAATCCTTTCCAGCTGTCTCCAGTTACTGTTCATCCTTCTAATGTCTGCTTCCAGTTCTCGACGCAGGGTGTTCTTTGGCCTTCCTCTTTTCCGTTTTCCAACACGATTCCAAGTTAGTGCTTGTCTCGTGATACAGTCTGATGATTTCCGCAGTGTATGTCCTATCCATTTCCAACGTCGTTTCCTGATTTCCTCTTCAGCTGGAAGCTGATTTGTTCTTTTCCAAAGTAGGCTGTTGTTAATGGTTTCCGGCCAACAGACATTCAATATTCTACGTAGGCAGTTGTTGATAAATACCTGTACTCTCCTGAGGATGTTTGCAGTAGTTCTCCATGTTTCAGCTCCATACAGAAGAATTGACTTGACGTTCGAGTTGAAGAGTCTAACTTTGAGATTGGTAGACAGTTGTTTGGAGTCCCATACATTTTTCAACTGTAGGAATGCTGCCCTTGCTTTGCCGATCCTTGCCCTTACATCCGCATCGGATCCTCCTTGTTCATCGATGATGCTCCCCAGGTATGTAAAGGTATCCACTTCTTCCAGAGTTTCACCATCAAGTTCAATTAGGTCGGTGCTCTCGGTGTTGAATTTGAGGATCTTGCTCTTTCCCTTATGTATGTTCAGGCCTATCGATGCTGAGGTTGCTGCTACTTTGGTTGTCTTCACTTGCATTTGCTGTTGTGTATGGGATAGAAGTGCTAGATCATCCGCGAAGTCCAGATCATCAAGTTGCATCCTACTTGTCCATTGAATCCCGTGCTTCTCCTCAGATGTAGAGGTTTTCATGATCCAATCGACCACTAGGAGGAAGAGGAAGGGCGAGAGCAGACAGCCTTGTCTGACACCCGTTCTTACTGAGAATGCATTTGTCAGCTGTCCTCCATGCACAATTTTGCACTGTAGTCCGTCGTAAGAATTCTGGATGATGTTGACGAGTTTCTGTGGTATACCGTAGTGTCGAAGAAGTTTCCACAATGATCTCCTGTCTACGCTGATTATTATGGTATCAAGGAGAAGGATAAATTACCTACTTTTGCTATTTGTTGTTGTATCTATCAGTTCAAATACTAATATGAGGCAAGTTACATTGGAAGATGCTCTAGGAATATGCTCATTCGTATCAGCCAGCACATCCTTGTATGGCTGGAGATTGCTGGAAACATCAACAATTTAATCTTAACCCATTTCATCCAAATAGGTCATATAGATTACTTGAACCAATCATTTACAGTAATCCACAATATGAATAGTTACCTACTAAGATCAGTTAGACTCGGAATTTTTCCAATGGCAGTAAAAAAAGCCATACAGATTAAAAAGTTAGAACTTTGTATACAACAAAAAACGACTTTAAATTTCCTTTTCTGTCACAGTCATCCAAGATCCAATGAGCCAACATTAAGCGTAATTGTAAGATAACTTAGTTGGACTAATCTAAGTGTAGTCCTCTTTTTGTATTTTCTAAAGTTAAGTGAGTTATATCCAAATATTAATTTACTTGTTGTTATCATCCACAAATCTCTGCAGTTATTTCTATCATTATTAAACTTATCTTATAAACAAGTTGATAACAACTTGATTACAAACGGCTAATCCGTTTTAGAAATATTGACAGTGAAATGAGAAGACAGAGTTAAAATTGAAAATTGTGATGTATTTGAGCTATATATTTCGAACGTTCTGGTCGCATATGCACTTGTCAAGGCATTTATATGTGTGGACACGTACATAGGGAGGAATAATCGAACATTTCAATAAAAGGTACCACAGCATATGCTTAAATGGCTTCAAATCCAGATTACATTGAATAGACAAATAAATACAGGGAGTAGAAAACCACGCAACTGATGTGAGTCTTAAATTTCATTTGGCAACGGCATCAACTCTTCCTACAAGAGTCACCACAAAAGTATTCTTAAATTTGTAGAGATCTTATCTATTAGAAAATGTAAGCCTCTGTTATATGTAAAAAGCCAATCTGAATCTGGCCTAGTAATTTAACTGTTTTTTATTGATATGATGATTTTTTTGTCTTTTTCATTTTCTATCGCTTACTTTATTCCTCGAATACCATGATGTTACTATTTGACCTTTAACTTAATCTGACCTTTATTGGCTTTACGTATGAATATATGAATACCCTAAAAATTACACGTAAATGGTGTTCTTAACCTAAATTTGGCTATTTTTGCAGTGATAATTAATTTCCAAATTATAATTTTAGAACCTGATGAGAATTTATCAACAAGATCATTCTTCATTCACAACATTTTTAATTTCTTATCCAACTGATTATATTACCGACATCAGTAGTCTTCGCTAGAATCTCACCAATAAATCTTACTAATTTTTAACTCAATAACTTTCCTCTGAAAATTAAACCGTTTGTTGATCAAAAAATCCACCAAGCAACACAGATAACAAATGAATGAACATCTCCCAATATGATTTGGAAAAGGTTAAACAGCTATACCATACCTAATGTGATACATAGTGGCCACATAATGCATATAATCAAATCATTTCAAATAATATACTACATAATATACCATCACAACATCCTGATTCTGTCTAAATTCACTTCTCACATACATCAGAAGCTAAAGGGATTCGAATTAACAATCGTATTTTAGGTGTTAAGAAGGAATATGTGACAGTCTTATCTCTTCCTTGACTAAATATAAAACACAACGGATGATTTCATGAATTTTGCACATAATTTAATTCTGATTTTTTCCTCTCAATGACGTCTGGTTTATCATCACTCTCTAGATACACACTTCCCATCAGATAATTAGTTTTGATGATTTTATCTTTAATGAGTTTAGCTAAATAGTTTTAATGTACTTCTGAAATATTTCTTCTAGCTGTTTGTATAGATTTTTATGACTGTTACTAGTGCAATTGTCCTCTGAGTATGAATTTACACTTCTTACTGATTATGATTATTATTAGTTACGTAATCCGTCTATCACTATTCCCTCATAAATTGCACTGATTTGCTTAGCACTTTTTTTTTATATATTTGCATATAGAAATTACATTTTCTATTAGAGCGAGAACTTATTAAGTTTCTATTGATGAGATAATCTTGTTCGTTTCGATGTGTTCCTCTCAATGTTTTATTCTCTAAGTTATACACATGAATATTTGAAATTTTTACGAAACAAATGTATATACAATAGATCCATCAGAAAAAATGACAAGTAAATTTCATCTTATTTATCGACTTGAATAACTTTAGAGCAAAACAGTCGACACTGTTAATGCTACAATGCTAATCAGATTCAAGTTATAAATTGAACAATGAAATAAACTAAATGAATTTAATTTAAATATGAAATTATCAAATTAGTAAGAAATTCATATTTAGTTTTTTTTGTTTAGGAGTGGGAATTCTACTGTTGGACGCCAACTGGACTTAGTGATGTAGATAGTTAGACATTTACAGTGAGATCTGAGGATTATAGGTTCAATTCTCTAAAGGAATTGAGAGTGGACACTGTTGAAGAGTTCCAAACTAAGATGAAACAGATGTCCAGTGCTTCCTGGTTTTCTATGGTATCCGACCAATATCAATCTGTGACGAATTCAAACAACTAAACATAATACCTATCTTCATAACACAACCCCAATTAAATAACTATTTCATTAAATGAAAATATGTTACTTACTAGATTATTTTGATTAATTCTAATGTTAATGAAGCCGATAGGATATTTTTCCTAATATAACTATGATTGAGAAATAGTATCTTCTTGAGGCTTATAGCATTTTATTATCCTATTTATAATCTATTTATTATGACTCTGTTATTCTCTCGCTCATCTACCACCACCTCCCTCTTCTCATGATTCCCCACCCCTTCCTCTCCCCATCGCCCCACCTGTTTACATTACCATCAAAATGTATTTCATATTAAAATATAGGGTAGAAAAATAAACAAATGTTGTCATATGATAAACTATATTCGTATTTTTTTCTTTCAAGAAGTGAAATTAAAAATCAAGCAAGGACCAAACAAACAAACAAAACCAACTGATTGGTTTTCAGGTTAACCATTTTCAGCATCTTTCCGACAAAAAATTATAAAAGTGACCGTTTACCTTTATTTTCTTTTAATTTTACATTCTAATGTTGATTGAACTACGGTTCAATGAAATTGGCATTAGCTACCTTTTTGTGTGTTTTATTCAGTTCATTTTTCACACAGTTTTCTTTTTTCTAGTTGTTATCAAATTAAACTTTATTACCTGAATTACATTTAAATTATTTTCATTTAAATAGCTAATACTACTTATTTTGATGCATTAAAGTATTTTCTTTGATTACAAATAGATTGTTAAGCCATGCATAGTTACATAATGATGATTCAGTATATTTGAACTGTACAATTCCATAATGTTGATTAAATGTCTACTGTTAATTATTTTACTCTTAGTGTAACCTCAGCTAGTTGTTATTCATTAAAAAATGTGACTGGTCGTCTGGAAATTTATAAAGTAGATTTTCTGTATTAATTTGATATCACAAATTGATTTCAGGTGGACAATCAAAAAAGAACCACAAAATGGCACTGGATAACTGTCTTGTCCTAGTAGTATGAGACTCTTCAGAAGTGTGGATTCACAACCTCACCACGGAATAGAGAGTGGAACCTTCAGGTTTCACAATAAATGCTTAACCGTTAGACTAGTGAAACGACATCCAATGAATGATATTTCTAACTCAGTTACATAGCAATATATATACATGACCTTGTCCCTATTGGATAACTGCCTCACATCCGACATGGTTGAACTGTATTGTTCACATGTTCTCACTACAACTCCCGGAACCCCCTTTATAAGTTAATCATTAGTGAGTTGACGTTGATTGTAAATGAGTGTTTGAATCGATATTTGTGTTTTGAATATGGAAATTCTTGTAAAAATGAACACATTTCATTTTAAATCGCTCGAAATGTGCTCTTTTTCTGAATATCATTTGTTTATAAATTGTTAATGTATTTACAACGTAACTATGAGTAACTATACTTAATTTTTCTCATTAACGAGTTTGAACAAAGATAGAACAATTATGGCATATCAGAATAGTTAGATGAATTCATTTACTTTGCAACCCCTAAAACAATCATATAAATAAAGAAAAAAAAACAAGTATACATTCTTTATATCAGATAGGGTTTTGAAGTTCAGAAGTAGATGTGGAATAAT
Source organism: Schistosoma japonicum (assembly GCA_025215515.1). NCBI lineage: Eukaryota > Metazoa > Platyhelminthes > Trematoda > Strigeidida > Schistosomatidae > Schistosoma > Schistosoma japonicum. The sequence goes on along the minus strand of CM046063.1, from coordinate 45,285,692 downwards.
GAATAGCCATAACAATTAAGGAATTAACAGTAAGTTAGATTTTTATTTGTTTATAGTTGAAATATATGAATGTTCATGAGGAGGATTTGATAGAAACACACTTATAAAGACATGCAATAGATAAATAAAGTTCATATACGAAAACAAACTTGTGAACTTATAGGGGTCATCGAAAGCCAGTTACGTATCAAAAATCTCAGAAAGATGTTACCAAAGTAGAAAAAGATTTACAACTGAGTCTTTTGTAAATATTGGCTTTCTTAAAAACGCTCGATTAGGATTACTTTCTCGAGTCGAAACAAGTAGGAAGTTCGTTGTTTATTGACTATCTTGAAAGGCTTTGGTGTTTTGATCTCATGTCCACTATCAAGCAAATGTCAATAAAGTGCACTGCTGACTAAGCTGTTGGTCTTTGATTTTTACTTATTAAGAATGTACTAGGTAATATGGACAAAAACTCTCCTCATTGATCTTTGAATGTGTTTATTTTGACATATACGTGTGAATTCATAGATCCAGTTACTGGTAACAGAAGGTGTGAATTTCGTCACATAATGCTATCATAACAAACAATTTGTTTTGTAATTTGAGACTAGTTTGTCCGATAGATGGGTCTTCTTCATCATGGAATTTCATCCTGAAATCAATTCATTCTGGTTAGTTCGTTACTGCTGAATTTCAGCTATATAATATCAACCTTTTATTCAAAGGTAGCATAATCTGTTTCCTTCATCTCAATCTTCCTATACTTAATTATCGGTATTTTGCGGATATCCGTTTTTCTGTACACATTTTTCAATCTTCATTAGTTCTCAATCACTTCCATCTTCTCTGAACAAAGCATATATACACGGTTGAATAAAGTTCCAACAAGTGTTCTTATACTTATCTTCTTCTTCTACCGTTACTACTACTACTACTACTACTACTACTACTACTACTACTACTACTACTACTACTACTACTACTACTGTAGTGGATACTACTCACAAGGTCGTCTATAAGTAATAGGTAGTGAAACGTCGCGTGAAAGTGTAAACGGTAAACAGTATACGAGGTGAGTTGCGAAGTGACAAGGAACAAAGTCTGATCAAAATACGTAGGAGAAATGAAGACAACTAAGAGAAGCAAGCCTATAGACAACATCGGTCACGTAACGCGGAGGACGTGAGAGTAGATAATCAAAAGTAATGTGTTTATTATTTGTGGCGTTCTCCATTTCCACCAAGTAAACGTTTGATCATGGCTGAGTCGACTTCCTACACTACCACTACTGTCGCCCCTACTACTACTGTTATACATCCATTATTTGATTCGACATTATCTCTAGTTCTACAGTAGTACAAGACAAATGAATCAAAAGGTTATAGTTACCTCTCATATGGGAGGTTGGAATTGACCTTCTACTAACTTAGTACCTACTCTTTTGACATTTAGGAGTATGGACATCTTTGATCAACATGGGATAGCAGCTTATACATAGTATTCTAGATGACAGGACATGTGCGTAGGTCGAAGAAATTTAAATAAATCTTTTGTAAAAATATTTGAAGGCTCTACAAAGTAGTTAGAATACACGAAATCCACTGGCATCAACTAAACTGCAATGTGCCAAGTATCTTCAAGTTTTTACTTATAATTGCCATACAGGAAATTCCCTAATCCAAGGTATTATGGTTTGTGCTATACTAAAATTAGAAAGTTTGTGGATAAGTTCTAGATGAGATACTTGTAGAAGGCTTTGTTAATCTCTATGAATACTAAATCGACAGGTAGGCTCAATGTCATGCACAGGCACTCGATCCTCTTTTGCGATGATGAGAACTCGGTAAAAAAGAATATCCTGTACTGGAATTCACGTTGTTTTGGCGGTTATAGGCTATGAGTCTGCGCATGTTAAAGTAGTAACTCTGTAAGAGGTCGTTAGATGATATTCACTAGCGCTGATACACAGTCGAGGATGCATTCTATTAGGATCTAAGGACTTGCCTGGTTTGTGTACACAATACAATAATTGTTTTGTATACTGTAATATCAAAAAAACTGTGGCTTAGTTGGCATGTTTTGAAGCAATTTTAACATAGTGAACAGTCTAATACAAACTAGAACTTATATATTTTTTATTCAGTATGTTTTAATATAGTAGTAAGATGAGGAGTAACTAAAGCTTTAATAAGCATATGTGCTCCATCTGAGAGTTATTCAATAGCTTTGATGATGCTCTCAGATTGCAGGTACAGTTTTCGGACTTATAAACCAAATGTTTTTATAATACAAAATACAAATTCAACGATCAGAAGCCAGAGAAGATATGTTTATAGCTTAGTAGAAAGTCAAAGACTGAAATCAAGTGATCAAGGAAGAAATCTACTTGTGAGCATCACAACCCTCAAGACTTTAGGTACGGCCAGTACTGACAGAAATCAGTTGGCACAACTATGAGGTCTAGGGTTTTCTTCTCACTATTCACAAACCACGTTACAGTAACACAATAATGAAAGAACTGATAGTTCTTCTATTGATTTTAAACAGTCCTAATTGTTAGTATATCTACAGACTACAACTGCCAATTACTATAAACTTGTTATTACTGGATTAAACAGAATGGGTTTTATTATACCATAACCTGCCTTATATCAATAAATTTATCTAAGAAAAACAACTAAGTATCTAAGAAGCTAAAGTAGTTTTATTAGGATCGACATTTAGTACTGCCTGTAATTGGGTGCTGTGGAAGATTGTTGAGTTTCAATTTGCTAACACGAATTGATCTGAATTTAGACAACCATTGATCACCAGAAGGTGGAATTTAACTGTATCGGGATGTGAAGCAAGTTACTCACTAATGGAAATGGACGAGGTCACCCAATCGTATTACGAATTGACTGGATTAGAAACATTAACCTCTGGAAGCCGACTCAGTGGTCTAGTGGTAAGGCGTTTGCCGAGGAGCCGGAGAGTCATCGGTTCGGTCCCTATTAGGGTTGTGGGCGTGTACAGCTGAAGAGTCCCATACTGAAACGAAACGACTGTCCAGTGCTTCCTGGTGGTCAATGGTTGTTTAATTCAAACCAACTCATGATATCAAATTAACATTCATAAGGTATGTTTAAATAATCATTGTTTTATATTTACTGGTGTTTGACATCATTACCATAATCTTTCTTATTACTTTAAAAGCTGTACAATCACGATTGTATACATTTTTCATGATAATAGTAACAATAATCAATAATATTTGTTAGCGATAATAAGTGAGTGAACATGGTAACAATAAGGGCAACATTATTCCTATGAGGAATCTGAAATTGCAGTTGAGTATTCGACAAAATATCCTCGAATTTAGACGATAACTATCGAATGGTAAAAAAAGTTACGTCATAAACACAGATGAAATATTTTCATATAAATTAGATGAAGTGTGTCCAAAAATAAAAATAATTTGATTCAGAGTAAGAGGTCAATAAAGAAGGATAGCGAAGTAGTAGTAGTCTTTAAAGAAGAATTTTTAATTTCGCGTTAAAGATCAAAGTAAAAGTAGAAGTTAAACAAGTTTCTTTTGAGTACATAATTCTGGATTCAGTAGGTGCTTAATCAAAGCTTCAACAGTTGGAAGCCAACAAAAGGCTACTATATTTAATAAACTTTTATTGTTATTATGTATGATTTTAAACAAAGCGACTGTTTTCATCGAGTGTCCTGTCTTTACAAGATGATCAGTAATTGGGCTTTTAATCGATGTACTGACACCTTTTCTCTATCATGCTTGGGTGATATCTGCTAACCTTTTAGGATGGAACACTCATCAAACGACCTATGTAACGAGCTCAACAGGTGCAAGTGAATAGATAGACTGCTGATGGAAGTAGTCACATGTAGGACATTATCCTTCAGCTTATTTCGAACAATTGACAACTAGATAACAATAATTATTATATCGCTCCAAAGTACGTTTTGTAAGTGAATTAGGAATTCTTTTTGTGGTATCTACAGCTTTATCACCGCTGGAATTAATTTTCATGAAAAATATTGTCTATGGTATGGAGGCTGTTGATATTTTTGAAATTCTGGTGATAATGTTCATGTTAATAAATCTAAATGAACATCTATTCTCAATAAGTAATTTTTTTTTTAAAGATGTTTGATTCTTCATGTATAATGACTGAAGTGTAAATTTGTCAATTTTATGTAGAGGAATTTAATTACATTTTTGTTTTTTTCTAATGAAGTGATCCATCTGATAAATGATTCTTTTCAAAATGATTTTCTGTAAATAGACTATGTTTAAGTTTTATCAAATTTCCTTGTCATTATCACATCGAAGAAGTAGATTACAAGTCATTTTTCTACTTCAAGTAATAATCTTATCATAGGATGAAGACACATGTAGAATATTATTCTATTTACCATTGTGAATGAATAAAGTCTTGTCTATGTACTTTCTTTTATCAACATAGAATAATTCAATAGTTCCTTTTAATTGATTCTTCTCTAAATTGATCATAATTTGAATAAACAAGAAACAATTTAATTCATATAGAAGTAACTCAAATATTTAAAATTTGATTACAATTTAAAATAGACAAACAAACAAACAAACAAACAAAAAAGACAAAATAAAATAAACGCAAAAATAGCAAATTTTTTTTTTAAATGTTCATGTTGCATATTTTTAATTGAAGTAAATTGAAATTAGAATTCACTTTACATGGTAAGAATGAAAAAAATAGAATAAAATGAAAATAAATTTATACTTAAATCATAATGTATTTGTCCATTAATCAGTAATCAGTTAATGTAGAGATTTCTACTTTAAGTAATATTCATCATGCATTTACATAATTTGACGAAATTACTTAGACAATAGTTTACAGCTTATAAAGAAAAAAAAATTATTTATCGTGAACAATATTATTGGTTTATATGAAAACTGATAATGTTGAGCATCTGAAGAAAGTTGATTAGTCTCCTAAAACTGTTTTTTTTCCAGTAGATTATTTCAATTATTTTAGTTATATGTAAGTCGAACAAGAATTTATAGCGATTATTATTATGTCTCCCCCCCTCGCCCTATCCTTCCCCCATTTGATCTATTGACTGTTTGTATGTGATTTCCCATTTGTGAACTACAATTACTTAATTGTGTATACGTTGTTCCAATTCACAATTATTATCGCCCTTATTATGCATTGATGTTAATATCCAATTTGGTTGAATGTACGATCAGGTTCTACATATATAATAAAATAGTTCTTGTAATATAGTTTGGTTAATGTGGTTAGTTCATCAATCTTGTGTTTTTTTTTCCCAATCCACCTAGGGTATGAGTAGTCATCAAGAAAGATGTTAGGCCATCAACTTGACTGTGGTATTTGTAATTGATCGTTGTAAGTGATGTATTCAAGGTCATATCGAGTAACTGGTCTAAAATCACAGCATATGAAAAAGGAACTGATAATTTTAGTTTCTATGACACTTAACTGTATATGAATGCTAGACACTAACGTGTACTGTACAACCATTTGTTTAACGAGGATGTAATCATACTGAAGTATATCACTATAGGTTCACTAAAACAATACGTTAATAACACTAACTTAATAATTCATTTCGATAGTGTGTGTCTGTTTAACAATGAAATAATAAATCAATTAAGGTGGTTATGTAGAGATTTAAGTTTAGTTGTATGGTTAGTACCATTGAGAACCAAAGAGCAATGAAAAACGTACTGATCTTAGTATGGGAATCATCAACAATACGTACCCTCGATTCCTTCATGAAATCGAACCCATGACCTTCAGGTCTCATTGTGAACAGTGAACTACATGGATTTCACTGGTACTCAACAGAGTTTAATCTGTGACGAATATAAACTATTAAATAAAATACAATTTGGAGGTATTTGTATCTCTCAGTTAATTTATTATGAACTGAAGTTGATTAGTGTCTGTTGCATCCTGCGTGGTTCGCCCGGACAAGGCATCATTTTACAAGCATAGTTCGCATATGAAATCCCGGAATTCATCGTCTAAGTGTTCCAGTATCCACAAGGATGTTCACAGTATTGTGAAGAACAATAATTGGGTAAGCAATGCTTAATTAGGCGAAAACAGAGTAGGTCATAAAATATTACATACATTACTTCCAAGCATCAATTTGCACATCCTCCGCGTTGTCTGGACTGTATCGTTTATCAGCCTGCTTCTCTTGGTTGTGCTCGATTGTCCTCTGTATTTCGATCATGCTTCACCTCTTGCCCTCTCGCAACTCGTCTCGTCTGCTGTTTACTGATTCTTCCCAATTTCCTTTGACGCTCTGCTACCTACTACTTATTGATGACTTATAAGTAGTATCTACCACAGTATGACTTGAACTCCGTTTCGCGCAGTGCGCAAGAGCTTTCACTAATAAATTGTGTGAGGACACTAACACTGGGGTTCAGCAGGAATATCCGCCTGAAGGACCCTAAATAGGAAGAAGCACGCTTCCAGCATGCCACAATTCAACTTAAAATAAAAATATTAAGTTTATTATATTTATAGGCAAAAATGAAGTGAAAACATAATGTATATAATTTGGGTAGATATCTCGTTGTACACATAAATAAATGAAAGAACTATAGATAAATAAGATTAAAATAGAAAATAACAGTTGAAATACATTTTTTTTAACTTGGGTTAATGCAGGTGAATTAGTGATCTGAAAGAAAAATTCACTAAGATCAAATACATTCAGATTAAAATGAAAACATTCAAATTTACTAACTACACAATAATAAGATTAAGTTACTATGCATTTAACACCAGTGAATAATATTTCGCAGTCATTAACTATCGGTTCTTACATTTACAACAAGCACAATTTCGTGGATATTTACAGAAATATTTCTCAGAATATCATGAATTCATTAGAAGAATGACTTGTAGATTACTTATATTTTTGTAAGTAATACAATACTAATTAATCAGCAAATTAACATTTGTACTATTTACGCAAGTAGTGAAATTCACATTCATCTTTTGGATTTGGCTGACCGATTGTCGATGAGAAGACGTTGAAAGTGAAGTTTGAATTTTTCTATCTCTTGAAATCTGTACATCTCATACGTATTTGTCACATGCAAACATTTATGCTAATCACATGGCCTTTCGTCTAAAATACGAAATTTAAGGAAACTTATTAATCCCAATGGCAACCACATTTAATTTAGTCTCTACAGTACTGTTGTGGTATTTTAAATAATTGAAGGTTCAGTGAAAAAATTTGTGACTGGTAGAGTTCAAAAGTGTCTGGAGCGAGACAACCATCACCAGTGGCATTCAGTAATAGTAACATCTCATCACAAGTTGAATTCTACCATTTATCGCCGGATCAGTGATCATGATGGTTAAGCGTTTGCTGGAAGACTTGAAGGCCTTGAATCCGGCTCCTTAAAAATACTGAGAGTGCGTACCACCGATGAGTCTCATACTAGGACAGGACAGATTTTGAGTGTTTTAACGCTGGTTCACAATGGTTTGTTTTAAGTCTTCAAATATGATTAACCATATTGACAGGATATTACCATACGAATTTTTATTCCACAAAATGACTGAATATCAAAGTAAAAGAGATGGTACTCAGAAATATGTGATAATATACAGAAACCTTGTTCGAAGTCACTTAACAGTGTTACATAACTTAAGTATAAATATTATTTTAACAAATTACTAAGTATTATATTTACATGAAACCATATATGCCAACCGCTGAATCATGATTACAATCTAAAATTACCAGTCAGTCAGCTACAACCTAGAACTTGGTACATGCGTACATCTAAAATTACCAATAATCCGTAGTCTACAATACAGTAAGTAGAGAAATTACGAAGTTTACTTACATAAACAAATGATTTAAGTAGTTTTGTTTACCAGTAGTAATTGTAACACTGGAGTATGTGTGGAAACTGAAAAGTGTTATATAATAATGTGAATCCATCTAGTAAATTCGCCTTCTCATCTACTTCATTTGGAATGTGTTATATCTCGTGCTTGGTAGCCTGACTGCCCACAGACAACTCTAGCACTCCAACACCTTGAACCCTCCTAGTCGCAAATTCAGAACATAAGTAGACAGGAACCTTTATCCCAGTAAGATAAAGAATCACTTCTGTACAAAATAATCGCACATGCATAGTTTTCTGAAACAACAAAATCAGTATTATAATCCATCCAATCCGAACTAAGAAGTTACAACTATTGCCCAATCAGAACGCAGCACGTCGAGATTCTAAAAAGTTTTGTCGATCAGTGATTGGATGAAATGTCTATGGTTCTTTCAAGGATTCTGAAGGCTTCGTTGAGGTTTCTGGGAGCTGCCCTAACAAAATGCAGGCATTTTATGCTTATTAATGAAATGATTCATTAATCAAATGTGCCAAGTGAGTGGATGTAAAATTTTGACTTCGAACACATGCAGTGAAAAAGTTAACATTCATTGAGTTATAATCATACACAAAAGTGAACAATACTATTTACAATTAGATATTTTATTGAGTTTTACCTGCATGAAGAGCATGATAGCCAATAATGAGTTTTCGTATTTTGAATCTTCTATGTTACAGCACAAGCGAGCACAGACTTGAGTAATTCTGCACCCTACCCCTCCCATTAAGATTGATTGGATTACCTAATTACAACTATTCGAAATAAACAAACTCCAGTCAACTGATTGTTGACTTTTGCATTACACGTGAAACATAATTCCAATACCCAGGTGTTCGTCGAAGATAGTACAGAAGTATACGAAAAGATTTCGTCTCGGAGTCAGATTAATGCCAACACCGAAATAACAGCAATGTTTGTATATACAATCACGAAAATGTTAAACAACGAAAACAACTTGTAATCTCATAATAAATGCTAAGGTGAGAAGTACAGTCTATCACGATATACGGGGACAGTAAACTTGGTCAGAACCAATGCTAAAAATCCGAGACACCATCACTGTTGTTCAATGCTCTCACGTTTTCCCTAATATTACTAGCTCCCGAGTCGCACAGAAGAACACTAGAAAACTAAGCCAGTAAACAACCAATTCAATTATATTTCACTCGTTCGTTTGTATACACGCAAAACCTGACCACAGCCGACCAATAAGATAATTAACATTTATACGAGAGGACAAGAATTGAAGGAACAGATACATAATTAATCAGTTATTATTGCTAAATGGAACGTAATATGATACCAGTTTATAGATATAATCGGGGTTAGGGCGAGGAGAATATGACAATAATAGAAATAAAATGATGGATTTACATGTACTGGAAATAAAAGAAATAGACTTCTAAAAGACACTTTTAAGAGTTTGTTATTGTTGTTGGATTGCCCAATATACTAGTAACTGTGACATCTTTAGGAGAACAGTTGATGTGAGTAGATAATAGATTCTCTTTTTAATGTAACCGTTATCATGTACTCTGATTTTAATAGAATCCTAGGAAGAAGTTTGAAAAAGACGCTAGGGATGGACAGGAAATAGATTGAGGAAATGTTATGAAGAGAGAGAATTGGGGGGGGGTGAGTGGGGTTTGCCGAATGCCAAATTACTAGTGTCTAGTTGGTTATTGTGCCTCTGCCTTGTGCCCACTTAGTCCCAAGCCGAAATAAGAAGATTGCGAGCCAATAGGTCAGCCAGACAGAATCGAATCGAATCCTATTAAATTTCAAGCATTCTTTTATATATACATAAAATCAGACCACACAGCAAACCAATTAGAAAATTAACATGAATACAGAACGAGGGAAATAGTGGTAGTGAATAGGAACAACTTATACACAACTTATTGACTGTAGTCCATAACAACAGACAATATAATAACAGTAATTATGCTAAACGGGAGGATAGGGCAAGCGGAGCGTAACAATAATAGAAACAAAATGTTTACATTACAGACAGTTCGAATGAATGAAATAATGTTCGCAAACACAGTTCTGAAAGTTTGTTACGCTTCTTTGTGGTCCGACCTAACAGGAAACCATCAAATGACGTCAAAAGTCAAGCACTTACTTGAAATTTACAAAGTTGAAGGAAAAGGGGAAAACCAACTGAACACATTGTGCTAAAAATTGGAAGAAGGCATGAAAATGAATAGCGATTGGGTGGGTAGGGAATGGAAAGGAGACCCAGGCAGAGTCGGTTGAAGAATGCTGGTCGACAGCCTATGCTCCACATAGAGTAACAGGTATTGTTTGATTGATAACTTAAAGGCTGATAGCAAAGTAAAATTGTTAGTGTCAAATTGATTTGTAGATTACTTCTCAAACTCTTAGTTTATGCACTAATTGGGTTGACCAGATGATTCATTCGAATTAATTTCAAGTGAAGTAATTAACCCGAATACAAATATTTCAGAAGTCAGCAATTAATCGATTTCAGTTGTATATCAAAATTTGTAGCACTGATAAGATGAATTGATCATTCGTAAATAATCAAGTGAAGGATATAATATGCCTTACTATTTAAATATTTTTTAAATACTACTAACTATTTAAACTACTCAATTGTCTAGCATTCTGCGGTTGTAATTTCTAACGTAGTAAGTTCCAAATACATTTTTATGACTTCAATCTGTGTGTGATTTTTAGAAGCTTACCACGAGGTCTAATAGTCCTGGGCTCAATTCCACGGTGGGGTCATGGAGGAATATTGCTGAAGAGCCCAATAATAAGGCAAAAAATCTGTTTAGTGCCTTCTGGTTGTTAAAAATTGCTATGCTTAGACTAATTTGTGATGTCAAATTGAAATTCAAAATTTCTTACAACATCTAATTACGTTTTAGTATGTAGGATTATGGCTAAAAAATATTTTACGTTTGGAAAGACAGAAACTGTGATGAAAGCCTTCTGTCATACTTCAGGAGTTGGTCTTTACAGATCAACTAGTCTCTAAATAAGAACAATCAGTAATAAATAAGCAAGTATTTTGACATTTTCAATATTGATTTAATGGCCACTGAAAGTAGCATGTACTGTAGATTATTGCTGATATTATTTGTAGTCTATTAGCATCTATATGATTATTAGGTTGCCTTTAAATGTAACTTAAATTCTCTTTGCTCCAAAATAAAGTTTCTATAAAAGACTCATCAATGGAGAATGGCATTACAATAGACAAAATCTAATCTGTAGACGCAGTTGTAGATGAAAAAGATCATTTTACTGTATCTAACTAACCCATTGAGTATTTGTAGTTGTGTATAAACTTCTGATATTGTGTTCTTTGAGAACTCTTTGTGATTTTTTGGTCATCACATAACCGTTCTATTTGATTTACTTTTTTATCCTCTAGTCAAAGGACTTATATTCAGGTTATAAAACACCAGAAATCTAAAGTTTCTACCCACTGTAGTCATATTCTGTTTACTCAAACATAAAATGTCGTGTTCTGTAATATCGTAAATGAATATGGAAACAGTCGACTTATTTTCATGTTGCTGATTTCATTAACGCCTTTGCCGTCAGTAGAAACACCATAGTATTAAAATTAATTTATGTACGTTACTTGCATTCAAAGAACAAATTAATTCTCTGGATTCGTTCATATGTAGTAAGTGTGCGGGAAAAGTTGATTAACATATTAAAAGTCCTGTACAAATGTAGCTCAAATAGGTACTAAACTGTAAACGAAAAAGTAGTTAGACATCTAAACAATGAATTGTCCCTGTTAATCAGAAACAACGACAGAGAATATAAATGATCAATAACATATGTAGATCAATTTGTAATGCATTGTACAATGTTCTTATCATATTTCTTGTCTTTTCAAATGTAAATACAATAATTCATCTATACTATGCCTACTAATACGTAGTATAAAATAACATTTAGAACTTATTGGGTGCAATTAGCCCAGAATGATGTTATCTCAAAATGCATTATGTTAACTACGAAAAATATATGTTCGAAAACATGACTTTTATTATTTGCAGGGATTCGCAAACAAAATGCTACTTTGTTGATATCTTTATAAGCTACGTTCAACAGACGAAACCATAATATAAAACTAAAAATTCAATATACTTCTGAAGATATATTAGATGTTTCAAACGAGAATGATGAGTTTACACTGGTTGGGAAATTCAACGACGTTCAGGATAACATGAAATTTACAATGAAATATGAAACCATAATCAATTCACATACCTAGATTTGATCAAAAAACAAAGAGGTAAAGGTGAAATTGTGAAAAAGTCTATTCAGAAGAGTAATATGAACTAAACAGTATATGAATTATAATAGTCATTAATCTGTTATTTGAAAACATTTTCTAATACAAACTTTGTTTAACTAAACTAACAAGTTGTGTTTAATTAATAAAGAATGGTGAGAGTTTACATTTACTGAGAAATATTTTGTAAAAAACTGGCTATCCAAGAAAAATCATTATGATGCATGGTAAGGAATTCTTAAAATTTGAAAAAGATTCAACTGTGAGGTAAAAAAAAACCGTTTACGTCTGTCTTCTGTTCGGAAGAGATGAGATTCCAGATATAAAAAGCAAAAGAATGAGGAAGCACCCGAAAAGAGCTCAATTGTTTTCAGTATATAATACTAGCACATTATTGAAGTACAATCAAAGTAGACCAATACAAATATGAGGTAATTTTCAAATATATTTATCAACTTACATGTATTCATGGTAACAAGTGCATAGAGAAAATTGGAAGAATGACATCGACTAGGTTTTCTGAGCATATTTTATGAGACGTACGTTTGATGGGAAGCAAAATCTTCACTAGTAAAATAGCCAGATATTCGATCGATGGTGGATATATAGTAGATTTTTACTAAAGTCTTCAAATTAATTAACAAGCACTCAAAACTTCGCTTTACTTATCTCTATCCCATCAATCGCAATCAACGTAACTTTTGTATACAGAAAGGCAACTTGATTGATCACTCATTGTTATAATGGAAATGTAATTGTTGAAATGTTTGAACTACAGAATTTCTTCATTTTATTCCATTAACAATCACCCATGATGTCATTTGAAAACGTTTTTTGTCAACATTATCTTATCGTTCACTTGTTAACTATTGTAATCGTTACGTCACACTCACTTCATTTGACTTCACTTTAAACATATAAATACCTTTTTTGATGTCTTTTCGCTAGTTATCTGTCAAGCATTCGATACTTTCTTTCTGTCTTTATGATATTCTGTTTTGTTTTTTACTCAGTGTCATTAAGTGATTAAGGTATGTATTGTAACTTCGTTTATAGTAATAATAATAATAATAATAATAATAATAATAATAATAATAATAATTGCATTTATAGTAATACTAATTGTAATTTTAGGCTATTTTCATCTGATGAGAAACCACTGAATGCAATGAATTCCTATTCTATTTTGTAAGTGTTGTTGTTGCATTGATTCAAATGAATTCTACTTGGAAATTGCTTAAGAATGTTGATTGATGTTGAATCATTTTATTAATTAGCTATGTGATTAATCACTATGCTACAATAATGTTTATGCAAACAATGAACACACACACACACATACACGCTCAAATCCCCATAGAAAATTATAATGACAATGATAACATAAAACAAAGAAAAAAAATATACAATTATTTCAAAGAGGAAATTGCATACACACTTTATTTCTTTTTTAAACGATTATTCACAGATTTGATAATCCATTCTATGCCTTCCTAAAAATGAAAATAGATACACAAAAATAAAAAAAAACAAACAGGCGAATAATAAAACACTATTGACAAGGTATGATACAATTTCAAATAAACGATAACAACAATAAAAACAACGACGACTAGCAAAAAAGAAGAAGAAAGTAAATAAGTAACTGTATGAAATAATATGATATGTTCACTTAATGAAATTTTCATAATCAATGTTAATCTCATCAACATGAGTATATATATATATATATGTCTACATGAAAAAATACCATTACAGAGTAGGATATTTAATGGTGAGACTAAAACTCTTTCAGTTAACTTTTTAACATAGTTCAGTGAATCCAAGATAATCTTTGAATCATTAAAGATTTGTAGAAATGCATTTTCATGTAAGTGAACATTAAAACTTGAAAACAGTTAAATATTTATGAATATGTTTGTTAACAGTTTTTTTCTAACAATATGTGATAAGTTTCAATCGTAAAACTATATGTTAATGTTTTGATTACAATTTTAATTCTTTAAGATACACAGTGAACGCGGAGGTCATTTCATGATTTAGTTTAATCCTAGAAGATTCCATTTCGGTGGATTCGCCACAAGCTATAACAATCAGTCATTATTATTCGTATTTATTTATATTTAGTTACAATTTATTATCCAAAACTTCAAGATATCTATCACAGTCATCCATTACTATTTAATATAGTCTACATAGAAGCCAGGATCACAAATTGATACAGGCGCATTTTAATCAACAACGTTGACTAAAGTAAACAAGCGTGTAGATCACGAGATTTCGGTTATGCTGCTTAAAGGTAATACTTTGAAGGCAAAACTTAAAATTACTGAATTTCATTTACATAGTGTGACATTGTGAATACGCAATTTTGAAGAATTTCAGGACAAAGCTGTTCATCACTAACTCTTCATTTTAAGTAGTTCTTAAGACTATATTAGACAATGATAAAAACTAATTAATAGTAAAATAAAACTGATGATTCAGTAGAGTATACAGAAATATACTCTGACTTCATATTAAACGCAATTACATCTCATAACAAGACATCTGAATAAGACAAACATACTCATATTTTAGATTGAGATGGTTTTGTTTTTCAAATAAATTAACTAGATTGATAAAGTCAACTAATAAAGGGCTAGCTTCTTATTAATTATAATGAAATTATAATTAGATAGCATAGCAACATTTTATCACATACTACACTATAAAACAATAAATAGTATTATCAACTAATTGGATAGGATATCATCGATGAATTATCTAAAATTTATAAAATCAGTCGATAAATTAATTTGAGAATTGTATACCATACTACTGGGAGAGACTACTATTAAATCTAATGTTATTCATCATAAATATAATACTAATTTATTATAGTGATAATAATTTGTGAATGCTGAAATAAATGACAAAATGGAAAACAAAAATAATTAAATTTTAGCACGTTACCATGACGATATGAAAATATTAAACGTATACAGTAGTAAATAGATTTTTCTTTCCAGAAACACTTGTAACTTGATTTCATTTTTAAAGGCTGGTTAATTTATGAATTTGAATTAGAACGTTTTCACACCTTAACTTAATAGTTAGTTCATTAAAACGGTACAACAGAATATAGGAAAATATGGATTCATAATCTTTGGTTACAATCGTTGTTGTTTTTTATTTCAGATCGATAATATGATCATGGAACATCGATTCTTTCTGTAACGTTACACAAAAAGCGTGTCAATTACCATTTGATTAAGAGATTAGTTATTCTAGTAAACATCGAAGTAAAGTTGGTGTCAATTACATTGATTTTAAATAACTCACAAAATAAAATTTGAAGACATCAAGTCACGTCATTTAGATATACTTAATTTTCCACAGGAATATAAAAATTGAAATAATACGTACTTACGGATAATTTCATGTGACCATGATTTTACACTCTTGGATAAGTACCCGGTAGATAACTTATTATTACATACAAACTGCATCCTGTCTAAACTTCTTACCATCACTTAACTGTGTGTAGTATATTTATTGGATTTAGGTATCTTTTTAGCTGATGAGAATATGGATGTTGCCGAATTCCGTGATTTTTTTTATCACGGAATGACTTTATTTGTACAACTATTGAAAACCAGGTGTAACTTAATCACTTGTTCCATTTAAGCATGAAGCTTTTCATGGGTGCGTATCCACAACCTCATCAGAGATTAAACCCATGAACTTCAGGTCTCGCCACCGATGTTTAAACTCTAAACCACATAGTTGGAGTTCCACGATATACATTAATAACTTAAGTCAACTCCCAATACTGTGGAACTATCATCTGTTTTTATAGGTAACTTTTGTTGTCATATTTAACAGATTTATTATTACACGAAGATAATATGTATGTTTAACAAAATTTTATTCACATGAATATGTGTAGAAGATAAATATCTCTACATTACGATTGTTGTAAAAAGCAGACCATCAAATATACTAACACTTCAGTTTAGTTCAAACAACTTTCATTATTGCAGCTATTGTGCAAAAACTGATGAATTTACAAGTATTAATATTGAAAAGCTAGTTTTTATATAACGAAATCCACCTATTGTAGCATCATGGATTTTTATAAAACATCTAAGATTATTTTTTCGCGTAACATAACTTCCGTTCAGAAGTCTCTGGTATTCTTCAGATGCTACACTCTGCCTATCCAAAATGAAAAAAGCAGTTAAGAGAAAACAATATATTCTCCGACAAACAAAATAGTAGAAATATAAGAAAATATTATGGCAGAATCTTCTTGTACTATTTAGGGCTTTACCTTGTTAATAATAATTATAAATGTCTTTCGCTCTGTGGTTTGAAAAAGTAGTATATTTTAGGAACTAATGTCGTATTAACGTTTTAATGAACTATCAATTAACAAATAGTTACCGAAGTGAAGAGGATGGACTAAGTTAACATGATAATAAATAACTGTTTATCAGTGTTCATGAATACTGTTTCTTCGTTTTGAATCGTTAATGTAATGACGCTTAATTATACTATCACAGCTCCTTCATTTTAAATGCTGAGAAAATATGTGTAACTAAGAGAGGATTACGCGGACGTTAAATTTTATGACCAGAATGGCGCAATCGTTTGTCTTCTTATAAAAACGACAATACGAAATTCAGCATTATGACTATATTTGCAGCTCAATGTGTTATGCCCAACTATTATTCAAGTGAATCCGATATATTTTGATTCGTTTACTATATATATATATATATATATATATATATATATATATATATATATATATATATATATATATATATATATAAGTGGTTACAATTTTCGAGTACATCGGATCTGGGAAAACTGATATAAAACATACTTAGTAGATAGTAAATCAGTTTCACAGGATTAAAACGGACGTTTCAGCTTACCTGTACACCACTACCTGTTACAGCCGAACATCCTTGAATTTGCCATGGCCTATCTCTAATAGTTAGTAGACCAAGCCCATCAGATATTCTACTCGCTGGCTCAGCCGTGAGTAAATCCTGTTTATTGGCGAACACTATCAGAGGGACTCCCGCTAACTTGTCCTCCGATAGAAGTTCCAGCAGTTCCTATGAAGAAAATATATCAAGGGAACAGGAAGTATAGCAATAGACTAACTAACTTGTCAATTCAGAAGTAGAGTTAGAGTTTCACAAATTAATAAGAAATTTGGTAAAAATCTAAACTTTACATCAATAAATGGCTATATTTATAACGTAAACACACAAAAAAACAGTTAAAACATGTTTTTTATGACCATATATGACCAATAAAAACTACACCTCAAACCATCTTACACCTGCAAATTTAAAATACTTCGACGAATCGAAAATCTTGGTTTATAGAGCAAATAAATGATAAAAGTACACTTGAGACTAAAAAATATATTAAATCCAAATGTTTGCTTTCTATAACGCCTTTGTCACAAAAAAACAGTTCAATAGCCACATATGTCCCAAGTATAAGTCCTATTCTATACGACTGTAATGAGTGGAATAATTCTATTGGTCTTTACCAAGATATTTTAACAAAAAAGTTCGGTAAGCATATTCCGTCGGTAGAAAGTAATTTTAAACTGATGTTTACTATACCCGAAACCTGTTTGACTTGGCAATAGAGACAAAGTTAATGCTATATGAGATTTTAAAAATGACTACGAAATTCTGTAGGCCAATGGTATTTCAATTAACAGTAACATTAACTCGGTGACATTTCGCAACTCATGCTCCGGTTCATATGAATGGTTCTTAACTTAGAAAAATAATTGGACAGATCTTTTAAGACTTGAAAAGCAATTAAATATTACAAACGGAGTCTAACACTAACGTTTTCAAGTTTCAATACGGAAAAAGGAAAATAATAATAACGGCGACAAAAAATAGCAAGAATAATAAATAATTGTTATGTCGGGATAAAAACGCCTACTGCTATACGCGAACTAACAGCAACTCTAATATGCAAATTTGTCTGCGCCAACTGATAATCGCAACCGTGACCAACAACTCGATAACTGATTACTCACCACAAGCCAAAATAAAGAAGACACAAACGCAGCACTAGGAAGATTCGACTCTATTATATCCCAACTCTGTATATATAGTTACAAAGCGACCTTGTAGAAATTAAAGTAATTAGCATACTAAAATGACACTACATCCAATCACAATTAACAATGTCCAAGCGGGGGAAATGAAGAGCAGTACCGGTTACCGTTTACTTTACAATTAAATAAAAAATAGTAAAATTGAGAATAATTACATGAAAAATGACTAGTTTCTTCTCTTCTTAGCAATAATTAAAAGCACAAAGATTCGAATAAAACATCCAAGACTAGTGCGGTTGTGCAGCTAGTTAGTTACTACTGGAAGACACAACAGAAATGGAATCGAATCCAAGACAATCAAGACGCTAGTGAGAATAGACTGACTAGTTTACACCAGATTGTCACAGATATCGGATACTCAGTAATGAGGTAACACAATAACATTCAAGCATAAAAATATGCCACCTGAAATATCAACCTTACAAAAAACATTAAGTTTTGATAACTACAAAACTATTTAGAGTTTAACTTAGCAAATGTAATTTTCCTTTATCTTATACACATCCTTACAACTTCAGGATTTCGGAAAGGTGGAAATAATAGAGGACTGCAAAACCTAAAGGATGGTCTTAAAGTCATTAAAAATTCAAATTACAAGCAAATGTTAGTTAGAATCTTAAGGATGAACCTTAAAAGTGAAAAATATTGAGTTATATAAATGATATTGTACATGGAAGCATATGCCGCCATATATTATTTAGCTTACTTCTCCAGTCTCTTCAAAACGTTTCTTATCTGAACTATCTATTACATAGATCTAGAAATATAACCGAAAAGAATACATACAACTACCAGTATATCTGTATTTTCAAAGTAGTTCTTCCAATAAGGACGAATTTTTCGTTGTCCTCCAATATCCCAAACATTCAGTTTGAAGCCCTGAGACTGAACACTTTTGATATTAAAACCCTAAAAACATTAAGTATGCTAGCAGGAGTACTTGGGTAGGTGTTGTTTGTGATATATCTTCAGAAGCTAAATGTTTGAGTAAAGTCGTTTTTCCAGCATTATCTAGACCAAGAAGAAGGATCCTTAATTCTTGCTCTGGTTTTGATTTTAGTCTTCTCAAAAGATTTAGCAAGCCCTGAAAACAAATTATAACAAATATCATGTATTCAAAACTAAATGTACCATAAAGGAAGTTGAACACCCACTACAAGTTGTTATGAAGATATTTACCTATTAATGAACGATTAAAACAAAAACATGATGTTTCAACAGAACAAAATTACTAAACTATCTAAAACAAACATTTTAGAATACGTATATTTTTAGAAGACTAGTGTAAACTGGTTGATTTCATAGCTCTCACTTCTTAGAATTTATGTGCTGGTGCAGAAGCTATAAATTTAATATTTATATATTACTACCAATGTTATGGTGTCATAGTTACGTGTAGTAGTATATAAACTTCTCAAAATAAGAAGCGCTCTTTTAGTCGGATGAGAATAAACAGAACGAATCATGCAACATATCCTGATTTGGGATAAGGCTAACAATATTTGAAACTTGGATAAGGGCTCCAACCGAGTACATATATTAGGGTATTCTTCGTAGTAGTGAAATCCACGTGGGTTGTATTTAAACGGCAAGTTATTGATGCATTACGTACGTCGTTAACCAGCGTTAGAAGTAAGTTGCTCTAATGGAGACCCATTGCTTACTAGAGCAGTCTATAAGCTCGGGGAGAAGATAATATAGAAGAATATATTATAGAAGAAAATAAAGTTGGCTTGTAGTTGTAAAACAAACATCGTTTAAAACCAGTCTTCTTTTTATTCTGTTACTTTTTGAACCACAGCATCTCTGTTTGCAGTGTTTCAAGGTTTAAAACCTTAACGAGCCATTACTAATCATGTCGAGGTTAAATGGCGAGTCGTGGGGTATTTAATACAGACCTTTAGATATACTGTTCCAAGCACTACTCTATAGTACCTAGTTCGCCCACGCGTGATACACAGTACACGGGCCACGTACATCGCATCTTATGCTAGAGTTTGAAAAAATCTATAGGTTATTCAGTGAATTGGAGTCACCAAATAGTTAGTTTGTCGCTCGTATATAGTGATCAATGCCATATAACGTACGGATTTCTTCCGGTAAACTGTTCAAAATGGCAGTGAATTTGTGTACAAAAAAATAAGACCGTACTCTAGTATTACAATGTTTCACCCACACTATACCTGTATGGTTTCTAAGGCTGCAATTATGTAAGATCTTTTTTGATGGTTCTGTGTGAAAATCCCTCCAAGTAACATTTTTCTTCAATTGTAATTCAATATTTTGCGTTCAAAGTACATTTGTCTTCCATAATCCGTTTAGCTGTACATTCTAATGACTTTTGTCTCTAAATGAGATATCATCTATTTATTTTCATTGTAATATTTGTTTATCTTTGCGTTTGTGTTAGATTTCTATTATTCTATTGGGTATTGTACACTTTGTTTTACTGGATATTTTTGGCTATGGCGGCTGCCATATTGGTTTGTTCCCATTATTCATAGTAGTGCTTGATTTAACTGGATTTGTGCATTTTCTGATTGTTGCTTGACACACACTTCTAGAAATTGAAATATTGTGTTATAAAAAGTAACCTTTGATACTTTGTTATTGATATTCCTATAGATTTATACCTTACTCTTGGACATGCAATACGCGATCTATCCCGCAAGGACAGATTAACATTTTTGTTTATTTCTTGAAACTGAATTGATTATTCCAATTTTCGGGATAAATTTTGGTTGAATAACTGGAGGTAACATTTGTTTAGGTAATGATGTACATTTGCATGAATAAATCTACATAGAATCGTTTCTTACCCAATGGTTTGTTTTGAATTTCAACTGGGCATGAATACGGGTATCTTAAACCAACATTGACAGTTGTTCTTCAATCCAAACTGTCTAAATTTAAATTCTACAATTATATGCATCAATAAATCTTAATATAGGGTCGGTGGAAGTATGTTACAGTGTACAACTGTGAAATAGAATGTCAGATTGAGATTAGCCTGTCATTTTCAAAGTGGTTCTAAGCCTAATGTATCACATCGTGTAATGTAGTTTAGTCCACAATCTATCCCGAATACCTTTTTTGTGAAATATCGCTGTATTCCTTCAATCTACAGCTTATCACTTATTCGAAGGCTGCTGGGTATGAATGGACAATATTCAAGTAGTGAGCATACACAAACCTTATATAGTACCAGTCTAGACTCACGTTAGTAGAAATTATGGATTATATAACCCATTAGTCTGCGTGCCTTGAGATGACAGATGTTGTTTGTTCCACGAATGTAAGATCCATAGCGTATCTTGAGCCTAGGTTCAGGATCGTTTCACATTAAGAGTTTTGTTTCCTAATTTACTTCAAAGTGAAGGTTGAGGTTGCAACACCCAATGTTGATCCAGCCGCATTTCTTATTGTTAAAATAAAGTTGGTGTTCTTTATAATAGGCAATGACTTCATCTAACCCTTGCTGCACGATATTAATAGTGTTGTGTAGCTCATTTCTGTTGCATTAGTAGATAAATTTTAAGTAACCTGCGTAGAAGTAGGTTTTGCCAGTGTTAAAAGAGCTACTGATACTGCTGATATATATTGTAAACAAGAGATGCACTAGTAAGCTCCTCTGTATAATATCACTAATTACTCTCTTAAGAGATAATTGTGCTGAGTTTACTTTGGTTATCTGATATCAGCTAGTTAATAATGAATCAGGTCAGCTTAGCAAAGGGTTTCGAATCACTACGGGGTATAACTTTCCATAGAGTATGCTGCCTGATACTTTGTTTAAGGAGTTAGATACATCAAAGTATAGGATTAAGACTATTTTGCGTAAGTCAGCGGCAGGATGTAATGTGATTGAAGAAGTCAAAGTGACATGTTAAGCACAATCGACTCTTTATAAAACCATGTTGTGACTTAGATATTTGGTTTTGTGTTAACAAGTATTCTGAGATGCCATTTTTTATTATCATGTCGATGATTCATGAAAGAACGGAGTAATATACATAGGCCTATAATCACCTGCTCATGCTCTACCACCGGCCTTGTATTTGGGGGGTGATGTAGCTAGTTTTCCAAATGTTTGGATATTCTGTATCTAGCAACAAGGTGAACAATTTAAAGAGTAGAAGTCACATGTCCTCGCCACATCCTTTGAGGAAGATTGATGGGAGGTCGTCAATTCCTGAACCTTTTGTAGACCTAAGGTTTCCTAAAGCTTCAGCTATGCTTTTAGTGCTAAAAGACATTTTGGACTATGTATTATCTACACATGACAAGCATATCATTTGTGAGTAATTTGATCTCAAAGTTGCTAAACAAGCTATTAAAAATTTCGCATATTACTCTGGGATTGTTGTATACCTTGCAGTCTTCGATAAAAAATAAGATGTTTAATGGGATGCGTGTAAGCTTACTCAGGAATGCGGTCAGGCTATTCGTTTTAGTACTGCTTCTAAGCGCATTAGGCTCTTAGTTCCTCTTATCTAAGTCAAGTGACATTCTAACAGTTTCTAAGGTTTCCCAGAATGAATATAGACATGAAAAATCATCAAAAGAAAAGTATCGATTTGGAATTTTCATACGTTTAACTTGATGTTTTCGCGGGAAGAATGATGACTTATTCTTAGAGAGCAAACATATTGTTTTGGGGGCTATGGTATCGTGTAAAATAGTTAATGAGTCTTGAAGTTAGTCACTAGTAATAAAGCTGTTTTAAAATGAGCATTTTGTGAGTCTCACCAAAAGCTTCCTAATCTAGATTACTCAAGCACTGAGTGTCTGTGTCACATCAGTACTATTTGTGTGGTGTTTTAAGTAAGGGAATAGGCAAAGAAGAGAAAACCATTCTGTGGTCACTTGTAGACCACTTTTTACCGATTTGCTTCGATGATAGGTATGATAGTGTGGCAAAATATGAGAACTGGGATATTGTTACCTCGTGTAAGTTGTTTGACACGCTACATCCATCCAATATAAATCTATAGCGGCAATTGTATTGTCGTGTAGTTGTGGGCCACTGTTTGTTTTCCAGTTAATGTGTAGTAGATTAAAATCTTCCCAAATCGCTTGGGTTGAGTCCCGTGCAAATAGACTATTGACTGTTGCGTCTGCTTTTGGTCGTGAGCAGGGTTCTCTGTGCACTCAGACTACAAGAATCTCATAATGAGTACCACATACCATGAGGCAAGGCGAGTCACGAGTTTCACTTTTATTAGTTTTTCTACTTTTGCCACGATGGTGTGACTATGAATCTATACTATACATCCTACCCCCTGGATTATCTCGACTGGTGCGATGCAAGGAATATACATCTATGTTTATGTCAGCATCCAGTACTAGAGACGAACACCATGTTACTGTAACTAAGATAGCTGATGGTGGTAATCACTAACAACTCTAATGTTAGCCGGATATGAGATGGTAGGAACGTCTATTCTGAGTGCTGATATAAGTTGGAGGAATTCACAATTGGCACGAGTTGTTGGTTAAAGAAGGGATGGTATATGTAGTGAATAGGAGGGAAAGGGATTGTAAGGTGTCAAATGAGAATACCCTAAAAAAGAATGTAAGTGAGCATATGCAGCATTTGGTTTACAATATTTGGAAATTATGTTATGAGTTC
Organism: Schistosoma japonicum; assembly: GCA_025215515.1. Taxonomy (NCBI): domain Eukaryota; kingdom Metazoa; phylum Platyhelminthes; class Trematoda; order Strigeidida; family Schistosomatidae; genus Schistosoma; species Schistosoma japonicum. Next base: position 45,261,702 of record CM046063.1, on the reverse strand, counting down.
TAGGCACATATATATTGTTGAGGGAATGTCAGTTGTCTTAAAAACCTATTCACACTGTATTTGTGTCATAAATAACTACTAATTTTTCGCATCACACATTTGATTACGCACACTCACATCTTTCAATTCAGGATTTTTTAATTATTCAACATCTTTTATTCACCTAAGTACCGTATACATATGACAGTTCATACTGGCGTTTTGTCCTGAATTTTCTATTGTTATGAGAACTAATTTTACTCATTGTCTATGTGCATTTCTTCAAGGAAACTAAATAATTTTTTCGCAATACTTATCCTAAATTAGTTGTATGTAAATAAAACAAAATTGTAGGCGAATAAGTAATAAACGTGTTTAAGCCAAAGGTAAATTTAAAGCATATCAATATAGGTTTCAAGAATAATAAATGAATTAAAGAAGTGAACTAAAAATGGTTGTTCTTCAAGAGGGAGTACACCGAAAGAAATTTTTATGCAGGCTTCATCTTGCGAACAGTGATCTAGTGATTTAAGACCGAAATTAGTTATCCAAAGTTCAGAGGTAATTCTCAGTGCTGCTGCATCATTCTCTAAGCTGTATCAAATAGAGTGGGAGCAGATTGGAATTGTGCAGCTATAAGCCTCTTGACTTATTTCCAATATTGTCAAAAGTATTGGAATGTCTAGGTTGATTAAATCAAAATGCACTTATGAACAGCGAACGTTGCAGCAACAGCCTCCTTACTTCTGACAGCTGGAGCCGCAAATTCTCGTTCTCACCGTTTTATTAGTTTCATAGAAGAATCCGATATAGTGCCACTAGTTGTCTCGCAGGCATGAATATGATGTTTGGGTTTCTTCAACACTGAATTCTAATGGCTGCTGGACCACTTAAAAGATTGAAAACTTCAGACCAGATGAAGGAGAAACTTGGCCGAAATGGAAAAAAAATATATGAAGCGATCCTACCGGTACTGGTCTGTGCGAACGATATGAAGCTTTGTTGAACTATATATTGTGATGGTAACGTACAAAAATTGCAGCAAGACAGAGCATAGCTTAATGACTGGTTTCAAGCCAGTGGACTTAAATCTGTTGCTCGTTAATACCAAGTTACATTACTCAACACCCTACAGAAGGAGAACCACTATCTCTGAGGATACTTCGTCTCTGACGATGTTTTGTGAAATCCGTTACAGGACATCTCAAAATCTTATGAAAACCAATCACATTTACTGGATCCTTTTTCGTTTGTTTACAGCAGATGTGAGCAGATTTGATAATGCCATATATGATCATAAAATCATTGTATTACATCTGATTTAGAAGTTACCAAGTGGAACGTACTCATGTTTACAATGAGGCAACACTATAGAGTTTTACACTAAACAATAAACGTCCAGGGTAAGATCCCTGATCTTCTCACCAAGGGCTCATTCAATTTAGAGTCCTCACATTGTCGTCTTTACTTCAGTCACATTTTTTAATACTCTCAAGGATGTGTTAGACACCTTCGTGCGAACTCACGAATATCTGTCTAGAGCGCGGAGTAGAAGCTGACCACTTTTCATCAATACTTCTCACTCTATCCACCATTTGGTGAGCCTGGCATTGCTATCTATTAATCCACCTACCTCAGTCCACCATATTTATCCATTCATCTGGTAATTAATATCTTTTACCTCTTTTTATATTATCATTCCTAATATCTTATTTAAGCATGTGAACCTGCCCAACTAATTATTTTTGTGTCTCTGTACTTCCAAATTGTTATTTTCAATCCTTACCTCAATACCAACTTGTTGACTGTCTGGCGATGTGATAATTAAAGGTTCTCGAAAACTCAACGCTTTTAGCACATACATCAACTACCACAAACCAAGAGTATTGCTAGGATTTAGACACTATAAAAGACTGATAACTTTACTTCGACAACAAAACACTAGAGCAAATAAATCGATTGATTAAAACCAGTCCGTCACAAAGATATTGGATATTGACATTGCTTCTCTTTTAAGAAGTGCGGTCGATTCGTTATGCAGAGTAGATTGTCCTTGATGTACTCTATTGACCCCACTGGGACGTTGCCAACTAAGAGATAAGCGTCTCTAAAACTATCAAACTGTAACATTACTTTGATCGTCCCTTCAAAACCTCTTCGGACATTTACCAACTTGACGCAACTGAAGATCTCAATAAATAAACATTGCATACTGTACTGTTTACCGAACTTCACTAATTTCACCAGACTAAGTTTAGAATAACAAGGGTTTGGTTGTTAGTGTATATTATGAGCCAGGGACGCGGAAAGGTCTACGGTCTTAGCTTTCCTACACGAAAGCCTAACATTGAGCCGAAGCTATCAGTAAATGCTGTTTTCAACGAAGATTCTGATAAAGAGGAAGGTGAAAAGGAACTCGTAAGGGTTTTTTGCTTTATTTTGAAAGTGTTACAGAAGCCAGCCGACTATTCTCGGACCACTTGGATTGCTCAGAGTAGGATTAATCGAAAGGTATAAATGTTTCATTTTTTCGACAATACTCTTAAGGTAAAGACAGAGTTAGAAAAAGCTTTCGAGGAGGATCCTTCTATCTTTCAGTATGACGAACTCTTGGATGTTATTCATGATACAAAGGTTGAGGATAGTCTTGGAAAAACAGTGAAAACAGTAGGAATTTCAAGTTTTCATTCCTTCAGTCTAGGTATGTTGGCAAACTTATGAAAGCGTCCAGTGAGCGCAAACTTGAGAGAGAACTATGTGTGGAGCGGAAGGCTCAAAGGCGCATTGAAGCAGAAGTTGATTTATATGGCGACAAGGAGTCATTTGTTACATCGGCATACAAAAATAAATTAGAAGAGCTTCGTACACTCGTAGAAAAACTTGAAGAAGAGAAGCAACGAGAGGAAGTTATGGATATTCGCAAACAAGATGGCTTGGGAGGTCTCTATCGGTTTATGTATGAAAACCAGGATAAAACAGAGATACGACGTTTGGTAAGACTTCATTATTTTCCTACTGATTAATTCGACTTGTACTCTCTCAGAATAGTTACGAACAAATATGTTTTTTACGCTAGTAAACATTATCGTAATTATTGGCTGGAGACACTAGGTGTCATGATTGCGAATAAGTCACTGACTTGAGTGTATTCACTCTATGTACGTTTAGATTCTAACTTTCATTATTCTACCGTGCATACCTTTGCTTCGTTCGTTCCTGTTGAATTGTGCTGTTGTGTTGATCTCGTCATGCTAATGTGATGTGGCGACTTGGGCTTAGGCGCATACTTGTCGGGTTCTACGTTATTAATAACTGGTTCGTCGACACTGCCTCACTAACTTAATTTTTCACTTATTCATTCATCAACAACGTAGAACCGGGCACATACACCCATGGGTTCAAGTTGGTATACGACATTAGCACTACGAAATTAAATTTATAGAGGTAACATAACGACAGAATACAAGAGGGGAGAGTAAAGCAAAGGTGTGCAGGAAATAATTATAGACTTCAAGAGTCAGATGAAGTTAAAGAGTGAATTCACTTGTGTCACTGTGACCGATTCTAAGCCATGTCGCCAAATGTCTCTAGCCATTTATTGCGACTATCATCCGGACCCCAACCGGGTAATCTGCATCTACCAACATTACTTAGACCGACAGTCAAAGACATTATGGACTTATGCTATGTTTTCGGTTTGGTCGCCCGTACTTTTCCCCCAACCTACTTCTTTCTACCCTAGTTAACATCGCGCAACGAGGCAGGCAGTAGTCGGGCGTGCGCAACACGTCCTAGCTATCTCAGTCGATGAAGGTTAATCACCTCTCCGACTGATTTGCTATATTTCTCAAAAAAACTTTTGTCTAACCTCCATATTACTTATTCTACTGTTACATTATATACGAGCAATGTTACGAAGATTTCTGTGGCCACTCTTACTCGCTGAGTGTTAATGAATAGTACCTACGCAGTTTTGGAACTTCACTTCAAATTATTCGATTTGATCTTAACATTTTATTAATATGCAGTGAGCGAATTGTGTCAAGTAGTTATACTAAACTAAGCTGATGTACGTTTAATATGGTTTTTTCGCCTAACGTGTTTTGAAAAAGAAGAGCAGTATAGATTGCGGGATGGGTTGGATTAATCTTATTTTACGTGCTGTAATCCTTCTACATATGTCGTGTAAATAAGTAAAATGTTTTACAAGTGTAGTGTTGAATATAACATGTATATGTCACTTAGTCTCACTAGTGTATAATAATTACCAGGACAAGTGCAATTTGTAGATAAATGGGATTATTGAAAGGGAAAGGCCATAGCCCAGACGAGTACCAGAAGACGTTGACTTTTTACTTACTGTGGACATAATGACAAAAATTGTTACTATTTTCCAAAATTAGAAATGAAGAAATCATGATCACGGTGGTGATAGTAGTAGTTTACAGTAGCGTGAGAAAACTACTATCATTGAAGTAACTAGGACTTCTACTAATTTGATGTTAATGTTGTTATAGTGCTAAGGTATGACAACTTGAACCAATGCACATATGTACCAGGCTCTACGTTGTACCTACACATGCACGTAAGTTGATAGTCCCAACCGTGCTATTACTTTGACGTGGTGGTCGAACTTGCCTATCGTGATGATTCAATCGGGCTATACTGGTTAGAACAATCGTTTCTCAAGGTCCTACTATGCCAGACAGGTCGGTTGAAGAGCGGTGAGACCAAAAGCAGCAAAATATTAGGTCCGAGGACGAAGTCATACTGCTCGCTGTAGAGAGGTGTGACGGCAGTAAGGTGTTTTCCTCAGACAACCAGCATAACAGCGATGTTGCCTTCCCACAAAGGAAGGGCAAAGTTAGAAAAGGTCAACCCTAAAATGCACGCCTCACCTTACTCCACGGATTTCCGTTTCCGGCAGTAAGGCCCCAACAAGTACGGGGCTACAACGACGAAAACCTCTCAGAAAAGCCGTGTGTGACCGACCTCAAGCAGTTGTTCTTTGGGCATCTGTTGTCACGCTCCCAGGTCTTTCAGACCAACCCTAACCTAATTCACTTTCCAGGTACATAAAGAAGAACCCTCCCACAGTGTGTGCAACTGGGAAGTGATAACCACCCTCATACCTCTAACAACACACATGATTACCGCCATTTTAATTAAATTCCTATTTCTAATACTTACCTTGCTCCCTATCTTCAGCTTCCTCCTCTATCATCAGTGCCAACGATTCCGACCCACAAAATAATGTTCCAAGTATACTAAGACCACGCTCCAAACTTCACATTGGTGCATTCACTGTACGAACCCTGCATCAAATAGGGCAGCATGCTTCCCTAGCTAAGACATTAGAATCCCGTGCCATTGATGCATGTTTTGTCTCCGAAACACGCATACAGGATTCTAGCATGGTCATTCACTTGACCTCACCTAGTCATAGTAAACGACCTTCGTTTATCTGGCGACTCAACAGCAACTTCTCGTGGGCTAGCCGATGTAGGTATTGCGTTAAGTATGAGGGCAGAACAGGCACTTGTCGAATGGATTCCTGTCAACAGTCGCCTATGTGCCGTCCGACTAAATGGTTCAGTAAAAACTCGGAAAGATAGGGACACATGTGTTGTCTTCTCGTTGTTCTTGCCTACGCTCCCACTGACTACAGCTCGGATGAAGTGAAGGATAAATTTCACAGAAAACTTTTTAAACTTCTTTATATGGCCAAACACTCAGATTTGGTACTCATGGCTGGTGATTTTAACGTCCAAATGGGTAGCTTGAATCAGTTTGAAAGACATTTAAGTGGATGCTTTAGTGTTCCAATTCAGAGAACGGATGACGGCGACTGTTTGTTACAACTTTTCTCAGGCAATCGTTTATTTCTAACAAACAAATTTTAAACATAAGGAGCGACATCGTCTAACATGGCGACCTCCTGGCCCAACTCAACGATGGACTCAAATAGACCAAATCGCTATTAGTCACTGTTGGAGAGGCTCGATAGAAGATTGCCGATCTTTCTGGAGTACATGTTTAGATTCTGATCATGCTCTAGTACAAGCACGCATTTGCTTGCATCTTACTGAGCGAAGAAAAACTACCACAGGAAAAACCATTAGAATTCAGTTCAGCAACGAAACAGCCAAGATTAAATTCCAGGAACAACTGAAGAATCACTTAGGCAATTATAAAGATGCGACTCAACTAGATATTGCTTAACAAGATGTCCCAACAACTGTAGCATCTACAGTGACATCTATCAAGCACTTAAATCAACATATCAAGAAAAATTAGTGGATATCGATGGCTTCTGTTAAATTGATGGACTCCCGAAAACTTATGCCGTCAGGCTCGAAACATGATGAGGAGCGAAGAGTAACCAGCTACAAAGTGACAAAGTCTGGGAAACTATCGTGAGCAGTGGTGGATAACGAAAGCAACGGAAATGGAAAAGGCAGCAGTATTAGGTAACATTAGATAACTTCTCAAATTAATAATAGAAACTGGGGTTTAAAAAAATCAAGCGTTAGTGAGACAATGTTCGAAAGAGATAGAACGCTTATTAGCTCTCAATCTAGACGTTTAAAACGATGAACTCAATACTTCAAGGAGCAGTTCAGTTGGCCTTCAGCTGCTCTAGAACTTCCCACTTAGATCCCCCGACTCTTGTCAAAGTCAAAAAAGCTATAAGCAACCTAAGGTGAGGCAAAGCAGCAGGTCCGGATGAATTATCCTAAAAGGTCTTTAAAGATGGTGGTCTTACTTCAACTATTAGGCTGACTAAAATTCGAGAACTTGATGTAATTCCATCTGACTGGTGTCGATCGTTAATCGTCCCAGTATATAAGAAAGAATCAAAGTCGTCCTGTGATAATCATAGAGGAATTGGTTTGACTAATATAGTGTCTAGAATACTAGCTTCCATAATTATCAGACGTTTAACTACAATTCGTGATCTACAAATACGAGAAAACTAGGCTTGTTTAAGACCTGGTTGCGGTTGTACAGGCCAGATATTCACCACTTGTCAGGTTTTAGAACACAGATATACTTACCGACTCCCGACAATGGTAGCTTCTCTTGACTTCAAAGCAGTTTTTGACTCTAGACCAAGAAGTTCTATGGCAGTGTCTTTCATTGAAAGGCATACCCCAAAAGTACATAAATCTCATTAAGACTCTTTACTCAAACACTATTAGTAGTATCAGAGCTTATGGCGAACTGTCATCCGAGCTTGTAACCTCAAGTGGTGTCCGTCAAGACTGCCCACTGTCTCCATTTTTATTTAATTTCATAGTCGGTTTACTGTTGGAAATTACACTTTCATCGTCTGACTTTTCGAGAATTGATCTCCTACCAGGAGATCCACTTATTGAATTAGAATATGCTGATGAGATAATCCTGTTTGGCAAATACGCTGATAAGATGCAGAATCTTTTAATAGCAATAAGCTTTAATGCAACCATGTTCAGAATGCGTTTTTCCCCCTTTAAATGCAAATTACTGCTCTAGGACTGGTCCTCGTCAACACCTGAGCTAAAGATAGGGAGTGAGGTAGTTGAACACGTCAACCACTTCATTTATCTTGAAAGTCTGACTAGCCCTGATGAGTTGGTCTCTGACGAAATCTCAGTACAAATTCAAAAAGCTCGTTTGGCTTTTACCATTTTACGTCACCTATGGCGTAGACGAGATATTCGTCTTTCAACGAAGGGAAGTTTACTGGGCAACAGTTTTCTCTGTTTTACTTTATGGATGAGACGTGGCCATTAAGGATAGACGACACTCGAAGGTTATTAGTTTTTGACTATCGATGTCTTCGAAACATCACTTGCATCAGCTGGAATCACCGAGTAAGTAATAACGAGGTTTGATGACGGGTGTTAGCCATAGGGGGCAAATCAGTCGATGAGGTTATGAATCCCAATTGACTGAGGTGGTTGGGACATGTGTTGCGTATACCCAACCACTGTCTACCTCGATGCACGATGTTGGCTGATGTAGGAGCTGGATAGAAGTGATTTAGTGGCAGTCAAACCAAAACATAGCATCAGTTCATGAAGTCACTAACTGCTGGTTTGAGTCGTGTAGGTAGCTGCAGACTGCTTGGTCGGGGTCTTCGCGAATACCGTAACCAATGGCTGGAAATACTGAGTGACATGGTCGAGAATCAGTCACAGTAGCGCAGATGTATTCACTCACTGTCCTCCCTTAAATTATGAGCTTTAAATTATTCTATAACTTTCTTTCCACGCTCCCCTAACCATTTTCTATGTGTTCACACTCCTTGCTATTATTATTATTATAGCAACTTCTACCAATATGGTGTTAATCTTGCGGTGCCATAGAGGTATGGCAAGTTGAACCGATCCGCACATGTTCCAGGTTCTATGTCGATCATACATCAGTCAGTCAGTTACAACGTAGAACTTTGCACATGCGTACATCAGTTCAAGTTGCCATGCCTCAATTAGCAGATAAAGATTAAATTGTCGGACCAAATCCCAGAGTAGGGGAGGTAGTAACAGAGTAAGTACTAATCGAAAGGCATAGAGATCAGAGATGAGATTTGAGATAAAAAGTGATTCAGTAAAGAGAAAAATTATGAGAAGCTCAAAAATTAGAATTTGGAGGAAGACAAGGAGTGGATGCACCTGCGCCATTGCAATCGATTTTGAGCCATATCACCTAAAGTCTCTAACCATTTGTTACGATCATCGTGTGGGCCCCAACCAGGTAGTCTGCACCTATTAACATGGCTCAGCCCAATTGTCAATGACTTCATGGATTGGTGCCATGTTTTTGTTTGGCCACCCCTAGCTTTCTTCCAGCCTACTACCACACCAGACAACATTGCTCGTTTCGGTAGACGGTGGTCAGGCATACGCAACACATGTCCTAACCACCTCAGCTGGTGGAGATTCACTACTTCATCAATAGGCTTACCGTATTTACCTAGTACTCTATTCCTAACCCATGCATTGCTTACTCGGTGGTCCCAGCAAACACGAGCAATGTTTCGGAGACATCTATGATCGAATACTAGGAGCCTACGGATATCCTCTATCCTTAAAGGCCATGTTTCACATCCATAAAGTAAAACGGATCTGACTGCTGCACAGTAAACGCGTCCTTTTGTCATTAAACGAATGTCTCGCCTACGCCACAAGTGACGCAGGTTGGCAAAAGCCGATCGGGCCTTATGTATACGTGCCGAGATTTCATCGGACACTAGACCGTTAGGACTGATGAGGCTCCCTAGATAAGTAAAACGGTTAACGCATTCAATAGTTTCACCCCCTATCACTAACTTTGGTGCCGAATTAAGCCAGTCCTGAAGTAACATTTTACATTTGGATGGGGAGAATCGCATCCCAAACATGCTTACGTTCAAGTTTAAGGTAGTCAAAAGATTCTGCATTTTATCAGCATGTTCACTCAGTAGAACTATATCATCGGCATATTCTAAGTCAGTAAGTTTATCTCCTGGAAAGAGGTCAACCCTAGAGAAATCAGACGATGACAATGTTAACTCTAAAAGTATGTCCATGATAAAATTAAATAAAAATGGAGATAGCGGACAACCTTGACGAACACCACTAGAAGTGATCAATCCCGACGACAATCTGCCATAAGCTCTAACACGACATGTGGTGTTCGAGTAGAGAGCTTGTATAAGGTTAATGTACTTCTTCGGTACGCTTTTCAATGACAGACATTGCCACATAACCTTACGATCAATAGAGTCAAACGCCGCCTTAAGGTCAAGGAATACAGCTATTGTTGGGCGTCTGAAAGTGTGCCTATGTTTCAGAACCTGCCTAAGTGTGAATATTTGGTCTATACAACCACGTCCGGCTCTGAAACCACCTTGGTTTTCTCGAGTTTGCTCTTCACGAGCTCTAGTTAGACGTCGAAGTATTATTGAAGCTAGTATTTTAGACACTATGTTCGTTAAACTGATTCCTCGGTAATTGTCACACGAGGACTTCTGTCCTTTCTTAAAGACCGGAATGGTTAGTGTTCGAGACCAGTCAGATGGGATTACGTCTAGTTCCCGAATTCTAGCCAAGATCTCAGTTAATCTGGCTGCTAAGACTGGACCACCTTCCTTAAATATCTCAGGGGTCAATCCATCTGGTCCTGCCGCTCTCCCTTGCTTTAAGTTTCCAATAGCCTTCACAACCTCACTGAGACTTGGGGGACCAATGTTAATTTGCCATTTAGATTGTTTGGGGATGGTGGGCAGCAGGGATGATGCCGTGGACCAGTTGAACTGTTCCCTAAAGTGTTCTGCCCATCGGTCTAATCTTCTGGATTGGCAGTGAATAATGGAACCATCTTTTTCGGAGATAGTTTCACTTACAGTTGGGTTCCTGATACCCGTTTCCTTGATTAGTCTGAACAGTTGCCTACTGTTACCTATTGCCGCTGCCTTTTCCATCTCTTTAGCTTTCGCCACCCACCACTGCTCACGATCATTGCGTAAGCTTTTGATTAGTTTGTGTTTAAGTTGCCTACGTTGCTCATCATGTTCAGAACCAGATAGGATGTGTTGCCGAGTATCTATCAGTTCAGCAGATGCAGCCGAAATCCACTGATTTTTCCTAACCTTTAGGTCTAGTTTATTAATAGATATTACTGCTCTTTCAACAGCTTTTTGTATATCATTCCAGGCTAGCTCAGGTTGAGAACAGTTTACGCCATTTACTAATTGGTTTTTTAGTTGTTCCTGGAATGCATTCTTGACTTTTTCATCATTAAGTTGAACCCTGGAGGGGATCCTTGTCGTGGATCTTTTACGTCCAGTGAGTCGCAGACTAATACGCGCTCGCACTAAGGCATGATCTGAGTCTAAACATGTGCTCCAAAACGAGCGGCAGTCTTTTATCGAGCCTCTCCAACGATGGCTGATAGCAATGTGGTCTATTTGAGTCCAGCGTTGGGTTGATTTCGGAGGCCGCCATGTCAACCGATGTCTTTCCTTATGCTTAAAGTTGGTGTTTGCGAGAAATAAACGCTTATTTGAACACTGTTGTAGTAACCAGTCGCCATTGTCTGTTCGTTGAGCCTCAACACCATATGATCCACCTAGGTGCATTTCGGTTTCATCTAGTCTACCTACTTGGGCATTAAAATCACCCGCCACTATTACTACATCAGTGCGCTTAGCTTTGCATAGAAGGTCAGAAAGCTTTCTGTAAAATTCATCCTTCATTTCATTTGAGCTGCAGTCAGTGGGAGCATAGGCAGAGACAACAAAGAGACAACGGCGTGTGTCCCTATCTTTACGAGTCCTTACCGTTCCATTTAGACGGACTGCGCACAAGCGACTGTCTATTGGAATCCAGTCGAGGAGAGCCTGTTCAGCTTTTAAACTTAGTGCTATACCTACACCAGCAAGGCCTCGAGTGGTAGCAGTGGGGTCCCCGGAAACACGAAGAGTGAACCGAGCAGATTCCTTATTTTCACAAGGTGAGGTCAAGCGAATGACTGTGCTTGGATCCTGTATACGCGTTTCAGAGATGCAGCAGATATCGATGGAGCGGGATTCTAGAGTCATGACTAAGGATGCCTGTTGTCCTATTTGACATAACGTTCGAACGTTGAAAGCTCCAATATACAACTTAGTGCGCGGTTTCAGGAGACCAGGGATGACGTTTCGTGAACTCAAATCAATAGCATTAGAGACGCAAGGCGATAAAATTATGTTAGAAGGATTAGGCATGGTGATAAGAGAGTTATTAAGAGTTGAAGGTGGGATTTGGCTTCGAACAAGATGATCTCGTGTGCTGTTAGAGGTATGAGGGCGGTTTTCACTTCCTGGCTGCCCACACCATGGAAGGGTGTTTCTTGAGGAACCTGAAAAAGAAGGTAGATTTGTGTTGGTCTTAGAGACCTGAGAGCGTGACCGCAGAGCCCAAGGGACAACTGCTTGAGGCCTGTCACGCACGGCCTTTTTATGAAAAGTTTTTTGAGTATTAGCTCCGCACTTAAAAGCCCTTAGTGGGCACCCATACCGCCGGAGACGGAAATCCGTGAGGTAGGGTGAGGTGTGACATTTTTAGGGCCGACCTTTTCTAACCTCTCCTTCCTTGTGAGAAGGCGGCATCGCTGCAGATGCTGGTTGTCCGAGGGAAACACCTTACTGCTGTCACACCCCTCTGCAGTCAGCAGTACGACTTCGCCCTCAGACCTTGAGTATCTGCTTTTAGTGTCATCGTTCTCCAATCGACCTGCCTGGCATGGTAGAACCTACAGGAACATATGTTCCAGCCAATATAGCTCGGTTGGGTCATCACGATAGGCAAGCCCGACCACCACGTCAAGGTAGCAGCTACGGTCGGGGATCATACATACACACATACTTGCAAGTTGATGGAAGGATTAAATGTTTTATTGGAATATTATAAGCTAAACGTGGTGCTATTTTGAATATGTAAGGATTGTAATAAAAGCTGATTTTTTATGATATTGACACTAATTGGATTGTCATCACATCTGAATACACGTTGCTGGACCTCAGCATTAATGATATGATGTTATTACCGGACGTTAGCAAATCTTTGGAGAAGACAATAGTCGGGCACAGTGCGGCTGAATATCCCTATGTGGAAGAGACCAGGTTTACATGAGGACGGCAGCCAAATATGACACGGATTTTCGCAAGCTAATGTGGCCTTCGTTATGTGTAGATCGGTTGCATCTGTCTCACTACCGCTAATATTCACACAACTACCCAGATACACAAATCTTTTCTATTATGTCATACTGTTCACCACAAACGGTGTGAACAGGCAAAGACTTCTGTTAGTCTCGCATTTGAAAGGTGCAAAGTGCGTGCCACCGTTACGGATACCAATTGCTAGCTGATTAAAGGCAATTTGAGTGACGTCTGTTATTTCACAGTAAGACAATGCCATCCACGTAGTCGATGTGTCTTTTCCAAGGAAACATACACAAACTGCAGCACATTCTTTAGATTCGTTTCTACAATGTGAAGAGGTGGTTGTATACTTTTACTTTACCCAAGCCTTTAGTGCACATTTTTAACTAACAGTTCCAGAGTATAGGCCTGTTCGATAAATCAAAGGCTCTGATGTCAAGAAACAGCGCTTATTAGATTTCAATATTTGTAATGCTGTTTCAATAATTGGCGGAGGGTGAAGATGTAGTCACTACATCCATGACCTGATTGCGAAATAGTCTACCACACATGAATTAGTTTTTCATGGACTTAACACAATCTGAGAAGTCAGTAGTTTGAAAATAATTCAGAATAGACTTGTTTTTATCAAGTCAACCCTTGGTAACGTCATCTGTTATCCACAGATAATTGTTGCATTTCTTAATTGGGCCGTTTCTAAAGATGGAACAGTTTCTGTTTCTAAAACCTTTCTAAACAAGATCACTAGATTCTTGACTGGGAGTTTTTCACCTTCTTTGACACGAGCTGGTCATCATTCATCTGGAAACGATGATTGGTTACGGCTTGGAAGTTGAAGTCCCATATGGATCCGCACTTCATTAAGTGGATCAACAGTCATAGGCTATGGAATAGTTGGAGGCCAGTTGGACTAACTCTCAAAGAGCTACCAATTCTCTGAGATAATTTTGGATGCTAGTGACTTTATGTATCGTCAGCTTCATGGATTGTTTCTCTAACATCAAACTTCTTATCATCAGTGGCCAGAATGGGTTGTATGAAGTTCCGGGAGTTACCGAATGCGGCTACTGCTTCAAGCATGTGAGCCCACTCCGGCTACCGAAATTTCTAGGTCCTCACAAAAGCCGTCGGCAATTTTCTGACTTTAGAATCTACGTTAGCATGAAACAAGTCTGATTAAAGCACAATCAAAACATATTCACGAAGCTGTGTTGTGATTGGCCTATTCTTAACCAACCAGAGCCAACGAACAATCGGGAAGTTTCTGGAATACTTTATACCGATGTTTATATGAAGTCTAGTTTAATTATTTACTTTGTTTTTGCCTTCTGCTGTTATTTTCTCAATACATCTTGCTACCTGCTCTACTTTTGTTCTGATTTGGGATCAAGTCACTGTCGTTGTCGAATATTAAGCGAGATTAATACATAATATTACCGGAACTAATAGAGATAACACAACTTAGCAGTTACCAAGCCTACAAGCCATCGGACTAAACCAATATAGCTCAAAGAAGCTATAAGTCGCTTGTAAAACCCCAGTTCTTTTAAGCTGGACGTTTTAGAAAGCCTCAAGGGACATGACCTGCCATTTTTATGATGTCATTCAGGCAACAGCTAGGCCTAGACCTAACTAGGATCGATGATTAGTTACAACAGAAGCTGCAGCCAATTTCCATGTGTCAGTGCGACGCCGTCCTTTGCGCAGCTGGAACCGATTACACTGGTCCTGCAGATAAGTGCACGTGGAACCGATTCTGTTAACTCAAATAGAGAACGGATTTGCAGTACTTCACTAGAGTCTTGCATACGAGTCTTCGCAATTTAGCAAATATCAATGCTAATGATTTTCAAAGACGTATCCAAAGCTGTCCCATTGTTCAGTCTGCATTGGAATTCAAACGTTGGATGTTAGGGTAAATGGCTGACTTGACTTTTCAGAGAAACCGAGTCAAATCTCGATGTCGATGACAACACTGAGAAAGTCAACGATTTACGTAGCTTGCACTAAAAAGACAACAACTTTCAATACAAATAAATTGCTTAGTAAGTTGATTAAAAGTTTAGTACGTTAAAGCGATAGCAAACGGAATGAGATGGGGAATGTGTTTATTATGTGACACCAAATATCTTTTGATTTAGAGATGTAATATTGTGAGTTCATCATTTTTTTTCATAATTATCGTTGTAATTGTGTGTGGATTGAAATAGTCCCTGGACATCCAAACCGAAGCTACTCGTATCCTAGAAATAATAATAGTACCTATTGAATGCACGTATCCATGGTTTACATCATGTTTATAAAAGCCTACTAATATTCGGGTTGACTTTGATTTTAATAAATGAAGGCAATATTTGCAGAGGAATTAAAGCAATCGTTTATTGTCGTCTATTTGTAGATGCTCTGTGTTTAATAACAGTAACCTATGACATTAACTTCCAGTTTCCAGGAGTCTTTTAGTATGTGCTTCTGAGTAATTTAATCCAGAATATTCGTCTAGTTAATTATATATTTATATTAACCTTAATATTTTTGTAAGTGAAATACAAAGTATGCACACTTATCAGTAATGTTGCAGGTTGCATGCAGCTGATGGGAATTCACGAAGTAATTACAATCATACTATTCTGTACGGTTGTTGTTGCCTACTTAGATTGATAAATAGGTAAGGAACTTATTTAGGAGTTCTATCTTACGCGAACTACGTTACTTAATGTCCGGTTAAGGGATTACATCGTTATTCTATTATTGTATTTTTGTGAGATCACGTCCCACTCACAAACTATGTATCAAAATATCTGCCCATTTTGAAAAATGGCGTTAAAAGTATCTATTTTGTTTCACCTCAGAAGGTATTGCATTATCTGTATACCTAGTAGTCAGCTAATTAATAGACTGTAAACAACGTGAAACAATGATTGCAGCTCCGTATGGAGAATACTATGATGAAATATAACCTATATTGTGTTGGTATTCGTGTCAAGCATAAATATTATTCATTTTGTGCCGTTAGTTATCAGATTAACTGTGAATAATCAACTTTTAAATTATAATTTCTGTTGCAATCAGGAATCCAACCCTCCTATTAATGAAAAATGGGGTCAGTCGGAAGAAAACACTAATTTTGAACAACCAGTTAAACAGTCATTCACAGAACGTTCAGAGAAAAGGGATGAGGCCATACAGCAGTGTGATAATAGTAAAGCTAACAACAAAATTCCATTACATTCACGGGATGAAAAGTTTTTCGATTGTGACGGTGTATCTACCGAAGTATCATATAAAAGTGATAAATTAAGGTAAAAAGTAATGTATGTCTAATCTTTTGTTCATAAGTAAAATAATCGTATTCTCCTTACTAGAAGTGTACTAGCATGTTAATAAATTGTACCGTTTTACCAAACTCAGCATAACTGTTTCAGGGTCCGCAACATATTGTGATTTATTCCTTATTAAAATCTATAAATTTAAGGCTTGGTAAATATCGAATTGTCAAGCCTCATTACACAATTCCTTACTTGTATATTCATGTTGTAATTTTAAATGTAGTCCACAGCATTAAATATTTGTCCCCCTTTAAGTGCTATAAAGAATAAATTTTTATGAATTTAAATGTTTCTCTCAATTAGATTAAAACTGTCGATTGATATTGTGGGACCAGAAAATACTAACAGCACTGCATTCATTGCAATTTGCTAAGGTAATTGTATAAAAATTCACCTTCATGGGTCTATTCGCTCAAATCGTGTGTAGTTATAAGCATACCGGAGACCTTAAATTCTGCATGATTATCAGTTGAGTATAGGTAGAAAAGTATTAGAAGACTTAAAAACTTGGCAACACATTGATATGTGATACTAAATGCCTAAGCTTTCCAAGCGGAAGTGACCATGTAAACAAATTGCAGATACAAATTTACGATTCTCTTCTATTTCTCTAAATCGATTGAGAACCTAGGGGGTTGATGTTAATTCATATTTCGATTAATTTTAACGTTAGTATCATATATTCCATTATGTAGTTGAGTAGTCAAACTGGTGCTTAAAGTTCCTCATAAAGTAATGTAAAAGAAAAGTTCGTACATTAACCTGATTTATGGCCTTTTATTGTCAGAAGCTGGAATGTATAAATACGATGCTGAATAGAAAGTTTATTAGATTTTGTGAAGTCAACTGCTAATACTGCACCCCAGCTTGTATCTTAGGTTTTCACCTAACTTATCTTGTCTAATGAGGCAACCTACCAGTTAACATGTTTTTGGAGGGTTTATAGCCTTTTAGATAGTGTGCTACTAACCTCACTTGTTGTTTCGTGATTTCATTATTCTCTCCTCTAATGATTCGAATGGTATGTGCCGATATTTTCAAATTGATAGTATACTTTTACGTTCACTTTCGTGACTTCTTTCACTGGTATATATATATATATATATATATATATATATATATATATATATATATATAAATTCTACTGTACATATATAAATCGCCATTTATTATTCATCCTCTCATTGAGTTAAGAATTCCTATCTTTATTTAATTACGTCAGTCTGCAAATGTCCTGTTGTGATGCCGGTGTAGATAATAAAACAGTTAATTGTAATAGTTTTTAACTTCGTAAATATATCTATTTGCGTTATGTGACACATTTTTTGCTCTAGTTCGTATTCATTTTTTAACCCGTTAACTCAATAGGACTGCACTTATTGAGACATACTCATAATTTTCGATGTGATCAAACTATTCATGGTCAGTTTTCTTATCCTTAGTCGTCAGCTACACGTTAATCATACTAAAATTTACGCTGACAGCATTAGAAGTAAATATCTTGTTACTGTTTACTAATTAGATTATCTGCTGCCATTTAGGATTCAACATTTATAGAGCCTAGAAATTCTCAGAAATGGCAGGTCGTTCTTATCGCTTTAAAATACATCAAAATCCATGCTAAATTTCCACTTTACTTTTTCCACACTTATTTCAGTTTTTCTGTTTTAAAAATGATATGGCGAACTACCTAAAACAATACTTGTTTCATAGGTATTTTTTACTTGCTTTTTATTCTGTTAATTCAACCAAATTTGCAGTATCTTAGGCTGCTGTGGTGAAGCTTGCTTTTTAATAGGGAAAATCTGTTTACTATTCTTGGGTTTTTAAACAAGTCTTATAAGCTCACATAACGTTATCAGTTTTCTAGAGATTAAACGGATGTTTAATGTTAGGTTAGGAGTTGTCAGCAAAGTATTTGATGCTATAGTAGATCCCTTTTGAACATTCGATAGGACATTTATCTACTCAATTTTCATGATAGTACAATTTTAATTCGAATTTGAATAGATATCAAACCCTTTAAGTCGCTAATATACACAACTTTCATTAAGAGGATAGTTAAAAGGATGATCACAGTAACTTTGTACGCACTTTAAAAGATACTATACATAGACTGCCTATTTTTGTAAACGACCTAAGGAATGTGAGAAACTGATAAACTTGTATTTTTGAATCTTTATTCATACAAGCGAAGATGTGTAAGTTTTTTGTACGTATTTTGAACGACGAAATAAACTGTTAAATGCTTCAATCTGCCTGCTTGTTTCTACTGCATTGCACTGTTCAATAGCGAAGAACTAAAACCACCAAATCAATTAAATATTGGGGTAACGTAGAGAAAAAATGTATATTGATGAAGTTCTATTCTTTGTTTGTACTTTCTCCTACTTTCTGTCGGGCTCTATGTAATGAAAAGCTTCAAGGTTTTATGTCGTATAATATTTACATAATTGATCAGAGTGACTTTGTTGCAAACTATTTTTGACCTTAGGGTTATCCACTTACAGAAGTATAATCGATTAGTTGGATATGTAAATGCATTCAGTATTCTTCAGTGAATGTCTGTAGCTTGGCAGATTCTTAGTTTGGTATAACCCGAATGTACCTATTGCTTCCACGTATCGCAGTAAGTGTAAGTAGAATGTACTGTATCCAACCCCTGATCATACTAAAAATTCTCATCATCTCTCTATGATTTATATTGTTTCAATTGTATTTCTAATATAAGTAAATGCGATAGATGATTGTGATTTAAAATTGACTGAATTAATGCTTCATACCACACTGCATGAATGACCCAACTATATTTAATTCAGTTACAACCGACAATGGAAGGTTGTACAAAAAAAAATTTAACTCTCTTTATATAGATTACTAGTGAATCCCTACATCAGTACTCATTTATTTTATGGCACAATTGATTGGTTATTCACAGCAGAACTAACTTTGTGTTGTACGTATTTCTTTATCATTATCCGATTCAATCTTATTTATTACAAATACTTGAACTCTGTTTAAACTGTTATTGCTTTTCGTTATCTCTACAGAACCGATCGTCAAGTAAAAGCGGACCTAGATACATGTAGTAACAAAGAACATAAAAAAGTATCTGGAGTAATAATGGCTCGCCTGCGAGTAACTTCTGATGAAGAATTGGCTGCTGCTCGCCAACGTTATTTGGCTAGAAAGGCTGCTGGAATACATCCAGTCATAGTAGAATCAGATTAGTTATTTGTTAAGTGTTCTATTCATTTTCCTGTGTATGTGTTAACCTTTTGTAGGAAATAAATTTCAGTTCCACGAAATCTATTTTTACAGTAGTTCCATTAAATGTCAAATAGCCCACCGTGGATGTCATCGTTTACTTGTCTAGTACTACCTGTATGATCATTATTGTATAAAAGGTGTTTTGAATACTTCTTGTAAATTATATCGCAAATGTTCAACTATTTTTCTTCTTTGGTATTATAAATGCCTAATTACTTTCCTTTGACCTAAATAAAAATAAGCTAACATTCTTTGACTTTTCCATGGACACTTTTTCCAACCGTTGGAAGCCATCACAATTATTCGTTTACAATATGACCTATGTTTGCTTGTTTTTTTTTCTTGTACCAATCTCATTTTCTTAGTCATTTACTATCCAATAAACTTGAGACCTAACTTTCAGGCTTACTTATATTGTTCTCCACATCGAAACATTAGATCAGAAAATAAAAGTTAAGGAAAACACCACAACTTCGAGTATAATTTCAATTGAGATTAGCAGTATCACTGCCTGACCATCCAGATTCGTCAGTTAGAGTTATTGTTGTTAATGTAACTAGTTATTAAATGTAGTTTATTACTGGAACTCAACATTTTCCTTTCATGATATTTGCTTATTTAAACTGACTGTTCTATGGTGGTATGTCTTTAATGTATGAGCAATTTTAGATCTTTATAGTTGATAGCCAAGGTTACCTGTTCAGCTAATATAATCCAATTGTTACACTTCGTTAATACTTTCGATTAACACTGATCAATACAGTCAGTCAGTGTTCATAGTAAAAGTGAAGAGTACTAGAGGCGTTTACTTTTACGAGTGTTGCAACCGATATTGTATTCAAAATTCAGAAGATTACAATCTTAAAAACGTTCAAGATATATCGAACCGCAACATTCGAGTAACATCTAACGTTAAAGAAACCAGTTAATGTTTACACAGAAATAGGTAGGTTGTGATGGATAAGAAATTCATGAATTCTGTCATTTGGTAATTATTATTGTTCTACGCGTTGCTACAGTATTGCTTATTGTCATCATATCAAAGTATCTGTATGACACGGCGGGTTATAATTGGACATCTTAGTGAAGTTTTAATTTCATTGACATGAAAGTGATCTAAAAGGCTGGCCAACATGACTTACGGTTCTACCTAACGGACGGGGAAACTGGCCAATCGTAGATAAGTCGTCACTCATAGTTTAACTAAGGGTAGTTGTTCGAAGTTATGTTGTCACTTTCGACTGTTCAATCCTGAAAATATTGTGGTTAGTGTTAGAATTAGGTGGGTTAGAACATGGCATGGTTTAAGGTATATTAGATTGAGATTAAGGTTTTTAGTTTAGCGTCAGGACTAAGATTTAAGATTATGATTTATGGATGCAGTTAAGATCTAGTGTTCGACATTTTAGAGATTAAAATGTGACATACTTTATAGATAGTCACATTTCGGTATCTTGAATCCTATTATTGTTTTACGAACTTTTACTGATGACATTACCTCATTCGGGGTACTGTAATTTACCTACTAAGTAAAAATTAGACATGTATTGTCTTTCTATAACAGTAACTTAGAGGTTTTTTCTAATAACAAAAGGACTTGAGCGGCTCAGAATCGGTGTGAGAAGGCTAGTAAGGACAATCAGTTGCATATTTAGTGAAAACGAAAAATATCAAATAAAATATCATATACATTACTTTAAATCATCGATTTGCACATCATTCGTGTTCTCTAACCCGTGTTTGTTGTAGGCTTGCTTCATTTGTTGTCCTCGATTCTCCTATGTATTCTTATCATGTTTTGCTCCTTGCCACCCAGCATCTCGTCTCATTCGCTGTTTACTGATTCTTTCCAATTTCCCTCGACGTTCCGCTACCTACTACTTATGGGCGACCTTATGAGTAGTATCTACTTCATGGGCATCTGTCAACTAGCATTCTCTCCGCCATTTTCCAAACTTAAAACGTCCACCACACATCTATAACACCACATAAAATATACCAAAGCTGCTTCATAGATATACGCGTGGAAATTAACTGAAAATTTTACCAGTATCATCTACAGTGGTGACTACTGTAATTATGTATCCCAGTATATAATACTTCGATAAGAGAAGCCTTTGGTCGTCTGTGATGTCTTTATCAATTATAACACGTGCTTAAAACACTGAAAATTCTATTGTCAATCACTATACGAAGTTTAGCTTTGGTGTATGAGAAACTAAGAGCCAAAAATGTATCATCCCATAACTGAGTCAACTGTTTTACAGTGCTAAATTACTTTCACACTGTCCAATAAGTCTTGCGTCAGCGTTCTAAAAATGACGATATTATTTTCGTAACTGGTATTCACTGTTGATAAGCTGTTACCATATCAGTATATTCAGTAAATATTACATTTTAATTGATTAATAGAAATAGGGCTTGGTGACAGGTATATACAGCTCTGCACTAAACTAATGTGTGGTTGTGTATCGTTCATAGTTGTTCAACATGTGTAATTGTGTTAATAGAAATCAGCTTAAATTCGGATGGATTGATCGAAATACGGTATCAATGTTGTTATTTGTTGTACATAGTGATCACTTTCATCTGTCATAGTAACTGGGGTGTTCAACTTGACTTCAAATGTGTAATTCCATGATGAAGTGTGCATTAAAAATGAACATAAGATAAAATATGAATAATAACAAGACCTATAAAATATTCATCAAGTGAGGTTGCATAACAGTTTGCGTGGATTAAGTAAATTGTTTTTCTGTTGCATCATTTAAAACCGACGTGAATAGCAAATCCAGTGAATTGATATTTACAACAATTAAAAGTGAGAAATAATTAGAATAGACACAGAAAATAAACAAGCAGGATATCCCCTCAAATAAATAATAGGGCATATAAATTGAGGCTAGAATAAAGACAATTACCAAGCATATTTCCGTCGTATTCAAAGATAGTGTTACATTTTGTAAATTGCTAGAGCTAAGACTATTTTAACCAGTTGAATAAGAAGAAATTGTGCATACCTTATAAATAGTCTTAATATTTTTATCTATCACTACAGTGAATATTGAATATTCACTTGTAGAGAACGGTTCAGAAACATACTTTGGTACGGGTGGTCATAGAAAAATTAGCTGCAATCAATCCACCATGCTTCATAGAAGCAGGTAACCTAGAGGGCGGACATTGAAAATTGGACGTCATGTATATCCTTCACGTACATAAATCGATGGTAAGTGCTGACATTTATTTGTTACATACATACATTACTCTGATTGCTCCATATCAATTGTTCGAAATTATGCTTCAGAAAGAACTTTCTTAATTCGACTAGGATATAAGATTTCGGCTGTATTATATCTGAAACATGAGAGGCGATGGGGTAGATTATTTAAAATCCTTCTCAACAAGAATTATAAGGCTGGGCTGTAACTGCTGAATGAATGTTGCAGTCAATTTATGGAATTTCTTTACATTCTTACAGATCCCAACACAACGAAATATATTCTTGTAACAAATACAATTGGATTAAATTATATATTACTGCTACAAAAGTCTTAATTTATACTTTAGATTATACAGGTAGATTAGTAGAAGAATTCTTACGTGTGTAAATCATTTCAACTGTTGATACAGTGGGTCACTTTTGGGATAACTATGCGATTATTCCATAGTGGAAGCTTGTGATAAGAGGTCTCTATAAACGGTAAGCTGACATAATGTTTGCAGAATACCAACTGGGAGAATGTTGAGTAGTAAGTTGAGACGAACATAGTCTAAATAAGAAGTAATGAGAGTTTGTAATTGAGGACATGGAACAGACAGATACAACGTAGGACCAGGCACATAAGTGCATCGGTCCAAGTTGCCACACCTCAACAGCATATCAAGATGATCACCGAGTTCATAGAATCAGTTACTTTAATGGTAGTAATATATAAAAGGAAGATTGCATATAAGGATATAATACGTAGAGAGAGAGAGAGAAAAAAAAATTAGTTTGTAGAAAGAAAGGTAGAGTAATTTTAGTCTCAAGGTGTACGTGAAGACAAAGAATGTATACACCTACGCCACTGTGATCGATTCTGAGCCATGTCACCAAGAGTCTCCAACCACTGGGTACGGCAGTCACGCGGACCCCAACCAGGTAGTCGACATCTACCAATGTGGCTCAGACCAGAAGTTAGTGACTTCAACTACTGATGCCACGTTTTGGTTTGGCCGCCCCTAACCCTTTTCCAACCCACCCGAATACTAGTCATCATTGAGCGACGTGGTAACCGGTGTTCGGACATACGTAACACATGCCCCAACCATCTCAGTCGATGAAGTTTCATAACCTCATCAACAGATTTACCATTATTCCCTAATACCCTTCGTCTAACCTCATTATTAGTCACCCGGAGATCCCAGCAGGTACGATATATATTTCTAAGACATCTGTGATCAAATGCTAGTAACCTACGAGTGTCTTCTACCCTTAATGGCCATGTTTCACAGCCGTAAAGTAGAACAGGACGAACTGCTGTGCAATATACTCGTTCTTTAGTTGATAGACGAATATCACGCCTACGCCATAGATGACGTAAGTTGGCAAAAGCCAAACGAGCCTTTCGAATTCGTGCAGGAAATTTCGTCAGACACCAACCCATTAGGGCTGATCAGACTTCCCGGCCGTTGCTGCTACCTTGACGTGGTGGTCGGGCTTGCCTATCGTGATGAACCAATCGAGCTATACTGGCTGGAACAATAGTTCCTCATGGTCCTACCATGCCAGGCAGGTCGGTTGAAGAGCGGTAAGACTAAAAGCAGCAGATCCAAGGTCTGAGGGCGAAGTCGTACTGCCGACTGTACAGAGGTATGACGGCAGTAAGGTGTTTCCCTCGGACAACCAGCATAACAGCGATGCTGCCTTCCCACAAGGAGGGGTGGGGTTAGAAAAGGTTGACCCTAAAAATGCACACCTCGCCTTATCCTACGGATTTCCGTTTCCGGCGATAAGGTCTTCAACAAGTACGGAGCTAACACTAAAACTACTCACCAAAAGGTCGTGTGTGACCGGCCTCAAGCAGTTGCCCCTTGGTCACTGCGGTCACGCTCTAATCCAATTTCCTTTTCAGGTACCTCCAGAAGAACCCTTCCACGGTGTGGGCAACCGGGAAGTGATAACTGCCCTCATACTTCTGACAGCACTCAAGGACATGGAACAAGATGTCACATAACTACTTATCGCAATACTCAGGTCAATTTGAGAAAGATTATACCATTGAATAAACACATTTGATGTAAATCATTGGATAGTGATAATTTCAGTAGAGCTCTATAAATATGAATTCATTTGTTTCTTGATAATTTCGAATATCAACGCCTTGTCGACAGACTATGAAGGAAAAGGAAATGATCAGGGGGTTACAATGTTAGATAATTTGTTTGTGAGTATTGTTTCGAAGAAAGTTTTCTTAGAATAAGAGTATTTATAGATTACAAATATTCTTTATATAATAGTTTGCCATGTAATGTGAAGTGTTCTAATTAACTAAGTGTGTAAAGTTCTGTGTTTTACAGTATTCTATCTAAAGAATTTATTATTTGTATTAGAAAATAAATGATACCAATTGATTAACTCAATCAACTTCGAATCGTCTTCTATCAAAAGAATAATGATTATAGCTTGGTGACCTGTGAAACTATACGCTTTCAGTTTGTTCTGATAATCTCCCTATAGATCGCAAGGAATATGTTGGCTGGGTCTCCTCTATATTGGTCTAAGAAGATGTGTTATCTGTAAATGTAATAAGCAAAGTTACAACTTATCACATCAGAAAAAGTTTGTCGAAAATTTCGAGGAAACTGTGGAATGATCCTATCAATAACAGTGACATGTTTAAATATCTAAGACCATCAGGTTTCTCTATTCTACAGTTAAATCGTCTCCCGAATCTGCACAAGGAAGATACTTCTCTTTATCCAACAATGAACTTAAGTAGTTCACCACAACAGCCCTAATAAGTAATTTGGTCTGTCTCCACTTTGATTACTTAGGGGATACAACTTATTCAAAAGTAACTTGTGATCTGCAGTATCTAGTTTAGGTGAGTCCAGACAATCACACAAATATGTGTACTTTTATTGCTGATGTTTTTATGAATGCGTTACTATGTATTATAATGCATGTATTTCCCTTCCGTGTGTGTGTCTGCTTGTTCATGCATGTGTTACATAGTTTTGGTGACGTTGTTAGTCTGACCTCATTCCTTACTTATCATTGGTTGTCCAGTTCTCACCCCTTTGTGACAGTCTGTATTTGGGATATTGTTATTCCCACATGCACATACACATTCCTGGTTAAGTTCTTTGCGAACGGTATTCCCGTATTACTGTATCGTTGGGTTGCATGGTTGCTGGTCCCTGGGTTGCTGGGTGCTAACTTCTTGCCATTACTGTAACTAATGATTACAATACAGTTTTATTACTACATTTGAGTTCTCACTGTATTACTACGTGACTGCAATCTGTAATTTTAAGTGTTAATTCGAATATCATAGTATCTTAAATAAGTTTATATATTTTAAGATGACGACTTTAGTGGGTATGCAAACGCAAATAAAACAGTGTCATAAACTAAATGAGTCACGTTACTCGGTATGAATGGTGCTTGGCATCGTTTAGTTCGAAGTGGTCATGAAAGCATTTGGTTGTTTTTAAATGTAATTGTCCAGATGTAAGTTATTCACAATTGATACCATTGTTTATCGGTTCTAAATAACTAAATACAGTCTACAACATACAATAATTTATCTTATTCTGGTTAACCAAAATTACTAAGTGAGTAGGATTCTATTAAAATCATACAGAGTACATGATAACGGTTACATTAAAAAGAGAATCTATTATCTACTCACATCAACTGTTCTCCTAAAGATGTCACAGTTACTAGTATATTGGGCAATCCAACAACAATAACTAACTCTTAAAAGTGTCTTTTAGAAGTCTATTTCTTTTATTTCCAGTACATGTCAATCCATCATTTTATTTCTATTATTGTCATATTCTCCTCGCCCTAACCCCGATTATATCTATAAACTGGTATCATATTACGTTCCATTTAGCAATAATAACTGATTAATTATGTATCTGTTCCTTCAATTCTTGTCCTCTCGTATAAATGTTAATTATCTTATTGGTCGGCTGTGTGGTCAGGTTTTATGTGTATACAAACGAACGAGTGAAATATAATTGAATTGGTTGTTTACTGGCTTAGTTTTCTAGTGTTCTTCTATGCGACTCGGGAGCTAGTAATATTAGGGAAAACGTGAGAGCATTGAACAACAGTGATGGTGTCTCGGATTTTTAGCATTGGTTCTGACCAAGTTTACTGTCCCCGTATATCGTGATAGACTGTACTTCTCACCTTAGCATTTATTATGAGATTACAAGTTGTTTTCGTTGTTTAACATTTTCGTGATTGTATATACAAACATTGCTGTTATTTCGGTGTTGGCATTAATCTGACTCCGAGACGAAATCTTTTCGTATACTTCTGTACTATCTTCGACGAACACCTGGGTATTGGAATTATGTTTCACGTGTAATGCAAAAGTCAACAATCAGTTGACTGGAGTTTGTTTATTTCGAATAGTTGTAATTAGGTAATCCAATCAATCTTAATGGGAGGGGTAGGGTGCAGAATTACTCAAGTCTGTGCTCGCTTGTGCTGTAACATAGAAGATTCAAAATACGAAAACTCATTATTGGCTATCATGCTCTTCATGCAGGTAAAACTCAATAAAATATCTAATTGTAAATAGTATTGTTCACTTTTGTGTATGATTATAACTCAATGAATGTTAACTTTTTCACTGCATGTGTTCGAAGTCAAAATTTTACATCCACTCACTTGGCACATTTGATCAATGAATCATTTCATTAATAAGCATAAAATGCCTGCATTTTGTTAGGGCGGCTCCCAGAAACCTCAACGAAGCCTTCAGAATCCTTGAAAGAACCATAGACATTTCATCCAATCACTGATCGACAAAACTTTTCAGAATCTCGACGTGGTGCGTTCTGATTGGGCAATAGTTGTAACTTCTTAGTTCGGATTGGATGGATTATAATACTGATTTTGTTGTTTCAGAAAACTATGCATGTGCGATTATTTTGTACAGAAGTGATTCTTTATCTTACTGGGATAAAGGTTCCTGTCTACTTATGTTCTGAATTTGTGACTAGGAGGGTTCAAGGTGTTGGAGTGCCAGAGTTGTCTGTGGGCAGTCAGGCTACCAAGCACGAGATATAACACATTCCAAATGAAGTAGATGAGAAGACAAATTTACTAGATGGATTCACATTATTATATAACACTTTTCAGTTTCCATACATACTCCAGTGTTACAATTACTACTGGTAAACAAAACTACTTAAATCATTTGTTTAAGTTATGTAAGTAAACTTCGTAATTTCTCTACTTACTGTATTGTAGACTACGGATTATTGGTAATTTTAGATGTACGCATGTACCAAGTTCTAGGTTGTAGCTGACTGACTGGTAATTTTAGATTGTAATCATGATTCAGCGGTTGGCATATATGGTTTCATGTAAATGTAATACTTAGTAATTTGTTAAAATAATATTTATACTTAAGTTATGTAACACTGTTAAGTGACTTCGAACAAGGTTTCTGTATATTATCACATATTTCTGAGTACCATCTCTTTTACTTTGATATTCAGTCATTTTGTGGAATAAAAATTCGTATGGTAATATCCTGTCAATATGGTTAATCATACCTGTAATGACTTGTTTCCAACTTGAATTACATAGGAATCAGCCATACTATTTTCAATTTTGTCTGAATAATTTTACTTTGCATTCTGCTTATATGTATTCACGTGACATTTCAGAAGTCTTACAAATTATTGATTTACTAAATACAATTTCCATTTTTTTCCAGTTATTTCGAATCGCTGTATAAATTACTGGATATGACATCAGTTGCTCACTAGTAAATTAAAAAATGTTTTTGACAGCCTCGATAGTTTCTTAGCTGGGCAGAATTCTTTGACATTTTGTGCTTCATAAACGATACGGTTGCTAGTAAAATAATAAAGTATTAGAATTTCTCAATGTTATCTACATTTGAAGCATTACAGTGAAAATTTATTTAAGTAGAACATTTAATTGTCAAAATACTTTGGATTATGTATGTATAAGCTTCACTTTACTGTATAATTAGACGCATCTGATACTTACGAACTTGATCTGTAGTCGATTCAGATTTCACATCGCAGCCAATAATAACACTGAACATAATATTTTACATATTACACTTTTCTATGTAATTTGTATTCCCAATGTGGAATTTAACGAAAATCGAAAGTTGATCACTTACTGCGAGTGTCTTGAATTTTTACCTGTTGGATTTACATTCTGTTCAAGTTATAATTCTATTAATCTCATTGTTAATAACTTTTCATCTGTACACTTATCCTGTGAATAGTGAATGCGCATGAATCAATGTAACTTACGGTAATTTATAGATATATTGAAATTATTTTATTACTGAACTGAGTGAAGTTACAATCCAATATAAATAAACAATAACAATTTAAAGTTGATACATTTTCAGAACATGTAGTCTGTGTAATTCACGTCAAATCTTCTATTTTTAAACATTAATAACGTTAATTTCGGTTACTGATTCTAAAGTGATAAGTCTAATTTTCACATTACGATCGGATCGATTAATTGCACGAACATTGGTATGATTGTTATTATTATCCATGAATATAATCCATTAGAGGCTTCTACAATCTTGCAGGTGATAAGGAAAAAACCAAAACCAACGTACTAAAGCATACGTTCATAGTATTCATAACTACGTCCGAATCAAATCGAATAGCCAACTTTATTGATAATATTGTTCTTCATTTGAAAATTTTGAATTTGATCGGATAATTGCCAGGAGTTAATCATCGAAATAGAAGCATGTAAACTTATAAAATAACGTTATTAATTGCTTCGTGTTTTAGTGGAGGTGAAAGCTTGAATTATACCACGAGTATTAAGTCAATCTGAATCAATGAATTTGTCCCTAAAATGTTGTTTTCACGGTGTAGGGATAGGATGGTAGAGATACAGACGGCCAAACCAAACGTGACCTATGTCTATGAAGCTGAGTGGTCTCGTCCACATGGATACATTGGAGTAATAAGTTTATTCAATGTTTATTGACCTGCATGGCTAGTTTCTAGAAATTTGCTGGATTTCCATACATCCACAATGTTAACATTTTCCCAGTTAAACTAGTATTCTTAATTGTCCATATTCATTTATATAAGTAATCGCTGATCATTCCTATCAACTCTTAGGCTGCGTTTTATTAAAGAAACAATTTACTTTGATCAATTAAGCGCTTTCCCCGGTTGATGCAGTTCACTGTGTTCATAATGATGCTTTAACCTTCTTTCTGTACTGTCACTCACGATGCATAGAATTGGAAAGCGTGATTGAATTGACGCTGCAGTGATTGCAAGGAGTCTTAAAATGTTTATTATATATGCTATATGACTATATAATATCCTGCAGGGTATTTCAGATGGTATCTCAATTAGCTGACCTCACAACCTTAATGAATCAAGAAATGTATTCTGCAGATCCTACTAAACACGTACAGAAGGCGATTGGTCGTGCTGTTAATAGCAGCAACCGCCACTCAGTCAGTCAGTCTGTTACAACGTAGAACTTTGTACATGCGTACATCAGTTCAAGTTGCCATGCCTCAATTAGCAGATAAAGATTAAATTGTCGGACCAAATCCCAGAGTAGGGGAGGTAGTAACAGTGTAAGTACTAATCGAAAGGCATAGAGAACAAAGATGAGATTTGAGATAAAAAGTGATTCAGTAAAGAGAAAAATTATGAGAAGCTCAAAAATTAGAATTTGGAGGAAGACAAGGAGTGGATGCACCTGCGCCATTGCAATCGATTTTGAGCCATATCACCTAAAGTCTCTAACCATTTGTTATGCTCATCGTGTGCGCCCCAACCAGGTAGTCTACATCTATTAACATGGCTCAGCCCAATTGTCAATGACTTCATGGATTGGTGCCATGTTTTTGTTTGGCCACCCCTAGCTTTCTTCCAGCCTACTACCACACCAGACAACATTGCTCGTTTCGGTAGACGGTGGTCAGGCATACGCAACACATGTCCTAACCACCTCAGCTGGTGGAGATTCACTACTTCATCAATAGGCTTACCGTATTTACCTAGTACTCTATTCCTAACCCACGCATTGCTTACTCGGTGGTCCCAGCAAACACGAGCAATGTTTCGGAGACATCTATGATCGAATACTAGGAGCCTACGGATATCCTCTATCCTTAAAGGCCATGTTTCACATCCATAAAGTAAAACGGATCTGACTGCTGCACAGTAAACGCGTCCTTTTGTCATTAAACGAATGTCTCGCCTACGCCACAAGTGACGCAGGTTGGCAAAAGCCGATCGGGCCTTATGTATACGTGCCGAGATTTCATCGGACACTAGACCGTTAGGACTGATGAGGCTCCCTAGATAAGTAAAACGGTTAACGCATTCAATAGTTTCACCCCCTATCACTAACTTTGGTGCCGAATTAAGCCAGTCCTGAAGTAACATTTTACATTTGGATGGGGAGAATCGCATCCCAAACATGCTTACGTTCAAGTTTAAGGTAGTCAAAAGATTCTGCATTTTATCAGCATGTTCACTCAGTAGAACTATATCATCGGCATATTCTAAGTCAGTAAGTTTATCTCCTGGAAAGAGGTCAACCCTAGAGAAATCAGACGATGACAATGTTAACTCTAAAAGTATGTCCATGATAAAATTAAATAAAAATGGAGATAGCGGACAACCTTGACGAACACCACTAGAAGTGATCAATCCCGACGACAATCTGCCATAAGCTCTAACACGACATGTGGTGTTCGAGTAGAGAGCTTGTATAAGGTTAATGTACTTCTTCGGTACGCTTTTCAATGACAGACATTGCCACATAACCTTACGATCAATAGAGTCAAACGCCGCCTTAAGGTCAAGGAATACAGCTATTGTTGGGCGTCTGAAAGTGTGCCTATGTTTCAGAACCTGCCGTAGTGTGAATATTTGGTCTATACAACCACGTCCGGCTCTGAAACCACCTTGGTTTTCTCGAGTTTGCTCTTCACGAGCTCTAGTTAGACGTCGAAGTATTATTGAAGCTAGTATTTTAGACACTATGTTCGTTAAACTGATTCCTCGGTAATTGTCACACGAGGACTTCTGTCCTTTCTTAAAGACCGGAATGGTTAGTGTTCGAGACCAGTCAGATGGGATTACGTCTAGTTCCCGAATTTTAGCCAAGATCTCAGTTAATCTGGCTGCTAAGACTGGACCACCTTCCTTAAATATCTCAGGGGTCAATCCATCTGGTCCTGCCGCTCTCCCTTGCTTTAAGTTTCCAATAGCCTTCACAACCTCACTGAGACTTGGGGGACCAATGTTAATTTGCCATTCAGATTGTTTGGGGATGGTGGGCAGCAGGGATGATGCCGTGGACCAGTTGAACTGTTCCCTAAAGTGTTCTGCCCATCGGTCTAATCTTCTGGATTGGCAGTGAATAATGGAACCATCTTTTTCGGAGATAGTTTCACTTACAGTTGGGTTCCTGATACCCGTTTCCTTGATTAGTCTGAACAGTTGCCTACTGTTACCTATTGCCGCTGCCTTTTCCATCTCTTTAGTTTTCGCCATCCACCACTGCTCACGATCATTGCGTAAGCTTTTGATTAGTTTGTGTTTAAGTTGCCTACGTTGCTCATCATGTTCAGAACCAGATGGGATGTGTTGCCGAGTATCTATCAGTTCAGCAGATGCAGCCGAAATCCACTGATTTTTCCTAACCTTTAGGTCTAGTTTATTAATAGATATTACTGCTCTTTCAACAGCTTTTTGTATATCATTCCAGGCTAGCTCAGGTTGAGAACAGTTTACGCCATTTACTAATTGGTTTTTTAGTTGTTCCTGGAATGCATTCTTGACTTTTTCATCATTAAGTTGAACCCTGGAGGGGATCCTTGTCGTGGATCTTTTACGTCCAGTGAGTCGCAGACTAATACGCGCTCGCACTAAGGCATGATCTGAGTCTAAACATGTGCTCCAAAACGAGCGGCAGTCTTTTATCGAGCCTCTCCAACGATGGCTGATAGCAATGTGGTCTATTTGAGTCCAGCGTTGAGTTGATTTCGGAGGCCGCCATGTCAACCGATGTCTTTCCTTATGCTTAAAGTTGGTGTTTGCGAGAAATAAACGCTTATTTGAACACTGTTGTAGTAACCAGTCGCCATTGTCTGTTCGTTGAGCCTCAACACCATATGATCCACCTAGGTGCATTTCGGTTTCATCTAGTCTACCTACTTGGGCATTAAAATCACCCGCCACTATTACTACATCAGTGCGCTTAGCTTTGCATAGAAGGTCAGAAAGCTTTCTGTAAAATTCACCTTTCATTTCATCTGAGCTGCAGTCAGTGGGAGCATAGGCAGAGACAACAAAGAGACAACGGCGTGTGTCCCTATCTTTACGAGTCCTTACCGTTCCATTTAGACGGACTGCGCACAAGCGACTGTCTATTGGAATCCAGTCGAGGAGAGCCTGTTCATCTTTTAAACTTAGTGCTATACCTACACCAGCAAGGCCTCGAGTGGTAGCAGTGGGGTCCCCGGAAACACGAAGAGTGAACCGAGCAGATTCCTTATTTTCACAAGGTGAGGTCAAGCGAATGACTGTGCTTGGATCCTGTATACGCGTTTCAGAGATGCAGCAGATATCGATGGAGCGGGATTCTAGAGTCATGACTAAGGATGCCTGTTGTCCTATTTGACATAACGTTCGAACGTTGAAAGCTCCAATATACAACTTAGTGCGCGGTTTCAGGAGACCAGGGATGACGTTTCGTGAACTCAAATCAATAGCATTAGAGACGCAAGGCGATAAAATTATGTTAGAAGGATTAGGCATGGTGATAAGAGAGTTATTAAGAGTTGAAGGTGGGATTTGGCTTCGAACAAGATGATCTCGTGTGCTGTTAGAGGTATGAGGGCGGTTTTCACTTCCTGGCTGCCCACACCATGGAAGGGTGTTTCTTGAGGAACCTGAAAAAGAAGGTAGATTTGTGTTGGTCTTAGAGACCTGAGAGCGTGACCGCAGAGCCCAAGGGACAACTGCTTGAGGCCTGTCACGCACGGCCTTTTTATGAAAAGTTTTTTGAGTATTAGCTCCGCACTTAAAAGCCCTTAGTGGGCACCCATACCGCCGGAGACGGAAATCCGTGAGGTAGGGTGAGGTGTGACATTTTTAGGGCCGACCTTTTCTAACCTCTCCTTCCTTGTGAGAAGGCGGCATCGCTGCAGATGCTGGTTGTCCGAGGGAAACACCTTACTGCTGTCACACCCCTCTGCAGTCAGCAGTACGACTTCGCCCTCAGACCTTGAGTATCTGCTTTTAGTGTCATCGTTCTCCAATCGACCTGCCTGGCATGGTAGAACCTACAGGAACATATGTTCCAGCCAATATAGCTCGGTTGGGTCATCACGATAGGCAAGCCCGACCACCACGTCAAGGTAGCAGCTACGGTCGGGCAACAGCCACTACTCCCTTATTTGGTCGTTTCTTGATTGCGTGATAGTGGTTTATGAAAATGGACAAGGTTTTGTACACTTTCTGAACTTAATAATGTACTTTCGGTGGTGCCAACAAAGATGGGAAGCCTTGTGTTGTGAATCAGCGTGTCGTCCAGGAACACAGTGGTGTTGAGAATATGAAAGTGGTCGACGGACAGTTAGCGTTGAGCTAGTCTTTTTTATGGAGGCAAAGTTTTTCGTGAGGTCTTTTCATCATGATCGTAAAATTGCTATGGCGTTGGTTCTGTTTGGAGGTACAGTAGATTCATGTAGAGAAGGTCCGATCATTAGATAGAAGCTCCAATGATATTACAGCCTGACACAATATTGTGGAGTGATGCTCTCCCTTTGATTCTGATCGGAATTCAAAACATTATCAAAGAGAATATTGGACATATCTCACCGCACCTCGTCTACAACACGTAACTTATTTTATCTGAATGGCTTGTGCACCCATTTAACGAGAAGTCCAGTAATACCATTTAATTTGACAATCAACTAATACGAGCTATGAGGTATCTCAAGCTAGTAGCACACTTTCAAGGAGCAAGTCAGTCAGAATCTAGCTTCATGTGCCTTTGATTTTGTTTTCGTCGACATTACTCACAAACCGTTAACGCCTATGTATGTAGGTCCTTTCAGAGTTTTACACGGACGGGATAAGTAGTTTACGGTTGACAGACATGGGAAAAAAAGAGAATATCTCAACTGGCCAAATTAAACCAGCCTTGTGAATTCACCAATTGATACATCGATGAAAAACACCACTTTCTGCTGCCCGAGGACAGATATCGATCGTAGACCTATCTCATGAGCCCACTACCTCAATAGCGTCTCCGCCAACGAGCGTAATAATTGTCATAACTAACACACTTATAATGAAACCCAAATTATTTGTTCATTTTACCGATTGATTTCATCAATTCATATACAATTCTTAGATGATGGTAACTCTCGTTTCTAGTTCATTCCAATGAAAGTGTGGGTTTACAGAGATGGATTTACTCGCTTCTCCAATACACGATTTTCAGTTGATTCTATTGATGATCATTATATACATTTGACAAATGTTACAGTACAAAAGACTGAATCTGATTATGATTCTGAAAAAGGTTGTAAATGGTCAATTGGTAGTTTACGTCTATATCTTCTAGCTAAATATGACTATGAAAAGATGTGCACACGGTAAAAGAGTAACTTGTTGAAACACTGTAGAGTGAAGATTCATATTGTACTAAACATACTATTGAATAAAGCTATTATTATTATTAACTCATTAAAGCGAAAATAACTTCGGAATTTGCCAATAATTTTATACAAATTGAACAATTTCCTGAACTATATTGAAAATCTTTACACCTAAATAAAATTCATCTAAATTCCAAAATGCTTAAAAGACATGCATTAAATCAAGTCGATTCGTTAAAAATGCACATTGATGACTTTGAAAGAAATCTTAAGCAGAGAACCGTGGTCATGAAAAATTTACCAGAAGAAACAAAATCACTTTTATGGACTATGTGGATATGGTTTCAAATAATAGATCTGAGAAGACATGGATCAAATT
Source organism: Schistosoma japonicum (assembly GCA_025215515.1). Classification (NCBI taxonomy): domain Eukaryota; kingdom Metazoa; phylum Platyhelminthes; class Trematoda; order Strigeidida; family Schistosomatidae; genus Schistosoma; species Schistosoma japonicum. The sequence goes on along the minus strand of CM046063.1, from coordinate 45,226,188 downwards.
AATCAAATTTCTCGAAAGTCAAAACACTAGAAAGAAAATTTTCTAAGGACCCAAGCCTGTTACATCCATAACTTTTCCAGTGTTTTATCAGACTGAGATCAATTAGAAGTTTTATCTTTGGGTTCTAAATTCTGTGACTTTAGAAATAAGATTAATCAACGAGAAACAGATGTACAGTTTGAGAATTTGTTCATACAAACAACAGAATTAGTCCCAACGTCAATCGATGAATTAATCAGGTTTAAAATTACTATGGTTGACAGTTGCCAACAGTATAAAGATTGCAAAAACCCTTCAATAAACCTACTGTCTAAACAACATCGAGATGCTTTGAGAAGATTAAGAAAAGACGATGATCTGTTAATGAGTAAACCAGATAATGGAGGAGGTGTAGTTCTAATGAACAAAGCTGAATTTGTGCATAAGATGAATTCGATACTAAGCGACTGCACTAAATTTCATGAAATTAGTGAGTATAAAGACATAAATTCAAAGGTTGAACAACAGCTGACCAACTCTCTTCGAGAACTAAAACAAAAAGGAATAATTCTACTAAAAATCCATGATTTTATTTAACCTATGGGTTCAAACACATCATGGATCTATAGTCTTCCTAAAATTCTAAAGTCAGGGCTTCCTCTACGTCCTGTTTTAAGCATGTGTATTTCTCCATATCACAAGATTGCAAGATGTCTTGTACGTTTCTTGGAGCCTGTTCACGAATCGGTCGTAAAGAAAAGTGTTAAGGACGTGTTTGATTTCGTTTCGAAGTAAAGGACTTAAATATCAACGGTAAACAAATGATATCACTAAATGTAGCATTCCTATTTATTAATATACCGCTAACTAAAACAATAGAATTTATAGGCAAACAAATAGGAGAAAGACAAATTAACATTGGAATCCCAGAAGACAGTTTGAAAGAATTGCTCTGAAGGTGTACAATGAATGACCTACTTTGTCTTCAACAATGATTATTATCGACAAATTGATGGTATAGCTATGGGCTCATCTTTAGACCCGATTCTAGCTGATTTATTTTTATCTAAATAAGAAAATGAACCTTTGAAGGAGGTAATCGACAAACTAGATATATATTGTCGTTATATTGGCTTACTCATTTATCATTATCAAGCAGATCATCAATAAAGAAGAAATATTGAGTCAGTTTACTGATGTTCACCCAGCAATTTGTTTCACTTGCAAGAGCGAATGCGACAACATATTACATTTCTCAGATTGTTTACCAAGAAAACGAGAAGACGAGTCAATTAACAGAGGTAATGTTTAGAAAGAGCATTGTATGTCATTACACGCATTTCTTCAGTTTTGTACTCATGCGTTACAAATGTTATTAAATGTCTGGCAACTAGGACCAAAAAGATTTGCTAGGAAGACGCTATAAACACTGAGCTTGACACCACATTCAGCATATTGGTAACAATAGGCTATTCTCATAATTTTCTGAGGAAAAATATGTTGAAAGTTCACATTAAACCTGAAACGTTGATCGTCAAAAAGGAACCACTGTTCCTTAAACTTCAATTCGAAAGGGAGATGGCAAGTGATGAATCAAGACAGAGACTAGCCAGAGCCGTAAAAAGAATGTTCAATGCAGCAAATTTTATATTTATCATTCACTGATCGACCTATGATAGCTACACAACTGTAGGATAAGTTGACTTGTTTTGTCACCTCCCTGTGGATTTATGAATTCAGCTGCTCCTGTGGAGAAAGCTATATTGGGCGTACGACCAGACGACTTAACCAACGAACTAACAAGCACCTACCATCATGGTTTGGAAAAGGGCCAGTGAAATTAGTACAAGGATTTAGTTTGTCACACTCGACAGACAGTGAACATTCAATAGATAGAATCAAAGCGTGCACTATGGCATGCCACATACCATCGAAATTTCCGGATAGGATTCGTGCTAATCTCCTACACATCGCTGAAGCCATAGGAATTCGAGTTAACAACCCGAGTCTGTGTTTAAAAGAAATGTGTAATACCCCTGTCCCTTCTATGACCTCACAAAACTTAATAAACGTCTTACACAATTTTTACATCCTTTCCTGTCTATGTTCTTACTCTACCCCTTTCATACCTCTTCTCCGTCTAATTGACCATATTATTTTCACGTCTATTTTTGAATGATTATTATCATTATTACTGTTGTCATGACAAGTTTGATTTTACATCATCCAAAGAATAATTGCCCATATTGAAATATGTAGTCATGTTGTTGTTGCTATTAATTCGCTTATCATTACGATTACCGATTTACACCTTTCACCAATTATGACTAGTTATGTAATCAATCTGTCTCATTGCAATTATTGATTTCCATAAATTACCTTCATTGGTGTAATAATTTACACATTCGTATATAAATACTGCTGTATGTTAGAGTAGAGCCTAATGATAATCTCATTGAGAAAACAATAGTGTTTGCTTATATGTGTTGATTTTAATTCACATAATGGGAATTTTTAATACACACACATTTGACGCATGTTCACGTAATAACGATTGTATGTATAGCATTTCATTTTACTTAATGCAATTCGATCTGGGACATACTAGAAATGTCCATTTCCTAATGTTTTGTCGTAAATACCAAGAACCTACTAGTTAGATTAAAGTAATTAGTAGTTACTTATTCAGTTCGCAGACATTTACCTCCATTATATCTTCTCTTTCTAATAGCTGTTTCAGTAATTTTTCTAACGCCTGCAAGCAACAGATGCAAACGTAACATGATTTCTCAGCATATGTCTCTGCAGTGCTGATGCCATTTCACTTCTGATACTTTGGTTAAATTTACAAGCGACGATGTCGGTGATACTGGCAGCTGCATTACCCACAATACAAGCGCCATGCAGATTTGACTAAGTGTCAGTCTAGGCTGGCTAAAGAAGTTGCCTGTCCTTATTGATTTCTTCTGCCAGCAACCGTTGCAACTGTAGAGGACTTCACCTCGTGTGTTTACCGATGGGGCTAAAGATATATTAAATCCACAAATGTAAGTTAATTCTGTACAACGTAATCTGACAGCTTACAGATTAGTAATAATATTGTCCTCATAGAAAATTACAATCAACCGATTCAAAGTATTTTAAACCAGAGTAGGTGCACGACCTAAAAACAATTATCTTGATTCTCATTGGCTCTCTCAAGTTCACCAGTAAAGTTAAGTTACACCTGCCTTTTTAGTTAGATACGCCATTACTAGAGATCTCAACCTACCATCTACTTTAAAAAAAAATCTCTAGTATATTGAAACAAACTGGCTGAAACATGTTATCTGTCTGTTATCACCTCCCTCCACAACACAATTCTTGGACAAGGTCAATAGCCTATAATTAAATGATAACGAAATATTGACGTCCTTTAACCCCAGAGTATTATTCGTTCTAACGTGAATAAATCTTATCAAAGACATCGTATTTACTCAGAAGGAGCAGAAAAATCTTCAAATGTAATGGTATATTTTGATAGTACTCAAATGTCTATCTTAATCAACAAAACATGATTTAAGGACAAAATTATGCAGGAAACCAAGTAATGCAGATCAAATTGTAATTTGCAGCTACAGTAACCCAACAGCGTACTAAACGTGGCCTTCAGACATGCTACTCAGAATATCCGGAACTCATTCCAACAACCGAAATTAACAAAAGGTTAGGGAGGAGCTTACCACATGTTCTTTTACCAGATAATTACCCGCCCATCTAACTTTATCAAAGTACCATCTGAAGTACCCTGCAGGATATTATATAGTCATATAGCATATATAATAAACATTTTAAGACTCCTTGCAATCACTGCAGCGTCAATTCAATCACGCTTTCCAATTCTATGCATCGTGAGTGACAGTACAGAAAGAAGGTTAAAGCATCATTATGAACACAGTGAACTGCATCAACCGGGGAAAGCGCTTAATTGATCAAAGTAAATTGTTTCTTTAATAAAACGCAGCCTAAGAGTTGATAGGAATGATCAGCGATTACTTATATAAATGAATATGGACAATTAAGAATACTAGTTTAACTGGGAAAATGTTAACATTGTGGATGTATGGAAATCCAGCAAATTTCTAGAAACTAGCCATGCAGGTCAATAAACATTGAATAAACTTATTACTCCAATGTATCCATATGGACGAGATCACTGAGCTTCATAGACATAGGTCACGTTTGGTTTGGTCGTCTGTATCTCTACCATCCTATCCCTACATTGGCCAGTATAGCGTAATCAGGCAGAGGGTGGTCAGGCATACTAAACAAGTGTTCTATCCATCTCAGTCGACTAAGTATTATGAACTCTTTGATTGATCGTGATTAAAGTATAGAGAGTGGACTTAGAGAAAGATTTGGAAATTTTCTGGCTAAACCGTGCAATGTATGTAACTTCACATCCACATGTAAACTGTAAGTAACACGCATGCATGCTTATGCACTTTATTTTGTATTATTGAATATTGTGTAGTTTATATATTGGGACTAGTCTGAATGCCTGAAATGTTCTGTTTACGAATATATTCAATCACTGATTGATCTTTTTTGCATTAGGATCATTTCGGAAGATCAGTCTGATAAATGGGCCTTTATCGCAGGTTTCTCGATAACTTCGTTTGCTTTGTTTTCATTACTGTATCTCGTTATAAAATCTTGGGTAACTATTTTGTTAAAGATATTTCACTTTAAGTTTATTTGTCGAGCACAATTTTTTAGCTCTATTGTAGAGTGTTTTCACTTATATTTTTGTTGGTAACGTATTGACAAAAGCTTTAAATTTTGGATACTATGCGCTTTTGAATTATTTCCTGTAGATGTACCTTTGGCAGGTATCGTCATTTATTCTAGAGTTGCCTTAGTCTACAAAATGGAATGTATTGTTAATTTTGTGGTCCACTGTGTACGTTTTCTAACCATAAGCTGCGTTAGGGGTCCAAAATGTTTACTAAGGTGAGTCGCGTAGTTACTAGCAATGAAAGTATTATCCATATACCTTGTATAAAATGCAGCTTTGGTGATGGCAGACATTAATTATGTTCACTTACGATTACCAATACCTACAAATGTAAGGACTGTTTCGAAGGGACTGCTCATAGTTACTTTATCTCTGAGGAGTCATGTATCAAGACGAAATAGCTGTCCAATGCTCCTTGGTTTTGATCTGTACCTAACCGGCAATAATCTGTGACGAATATAAACAACTAAACTTAGTCTCTATCTCCACAAAGCCACCTCAATTCAGTAAATGAACAAAGTGATTAGGCTGTTGAGTGATTTTTACCCACCCTTGGATATCCATGCACAGTAGTGCTCAAGTATTCTTTTAATTGGGCTTACTTGTATATTCAATATAATCAAATATACCTGAGCTAAAAATAACTCATAGAAACGTATTGAAGCATGTCACAGCTATAATTTATTTTGACATATTCTAAGATCACCGTTAAGAACAGAGCTGATTAAACCATTCACTCATTTCATATCTTATTGGGTATTTTACATTCATCTTAATAAACAAAGTCTTCCAAACAACAGGTAAAGACCACATTATCTTTTAAAATACTCGAAAGAATATTTTAATTCTACTGTTAAGTAAAATGAAGAACTGTTGCTAATGATTGAAAATAAGAAAATGGTTAATTCTGATGCGTAAAATACTTTATTTTGAAAAAAAAAAACACACCAGAGTTTGAAAACAAACAAAACAAAAAACTTTTTCGAAAGTAAACAATTTCAATTAGTGATAAACAATTAGAATTTAATTGGTTACATATAATCAAATTCGTTGAAATGATGATGTAGTAGATTAAAATCATCACATAAGTATTGTTGTCATTAAATGGTCAATTATTACAAATTAAAACAATTAGAGCAGACTAAATAGATTTTGTTTATGGTTTTTCTTTGTTTTTTTCTTTTCACCCTACACCCCTTCCCACCACATCTCGTGTAAATTAAGTTATTTCTACAAGTTGTTGTTTTAATTCATTCACCATAATGTTACAGGTTTTGAATAAGGGTGTAAAAAAGACGAAAACATACTAAGAAACTATTTATTGTAATTAATAGAATTTTTTGTTACACTTTCAACTAAGGATGTCATCTGTTTAATTGATATAAATACATACAATTGTATAATGATTTAAGTAGTAGATTACATTAAAATTGAATATAAGAATCATTTATTCTTAATCAATTGCTAAAATGAGATTAATTCATAAACTATTAGTTGTTATCAGTGCATTGATTGTAACATTTTCAATGTACATAAATGGTAAGTGAAGTCAGTTATTTATTTATTTATTTATTGATGAAAATGAGAATTCTACCATTGGATACCGATCCAGTGGTGCAGAGGAATAGGTGGCCACCGTAAATCTGAAGTCTCTGATGAGGAATCTGGGGTGTGCACTGCTGAGGAGTTCCACACTGAAACGAATCAGTTGTCCAATGTTTTCTGGTTTTCAATGGTATCCTGCTAACATCATTCTGTGATATATTCAACCAACTATTTATTTATATTTCACATTTAAAAATAACTTTTTTCACATAGTTGTAAGAAAATTAATTATTATTAAGTGAATAATTGATTTTGTTCTATTAAATCTGTATAACATTAACATGTTAACCATCTTAAATTAATTTGTTCATTTGACTGGTAACAAAATGAATGTTAACTGTTACATAACTTTATGAATGAATGACACTTTATTATTCTGTTTTAGGTGCTATGGGTATGGAACAACCTGAAGATAGATCTGTAAGAATATATGATTACATTGAAACACAAGTATTATTATTATTACTATTGGCTACAGTATAGTATAGGAACGACTAAACACGATACATGAAATGTTCTCAATCAGTTTACTAATGGTCTAACCATCGTTCCAATTTGTTAGCCAATTTAATTAGATGAGAAAAAGTTTAAACTACCTTTGTTAATTAGAACAATACAATGCATGTGTGTCAGCTGTTAGCTACATCAAGTTCTGAAAATAAGATGCAGATCATTAGTCTACAATAAATAAAAGAGGTCATTCATGGAAACAAAGTGTATTCATGATGATATTATTGAACAATATTTTAAATTACAAATGTTTCAGATAATCTAGGTATATACATATTCACTTCTGAATGAAACTCAGGAAGTTAAACACTAGCTAATCTCAAATCATTCACTTTCATTATAATTTTATTGAATTGAGATGGTTCAATGGTAGAAGATACTAAGTTTAGTCGTTTGTATTTTTCACAGGTGGAAAAGCGGAGTTGAGATACTGGAGCGCTTTTTTATCCTAGTTTGGGACTCTTTATTAGTGTGTACCGTCGATTCCACCGAAGAAATGAACCCAAACTCTTCAGGTTTCTGAAGAATCTAAGATAAGCACTGTCGAGGAGTTTCGTATTAGAACATTTCAGCCGTCCAGACCTCCTTTATTTTCATTAGTACCCAACCGACATCGACCTCTGATGAAAACAAGCAACTGCTAATTTAACTGTCAGTAAAATATTGCTTTCTTCAGAATATTGGTTATTAGAAAACTTTCATACATTTTTAAATATTGAATAAACATCTACAGAGGTATGATGAGTCTAGTATCCGTACCTGTTGAATCGATTTAGCTCTTTCTCCCGACTAACAAATATCACTTCAGTTATGTCCTTGAAGCATCAGGCTTTTCATAAGATGATTATTACCGTTATATGCTTAAAACTATAAGTTTATAGATATGCTGTATGATATATATATCATTTCAATCTTCTTTCCTTTTAGTATTCAGTACCAACAGAGTATCTTCCAGTGGATTGATTATGAAATTATCGGAATCGCTTAAAAGTTCTATTCATGTATTGTATTGTTGTAAACAATAAAGTTGATTAACATGTTAACATTTTAGGTATAATTTTGACCGAATATTTTTTAATAAATTGATTTAAAATATGAAGAATTCTTCTGTTTCTCTAAGCAAGTAGCTAATTGTTATTTAAAGTGGCGGTTAATAAGTTAAATATATGAAATAGTTTCCATGACATATGAAAATGAGCTTAAGTATTTGAAATACCTTTAGGAGGTACTATTGTCTAGACAAAACATAATGCGATCGAAATAGATGAATACCGACATTGAGACTGAAAAAACTAATGGAACATGCGAATGTAATCTATAAGCTGACTAAATGGATGCTGGCTGGTTGCCAGGGTGCCAGAGTTGTTAAATCCTTCCTCGTGAGTAAAGAACAACGGAGAATATAAGCCAATACCGAGTTCTTTATTAAAGAATAATAGCTTTTATGTCACATACAAGATTAATTAGTAATAAGAAGTGCAGAATACATCAAAAACTGAACCATAGGAGTTGTGTACAAAAATTGGGTAATATGTTCCTGGTCAAATCACAACAATCAGCAAAGGAAAATAGATATGACAAACAATAATGAGTTTATGAAAAGCTTACAATTTAATTAACATAAATATTACAGTTACTAAATGCCAAACAGATGTACCTTGAGAGTAAAGAGTCCTAATACCACAGAAAATAGACTCCATAGATTGTGATACTCTATTCTTTGTTCTATTATAATAGTATTTGTATTGATCTTAACTGCATAAACTAGGTAACTTATTATTATTTTACACAACAGTGAAATTATTCTTAATTACTTATTAGTTTTGTAGTAATTTGAGTAAATATTAGAAATTCTGCAGGAATAGTTAAATGTATCTTCTTTACAGGTTATTAGAGGGTCATATTACAATTCACAAATTCATTAATAAATAACTTTGTGGATAGATGAATAAACAATTGAGTCTAATGACGATTATTTATTAACTTGTTTATTGTCACTCCCTCAAGAATCATATTCAATGAAACTAAAACTTGATTGACTAAATATTCTAGAATCCATACTGGAAACGTGTGACGTTTGTATGATTTCTAGATGATGCAGAAGATTTGTAGCTCAGGAAGATGGTTTTAGTTATATTCGGTTCTCTGAACTGGTTGATTTAATTATGAAACTGTCATCGTTGATATGGACTACTTCGAAAAGAGGTGAACTGTGAAATTTTCATTACAAGTGACTTGTAAGCTTGATATATAGACACTGAATTCGATTAGTCGCTGTTAGCACAAATCCTATTGTTTTTATCACACTTATTTTTATTTTTATTACCTTCCTTCTTGATCCGATTCATGGTATTGTAGGTGTACATTATTTCTCTTATTGATTCATACATTGTATCTAATTCACTGTGCTTATTCACTGCATATTGATGTGAATACCATGCTCCTAAACATTTTCTGGTTATCCTTGTGTTTCCTTGGTCTAAAATCACAATATTCTCCCAGTCATACGTTTAATCATAATTGTCTGAAAGGATTAATACAAGAAAAAATATATTAAGGCATTTGACGGCTAGTTGGTGCTTACTTATACGAAGACGAAGAGATTGCTTTGTCCAATTTTACGTTCCTCACAGTTGTGGAAGTTTATTCTGTAGATAACGTTCAGTTTAACTTCTTTTGTTATTTTATCCTTTGGTTTGGACGGAATTCGTTGTTGTGAATTCTTTGATTTGTGCCGACTCTTACTCCTAGTGGGTTTAATAGTCTTGTTGAGATTTTCGATATGTACTCCAATTATGTTAATAATGAACCCTTCACTGTTTTTCGCGTTCGATTATATGTTTGTCAGTTTTTTGAGAGACAATTTTTGACGAAGTTCCGTGGATAGTTGTTCTCTTGACAGACGTTCATTAGATGCATTGTAACAAATAGACGGTAATTTCCTATTATATGTTTTTATTCATTCGGTTATGCGTAATTCTGATATGGGTGATTCTTGATTTAGTCAAATGATACAAATTCCAAATTTTACGTGATGTGAAAATCTATACTGCATATTTTAAGAATCATACTTATTATTTCTAGATTTATGTCTATAGGTTGTTGTTTACAGACTTTTATTGACTATCTGTCGTAAATTACCATTAAGAATAAATTCATTTATCCACTTAATGCAATTCAAAATAACTTCAATGCCAGTAGTCGATTGAATAGATTAGTGGTGGAACAGTTATTTGATACTTTTACTTATCGGAGAAAATATCTCATTTGTTCGATTCAGTCTTATGTTAACATAATAGGTTATGATGAAAACTTTATGTTACTTTGTATGACACAATGAAACTGTAGATAATAAACATTTAACTGTTTGTAGCACTCAGATTACTAATACTAGACTTAAACGTGAAATGTTACAGTACATACTTTAAATTCATCCACTTAAAACATCAATTAGAATGTATTCCATAGTCGATATGATGTAAACATTGATTTAAACTTCATGTAGTACTTGATTCCCTTTTGATTATGCTCTGATATGCACTAAATCTACGTTCCATATTAGTGGTCAACGAATTTAATATGCCGAATGAACTGAATATTAAACAATTGGTTGGACATTTTGTTGAAATTAAAAATTAAACAAAGACAGTTTCAAGGATAGCAATCAGTTCACTTAAAGTTTTAATAAGTATCAATTGCTATTTCAGTAATATTATGAAAAATATAATTGATTTAGTTAGTTTATAAACTAAGTTTTACTAATATGACAGCTACCATGGTAACATAGGATTCAATAGACAAAATGTAGTCTGATTTATTTGAATGAAGATAGAATAACAATATTCCAGACTACTTTAAATTCAATCTATTTCCTTGCATCGAATCTCATCAGCTACACACAGGTTAATTGATTTCAGATTACTTCAAAATTTTAATACATACAGTAGATTGTTTGGAAGGTGAATCAGTAATGAAATTAAATCTAGAGTATTTACAATTAGATTAAATGAATATTCTAGAGTTTAATTACGCAATATGAAAGAGGCTTAAAACGTATTTTAAAGAGTCACATATGAAAGAGAGTTCTAGAGAATAAATGAAAGGGCCCGATTATGTAATAATGAATACGTTATTATTATGAATATGTGAAGATTAGGAATAAAATAGAATGCAACTCACTGAAATGCAGGTCCTAAACTAGTTAAAAAAAAGAGGAAAGCGTCATTAATCTATTGTTAATCAAGGCAAATGAAGACTAACTACTGGTTGTTTTGAAAAATAATTGTCAGGCTTGAACGTTCTAATTGGAATAGCCGCAGAAAATGTTTATAGAGTTTGATTATGTTATTTAGTGATAATTTTAAGGGCATTTGTTTTATCAACTTTATGTCCTGTATCTACTAGATGGTTTGTGAACGAACTTTCAATGAGTATTTCTAATAAAACGTAAAGATGGTTATCCTTCTGTTCCTTCTAAAGTACCTGCATTTACAAGTACTTATGAATTAACGAATACAATTAAAGTTAACGAATGACAGATATTTGTTAATTTTCGTTTCATGTATTGAACATTGTGTTGTGTATAATGTAAGTAGTTTCGTGGCAGGTAATGTTTGTTTACCGGCTGTTTTAAAATTTTGATTGTTCACCTATAAAAATTAACTGATGCATGAATACTCGTTTTATTTTTAGGCTTTTGTCTTCGGATTTTGTTTGTGTTGTGACGCGTGGTTTGGATTCTTATTTGACTGCGAAATCTCTGTCGTCAATTATTAATCTCGCCTAAGTGGACCGCTTGATTTGACTCCTAAGCTTTGACTCGACCCCCAGGCTAAAACTACACTTCAACGTGAACACGAGAGAGAAGACACGAAATACGGCAAAATAACACTTTACTGCAAGATGTCGATTATGTACAAAAACTAGGGTATTTTTTATATTATCATAAATGTCCTTCAGGCTTCTAGAGATTTCTATATCCTACTAGACACAGTAGTAGTAAGATAACTGTCCAATCAGAGATACATCACGTGACTTCTCATTGGTCTAGAATTTTCTGGTAAAAACTATCTGCGTGCTGATTGGACACAATTTTCTCTATTGATTTCTACGCCTTTCTGAACTTATTGCAAGGGATATTTTTGGCTCTACCCAACAGTTTGGTGCGTAATAAATGTTTGTAGGTAGTAATATTATCCAAGTCATTCGTTTATTATTGAAATTTCTCATTTAAGTTAATCGGTAGTGGACATCTATTTATCTCTATATAGTAGAATTATTTCATTATACTAGGTTTATAATTCATTGAACAAAAGCCATGGAAATGGAAGTATTGCTCACTTCATATATCGCTGTGAAATACAACGTTTGTTAAGTTCAATCATCTTTACAAGATCAAGGAACTGAAATGTAACCCTTTTTTTCCTATTACAATGAGTATTTACTATAGGAATGAGCTTTATTAATGGAGTAAAGTAGTTTTGCTTCATGGTTTATGTCTTTCTGTAAAATAAGCATTTAATCAACATACCTGTATAATGTCATTTGATTTATTGCATGGATTCACTTTGCTTTCTCTAGATTAGCTATAAATATGTCGGTGAACATTTATTCAAAGGGCCTTTCGATTGTTTCCACTATTTATACTTACACCTTCTTGTATATGTTGATCATATATTCAAATACAAATCTCTCAAGGTGTTTGTTGGTGCACAGACTATTGAAAGCATATTCTGCTAAATTATATAGTGATTATATCACTAACTTTTGAATGAAACTATCCATATCAAAATATGGAACAATAGAATGCCATCTACTACAGTATCTATGAAGGACTTACATTTCAAATAAAATGAATAGCCAGCAAGAAAAAATCGACATTCATCAATTTGTACAAGCACTCAATTACAATTATTATTAACTCACTAATGACTAATGTCATTGAGGAAATTCCTGAAATACTAGTGCAAAGAGGTAAACAGTGTGGTACAACTATATAGGGTATGAAGCAGTTACCCAACGACGGCATTGGAATAAGATCGATCAAATATTTCATGAATCGGCTGAAATTAGAAATACCAAATTTTGGGTAGATGATTCATAGATTCAGTGGTTAAGTGTCCATCGCAAAAGCCTGAAAGTTCTTGGCTCGATCCTCAGTGAATTCGTGTATGCCAACTGTTGAAGTGTCTTATACTAAGACGAAACAGCTGTTCATTATTCATTTAATGGTTGTCTAATGTAGACCAATTTGTGACATTAAATTAAACTGAAATAAAAATCGAAAATTCATCTTATTTCACTAAAACTAGGTGTAACTAAGTTTCATTAATCTAATTAAAAATTTATTTGTTTTCAATTAGTAGTTAGGCTAAAACTAACTTATTTTTCTCTAAATAAAATAAAAAAACAAAACGTTTTTCATTTTTACTCCTCTAGTAACTACTCATTGATTATTCTTCATTATTTTCTTTTATCCATTTTTTTTTCTTTCTTTTGTTAAAACAAAATTAAAGTAGATTTACTATTTTAAAAAAATTTTCATTGTGAATACAGAAAACTGTAAAAAGAAAACAAAAAAAATTACCTGTTGGTTTCTTTATAATTAAACATGAATTCAATTGACTTATTTATTGTGAATAATCGTCATTAACGAAACAATTCTACTAAAGATGGACATAAAACAACTGAGACTGGCAAACTTCGCAAATCAACTGGTGAATACAAATTCATTTTAATACTTACTGTTTCGTTGTTTGTTTACATTTTTATCAACAATTAATAGAAAAATTACTTAAATTAGGTATAAATACAGTTGAATGTAGAGAACATACTTTTGTTTTTATGTGTTATAGGTTGTATAGTAATTCTAGTAGTTATGACTTTAAACAGAACAGTACTAGTTCAATTCATTCTTACTTTACATTTACTTGTATTTCTAACTGTCTGTAAGTATAATTATACTAATTTAAAGTGTTTAAATTGACATTAGTATTTAGTTTTATTGTTTATATCCTTCACAGATTGATTTCAGTTAGGTACCACTTAAAATTTGTAATGAAACTACTAGATATCTGTCTAATCCTTACTCATCAGAAAGAAGAATATATCATCGATTGCAGCTGGGGATTGAATGCAGAGCCTTTAGGTGAACGCTTTACGATCTGAACCAATTAGCTAGCCAAAATCCGATAGTAGAGTCTATACTTTCATCAATTTGTGATATAGTGCTAAGTTTAGTAAGTGTCATTGAGAATACTTGTTTCACTGCAGACATGTTTCAACTTAACCATACACGGTTTCTGATTACAATATCAGGGACATCTTGAAATTAGCCATTAATGAGCTGAATATTATAGTTGGTTTGAAGTGGTTTTGTGTAGACTAGTTAATTTTATTATTTGTTTTTCCTTAATATTCGATCATATTTCAAAATTATGAAACAAATAAATACTGTTGAGATAGTGCAAAATCAATTTAGTTTATATAGTTAAAGATCACATCTGGTGATCAGTTAATGATAGACTAATACTATTTTACAAAGTAAGTAAATTACAGTCATAGTATGAATATACTTACTATTATTGAGATTTTTAGCATTTTAAAATTCTATTGAAGATTGATTAAATAACATGCTACAAACTGAGAAAATCAGATTTATTATGTATAGTATGTATTGAAGTTAAAGTGATTTGTTCAATGAACTTACGATACAGATATGAAATGTTTGATATCCCTTTCCATATCTCTGCATTTTATCAGAGACTCTGACAAATATTAGTGTTATCGATCCATTTTAAGCATTTAATAATAAGCAGTGCTTGATTGATTATAGACAGCAGAACAGTTATGGTTGAGTACTTCATCAACCATTTAATAATAAAGTGTTGAATACGAAGATACATTTCGATAGATAATTTTACATGACAAAATGAACTATATAGTAACTTAATTTTTAGGTGCTGAATTGACGAAAACAGAAGAACCTAATACCTCACTTGTAAGTTGTGAAAATTTGATCATAATAAAAGTAAAATGCTTTAATGGATATGAATTTGCTATCTGCATATACCGTCATATATATATATATATATATATATATATATATAATCGGTTTCACCACCTGAAATGATGGAACCATTGCTACTGCTCGTCGGTAAAGTTACTTCTTTCGGGCCAGTACAAATAATAGATAACATTTTTCTTGACAACTTTGCATAGCAAAGTTAACAGTTGAATTTACTACGTCTCTTAAAAATACGCGATAAATTCTTCATTTATGCCTACCAATTGATTATCTTCCAAAACAGTCACATATGGATCAACTGAACTTTATACTAGTAAACAAAACTCGATGATGTTAAATATTAGCGAAATTCAGCTCTAGAAGATAACCTAGAGATCCTATGCATAACAAACTTGATTGTATTCAAAATAAAGATTCTACTGGGCAACATAAACTACTTGCGAAATGTGTGTCAAAAAATTTCATTTTTCATTGTAAACATCAACCGAGCTATCTAATCTACCACAGGAATTAGACCGGGATTCATTGCAATTTATACACAGAAATAGTGAGGGGGGATTGATATTCATAAAAATGAATGCGATGACAAGCCAAATTAGTTGTCATGTTTTCGAGATCCCTAGAGTTCAGACGTGTCGAGAGTGAGGCAGTTATCGTTGTTGACGAGTCTTCAGTGTTTTGCCGCCGGATATCAGTGGCACCCAACTTAGATCAATTTGTGACGAATACAATTAACTAAACTTAATACCTACCTCTACAAAACCACATTAATTCAGTTATTTTTCTGTTTGAGTTTTTTTCCATTATGGTGTATATTTCATTTATTATTTTAGTGGTGGAAATTACTAGAGGTGTTTCTGGATTATTTCGCTGGCAATAATACTTCATCAGTTTTGCAATAGATACATTCAGCATCTATGAAGTATACTATATGCATAAATTGAATTATCTGTATATTTATCATGCTATAATAACAACAAACATAACAACGTATAAACCCTATTTAACAGTAAACAATACATGGAAGAAATGATTTTTCATTATTATTATTCATTTAATTTGGTTTGAACGCTTCATCTATTCTATTAGATTTTGTAATTCAAGCGGTAATTTACATGAAGTAATGTAATAAAACGACAGGAAATTCATTTCATACTGCTTTGTAATTACAGTAATAAACTTAGAAAACATTCCCAACCTACTGTTTTACGTAAAAGTTTTCATTATATTATTAACCGGGAATAAAGGTAGTATATATACAAAAGTCTATAGACAAGAGAAATGTATTGATTTTTAAGTTGAGATTATCCGCATTGCTGTTTAAACTTGTAGCTCTTTATCGTAGATATCCAATAAACTGATCGAAACTGGTCGGCTGTAAAAAAAATAACGAGTTTGATTTTTAGATCACATGGGATCTACATGATCCTTCAAAAAGAACTCTAATGTAATTTCAGTTTCTCATATTTACCTACATATTATCATTAAAATGTACTTAGTGCTTACCAAAATAGTTGGATAAACAAAAGACTTCTCAACGCATGTTAGATGCATCCTCCTACTCCAGACGATTACGTAATATCGAATAGGCAAAGTCAATAACATTTTGCATTGCCTTCATGAAAATAACGGTGGTTTGACTGTCTAAAACTCTGTGTCCAATAACCTTCTTATTCACATGTTGTTGTCGTACTCCATAGAATTGCATTCATGGATATGCCTTACATTTCTGTATACGATTGTCCTATAATTGTCTATCTTTTATGTAAAGATCAATAACAGTCATCCACATTATGATTATGCCATACAAAACACTTGTTAATGAACGCAAAGAACTTACTTCTTATTTTAGGGATGAGGTTTGGATATCACCAACCGCTTCGCTATCATCGTGACTTTATACATAGATTTCGATTCCAGTAGAAACAGTAATCAGGAACCTTAAAGTAATGAAATGTTGGTTATTACGATTTCTCTAATTCACTCGCAAATGCATTCATAGATGGAAATATAACTAAGAACAATATAGTCAAGAAAAAATGTCATGAAGTTCATCACATTACTTTGAATTGATGATAAAAGTATGTTATGGCCATTAAGACATTCGTTGCCAACATCGTTTAAGCTGATAATGATAGTAAGTGATCATTGGGTTTACATTTTCCGATTAATCGTTTTGACTTCAAGATTCTGGTCGTGGTCTGAGCATACCTGTTTTAGATGCATAAGGTAGGCTTTCTGGAATTAAAATCCCTATTGCTTCAGCTATATATAGTAACCGTAAACTCGCTCCTCTAGGTAAGCTAATCAGGACGCAGAACAAAGCAGCCAATGTATCAGCCAGTAAATGCTCACTAGCAATTAAGAGCAAACACCTCTGAGCACTGGTGGTGCAATTAGCCCGCAAATGAGCAGTCAAATTGGTATACTCATTAAAGAGCCTTATATATGATGAATAAAATTTCAAAATACTTACTACTTACAAACGCAACTTTATTTAGTTAAAGCTCTATTATATTACTGGTATTGTAAATAATTATAGATTATTAATTGGATTGAATGGGTTTCTACTTATGAAAGTAGTAATGTTTGAATTAACACTTTTGATGTTGTAATTTATTGTAATGTTCAATGGAATATGTGGTCTATTAAGAATATGGATAATCCAATTAACAAAGCGTTACTACGATTTTGAGTACTTTAATAAACCATGGAATAATAAAATGACTCCTGACGAAATTTATCAATATGTGATTATATCTGGAAAGTTGAATGCCATCAATTTATGCTACATGAGTAATTAATTATATTTAAGTGCCTATTCAGTAGTATGTTAGCAACAAGTAATGTACGATAAAAACATTTATAAGTAGCTGTTGTAGTGAATATCACAAGTAGTTTAGATAGTTTTTTGATTGATATAAAGCAATGAATTTTTTCTCTATTCAATGATTTTTGCAAAAATGTCACAGAATCGTAATTACAGTTGCAAATCAACTGGGTGTTTATACCTAGAAGAGTAGGCATAGTAATGCCTAACAACTATTGGTGAAATTATAATAAACTTGTATCGTTTCATCGATTTGATGTGGACTAAAGCTAGTCAGTCTCTGTTGCTATCTGTGGATCCTAAATGAATGCCTTGACATAGCCACAGATCACAAGTATTGTTTAAGTTGGATAATAACTGGTAAGCAAAATCCTGGACGCGTGTTTTGTCTTATTTGGGACTCGTTGGCTGAAATTTATCAGTCTCTGTTGGTATATTGTATCCTAAGTTGATTGCTTCAATACATTGGTTGTGCACAAGCATTGTTTTGAGTTGAATTGCGACTGGCAAGCAAAATCCAGGACGCGTGTGGTGTGAACACCACAGGTACACCCAGTCGACGAGTCCCAAATAGAACGAAACACGCGTATTGGATTTCGCCTACCAGTCACAATTCAACTCATAACAATAGGTGGAATGTAGACAATTGTTTTTAATCAATGGAGACTTCACTAATCTTCAGTAATGGAAATAAATGACTAAGTTATAGCCCTACATATAAGTGAATAAAAACTTCAGGAAGTTTCCTATAATTGATATGTGATTTGGATTATGATTGACAAGAGGAATCCAGGACGCGCGTCTCGTCCTACTTGAGACTCGTCATCTGGATGTCCCTTTATCTCTCTAAGGATGCGTATAAGGCATCAAAGACTGTTCAATCTCAACCAATTACAGATCAGTGCGAAGTTTCGAATATACTCAAATTTAGCTTTCTACAATATTTGTATACGTAAATGAAAAACAATAAAGCAATAAGAGTAATTTGTGAGCTTATATTAGCTGTAACAGCACTGAAGGGATTTGTACTCCTTAAAACTCTGAATGCTGCAAACTTTTTTCTAAAATTCGGATAAGTAGTTGTAAAACTCAACTTAAAGTTTATATTAAAATTAAGTTCTAATGAACATAACACGCCTATAAAGACTGAATCAAGTTGTGCCATATCAGTTTTCCTAAAACAGTTATTAGCCTTTTTATTACCTACTGATGTCAACCTGATTACATGGATTGATTACCATAATTTATGAAAATACATTAATAGTAAACGTTATTTAAGTAACTTTACCTTTTACATTTATCTATACTACTATCATTCATTCACCTAATGATTGATAGTAAATGATTATTATTAACCAGATTAAATTCAGTTTCTCTTAGACTACAATATTGCTGTTATACTTTCAGAATAATAACAACAAACCAGATAAATGTAGATACTTCATATAAACTAACTAAAAATTTACTTGAATGATATTTCAGTCGAAGTGCATTGAACATCTTCAAACTAATAGTTTCATTTCAATAAGGTTATTCTTTATATCTCCAATGAGTAATACATAATGTTGTTAATCATAGTAACCAATCTGAACCCAGTTAATATTTTTATGTAATGAATCCATTATTATAATGAAAACATAAAAATGCAAAATTTTATAATGGCCTTGAAATTCTCATGTTTATTGGTGCAATGACAACGTAAAAAGGCAAAAAAAGATTCACTTCTATTATGAATAAGTTTGAAATGATGAAGGTACTTTCTAATAAGAATGTGTCAAAAAGAATATTCTTTGTTCAAATACATTTTTATGATGAAGAAATTCGACCGTGGCGGTAGTCACGCATTTCTTTCGTTATTTTATTTTTTTGATTAACAAGAACATACGGGTTTAGACAACAGATACACCTGAACATGTCACTATTCGAATGCAATCCATATAATAAGGTGAAAATCTGTTTGGACAAAACAGTTAGTTGTAATAAGCAACATAAAGTCTGAGGATAATTAACTATTTATTAATAATATGTAATTATTTGCTGGTACCCTAATTTTGAAACCAAGATCGGACGCAAGAGTAGCAGAACTATCATAAAAATAAAAGCTAGGTTTTGTTGTCATAGTGTAAAGAACAACCACTTACTGGAGGAATAGTTTATTAAATGAAAGTAAAGAGCATGATAGATTGTACATATCTTATCTTTGTTCATCGACTGACACTTATTGTCCTCTTCACACCAGGTTGGTGCTATACTGCTTTATTTTACTTGTCTTTTTATTTCCTAGCCATTCCACATACACCTTGCTTCACTCACCGCCAACTGTTCACTTCTGCCACTTACCTGACCATTCAACACATGCAACTTTTATGAAACTGACCAAGTAGTATTCACCACAATAATAAATAGTTATTCAACCCTTTCGATGTATCATTACACTTGTGTTTAATTATCAACCTGGTGTAATGCCTGAACTTGAAATTTCGATAAGGGTGATTGGAAAGAAGCTAACGATACATTTTTTTCATTACAACTTTGGCTGATTATGGAGTATAACGACACAGTAGAGCTTAAAATATTAATGACTAAGCTAATGAAAAAATATGCTATGATCACATTTCCTCATTGTCTACATTAATTTATCAGTATGTATTAAGTATGTTAGGTTTTAGGTATGTTATTGTGTACTACTTATTAGTAGAAAGAATTGCTGATGCTTTTAATTATAAGTAGTATAAATCACATTCTAAATTTGTTGAATCTCTTGCAGAATAACTTACTCTGGAAAACATACATATATTACTAATATATGTGTTTAAGATGAGGTCAAAATATTATTAGTTTTTGTGCAGTAACTTATAAACGTTATTCCATTCAAAAACAAAGACGTTTAAACGAAGAATATTCTTTTCGATAAATGCTCAACAATTTTCATCCATTCACCTGCTACACTAAGCTACATCATGGAAGTTGGTGCTTAAATATTATTCAATGCATGCCTCTACAACCACTGTAGATGAAGATTTATAACATCATACATTGGTTTACTCAGACAAGTAAAAAGTAAATGACATTGATAAAGTTATGTGAATGACCGTGATGGGATCTCGCATGTGACTTTTTGTGACACAACATGCATAAGTTAAAACAGATTCTAGGGTTTTAAGTAGTAGGGAATATTGACTAATTCGACGATAGGTTCCTAAACTAAAAGCTCGAACTTGCGATTTACAGAGAAGTTTCAGGGGACATGGGGTAGTCTTTCTTGAACACAAACTATTAACACTAGCTTCACGTGTATGGAAAGTGGGAGGAGAAGGAGAGGGTTGAAAGTGAAAAAAGAAAAACCCTTCGGAGGAGAATATACGTATCAGTGAACAAAGTGATCTTAAGAATTGTGTGGGGGTATTATGGAGGTTATCACTTTTCGTTTATCAACGGTAGATGGGGTTATTATCCTACCGTGTTTAAAATGAACCTAGATTAGGAAGGTATGTGATGTGTTATTTGCATTCTCTAAAAGGTTTTATTTCTGGAAATGGTTATGAAGTAAGTAAGGTTAGATGTAAATGCTTATGGTCGACCTTTCTTTAAAACTAAATTCTTCTTTTTCAGAAGGCAGGAATAACTTACTGCCGTTATGCCTCTGTACAGACGGTAGCCTGACTCTTTCCTCCTCGATGCTCTCCGTTAGACGAGCCTCCCATGATAGGTTGTCACTTGTCTTATCTCCAGAGATTAGTAGAATACAACAATTGATCCAGGTTTACAAATATAGGTAATCTAATCACAGTTTATCAAAAACAAAGACATTTGAACGAAGAATATTCTTTTCGATAAATGCTCATCGGTTTCTACATTTATTAGTTCAAAATTATTAGTCACAAGAATAGCCAATTCTGAGGCAAGTAAAACATTATTTAGATATCAAGGGTAAATGGATATAAAGTTTTTCTCTTTTCCGGGTCATTTATAAAATACGAATGCTAATGTTGACATGATCATCATCACCATGTAACTTGTGTTTCACAAGTAAACGACAATTGAGATAAGCTTATTAATAACGAAAACTTGATTATTACCGAATTCGACAAAGGAAATGAAGTAGTCTTATTCACTAAAAAAGATTCTATTGAAAAAATGAATGATATTTTAAAAGATAATTTAAAATTGCAGAAACTAGATAACCAAAAAGATATTACTAGCAAAATAGAGAAGGACATGACAAAATCTTTAAAAAGGTTGAAGGACCAACAGCTAACCCCATCTAACTTATATAAAGCGATTAAACCATTAGAAACACACACACCAAGACTTTATGGTTTACCAAAGGTACATAAAACTGGTGTTCCAGTCAGACCAATCCTAGATATGCAAAATTCGACTTATCACAACTTAGCGAAATGGCTGGTGCGCCTACTGAAACCTCTTTGCAAAAAGATCGTTTAACAAAGCGTCAAAGATGTATTTCAACTTTTAGATATGGTCAAGGAAGTGAACTCCAAAGAGCGATGTATGCTATCTCTGGATGTCACATCCTTATTCGCCAATGTTCCACTAACTGAGACGGTTAACTATATATGCGCCCACGTCGTAGAAACCGGAATATATATTACCATCCCAACAGACATGCTTAAAGAACTATTACTGAAGTGTACGATGAATGTACATTTCATGTTTAATAATGACATATATAGACAAGTGAATGGAGTAGCAATGGGCTCTCCACTGGGTCCCATGTTAGCCGATATTTTCCGGGCAAAGCTAGAAAACGGACCACTCGCACAACTCATTGGTAAATTGCCATTCTACTGACGTTACGTAGATGACACATTCGTCTTTCGCAAACAGGATATTAGTCTCTCTGATATTCTCAGGCAATTTAACGAGGTTCACCCGGCTATTAAATTCACATGCGAAGAAGAAAGTGATGGTAAAATAGCATTTCTAGATGTTCTGCTCACAAAAAGAACAGATGACTCATCAAGAAGAAACATGAATAAGAAAATCACATGGGTAGGACAATATACAAACTTCCTTAGCTTTGTACCTATACAACATAAAAGAAATCTATTGAAAACCTTGCATTATAGAATAATACCGATATGCACTTTTGATACGGTTGACGGAGAAATGGAAGTATTGCATGAAACCCTGAGGAAGAATGGCTACCCTATGAAGTTTATAAATAAACATGCTATCTCGAAAGCAAATAGGTAGATTATTCAGACCGTATAAAGATAGCCGCTTTTTCTGAGACTAGCATTCAGAGGGGACGCGCCCAGAGATATGCTAACGTTGGGGTTACGCAGCTCCAATCGGAGAACTTTATACGCTGAAAAACTGCAACTGGTGTTTTCTACCTGCCCCATGGTGATAACGAGAATAAAGGATAAATTACCTAAGCTTGCCACTTCATTTTATATCTATCAGTTCGACTGCTCCTGTGGAGCAAGTTACATTGGTAGATGCTTAAGGAATTTACTCCTCCGTGCTCAAGAGCACCTTTTGGTCTGGTTAACTAAAGGAGTTGACAGAAGTATTAACAGTTCAATACTAGCTTACCTAATTCAAACAGGTCATTCGCAATAATATTTATCTGCCAAGATCGGTTAGACTCAAAGTCCTTAAAACGGCAGAGGCGATAGCTATACGGGTCAAGAAGCCAGACCTGTGCATACAGAAGAAGTACGTTCAACCTCTTCTCCTGCCATGGCCGACGCAAGATCCACTAAACTAATCTCCACCTTAATTATGCGCCGATTTACTCTGATTAATCCATATGTTTTCTCCCTCTGAATGTGCATTTCCATATTATTATTATTAATATTGTTATTATTATTAATTAAATAATTAAAGTACACAGAATGGATTTCAATATCACTCAATCTTGTCACCTAATTTCATTGTCTTTGTAACATTTTAAGATCAAACAAATGAACTGATTGTAATTATGCCTATTATTGTTATTGTTACTAATTGACGAATCTCGATTATCGTTCACTCCATTTTACAAACTTTTACCCATTCACTTTCACTTTAAGTAGGAATCAGTCTCTGTCTACAAACACTTGATCTAATCGTATTTTACTGCCACCCCATCTCCTATGTCACTCCTATACAGAGATACCTATATATATTTGGCTAATAATCTTGTTTATCTCAATTGTCGTTTACCTGTGAAACACAAGTTACATGGTGATGATGATCATGTCAACATTAGCATTCGTATTTTATAAATGACCCGGAAAAGAGAAAAACTTTATATCCATTTACCCTTGATATCTAAATAATGTTTTACTTGCCTCAGAATTGGCTATTCTTGTGACTAATAATTTTGAACTAATAAATGTAGAAACCGATGAGCATTTATCGAAAAGAATATTCTTCGTTCAAATGTCTTTGTTTTTGATAAACATGGGAATTTTCGAACAATTATTCCATTCATAAATACTAACTAATAGGCTTATTGATACATGTTCCTTGTCGGTGGTGTTTCAGTATACCAATAATGCCTTAGTGTACCTTAACTCTTCTATCTCACAATCATCTGCTAGTTTTACTTTCTCTTACAGTCCAGAATAAAATCTACTCCAATAACATTTTTTCATAGTTTTGTTTTCAGCATTTGTCTTGTGAATTAATGCTGTATTCCTATTATAATCAAAATCAACAGCTCGATTCTACGTATCATTCATTGTTATCTGTCGAACCATTTATAGCATCATCAACTCTGATTTTAGTTGTCAATTTAACTGATGATGTAATGTAATGTACCTCCACTTTGTGATTTAGATTTGTTACTCCCCGATATAAACTACATGCATATAAAATTTAAACGTTCTTAATCTACTAATACTAACTGATAATGTGTCGATTTTCATTTAATTTTCACTGTTCATTTTGGTGTCTTCACATGGAGTATTCCATAGCCACCTTGTAAAACAGTTGCATATGTATACGAATATTAAGAATGTCTAAATGAAAGAAAACACTATCAGAGATTCAAAACTATTTAATATCCTACAAATTATCAGGAATGTCTGGTTGTCTACTTAAATTTAGTCACGAATATTCAGGATAGCACACCTTGTAATTATCGCAATACCGATAAGCTACGTCAATAATTTTTTCTAACATAAATCCGAAGCTAATTTATTTCCGCACCTAACATTTCTACTAGTTTTGCAAATAAAGTGAGAAAACGATTAATACAACATGCAGTAATCTATTTCATTAATTTTCTATTTCAGATCAATATTGGGAGGATAACAGTCGAAAGATTAGTTAATCATTTCGTAGACTTCCCTTCTTCTACTTCCATATCTGCAAGTTTCTCTTATCCGTTCATTGTCTTTTCATTACACTTCTTTCATCAAGTCGTGTAACCTAGTACGGAGCAAACATCCAATTCTCAAGAATAAGTGAAATGCGCTGTGTAGAATGTACATCTTCATGACCCTGTGTGTGAGTCCAACAAACGTGGTGTCATTCCGCCCAACGAAATTTAGTTGGTTGTCTAAATGCTCGAATACTAGAATTGTTCTAATTGATGCATCCAATACCAATGACTAGTAAAGTGGTATCCATTCCCTGCTGCACTTGAAAGTACCATCCTTACTAAACACATTAGAGAAACGTAGATCCAAATTCTTTTGTTAGCGTATTAGGAGTAGAGAATACTGTAGATTACTGTCCACATCACGTACACTCAGTGCCTTACCAACAACTTTGACAACATGAGCTGTGAAATTCTCATAACTACTTACTAAATGAAATGAATACCAAAATTTAAACAGACCTGGAATTATTGATTTCTTAAACATCCGGAAACTGATAATGAAGACATACTGTGTGAATATTTTCTTTTCAGAAGTTACATATACAATGTCAATTACTAGAAGCACTACAGGTTTGGATATCGAAAATCCATAGATACTACTTATCTGATCTTCTGTCAAACGACGAAACCATGATCTTTCCTCATGAACGATATATAGTAAGTTGTCTACATTATTGGATATTGCGCATTTGGAGAAACTGAACTTTGAAATGACGACGACATTACTGGTCTCTGCTGATGACATATTTCACCCTGCCTACATTAAACGGAAAAATATTCACCTAACAATGATTGTCATGGTTAATGAAACGATAAGTTTTATTCATATGAGTTGTAAATTTGCATAGTAAACTCTTCTTTCTGAAATATAAAATCCACAAACTAACCTCCCAAAATATTACTATCCTAACACTTCGAGATTAACACAAAAATAGACATGAGTGTATTATTAGAAGTTGTAAATTGACAAGCAGACAGCGAAACCACCCATTTCACTGCGTTAGGATTAAATTTACGATGAGACATTAGTAAATCTGTTTATGATTGGTTACAGTGAAGAAGGGAAATAAATGAGATGTAGAGGTATTATTCAAACAAATTTCACACCTTTTAAAATCTGATTTCTGTAGACTATCATGCATTCGCCTAGTGAGTGATTGTAAATTACTATTGTTCACTAAACTTTAGCGTGTTCATAAAGAGATAAACGCAGTACTGTTACTTTATTTAATTGGGCTGTAATCACGAACATGACAACAAAGATTTATCAAATGTAAAGAAGTATTTCATTCGAACTAAACATTTTGTTTTTAGTTGGATTGTGATTGTGAAGCGGAACTCAGGATGCTCGTTCTGTCCTATTTGGGATTCGTCAGCTGTATCGAGGCAACCTTCTCACGAGGCACGAACAGCAATAGCGACTGACCGGCTTCAGTCCACAATAAATCAACGGGAATATACAAGTTCATCCTAATAACTAAACAATTGCTTGAATGTCATCCTAGCTTAAGTATATTGAAATATTATCTTTCACAAATTAATCGTTATCAGTATATTTCCTGTGTAATATTTAACATTTGGACAATAAACATATCCATTTGTAGTCCACAACAATTTTTTTTTAGTTATCAGCAATTTTCTAACTCACCCCATTTGAAAAACTCACGAAATTTCTCATCTACAAGTGTCACACATTTTCCAATGCGAAGTTAACAATTAGGATGTATTTATATCTTCCAACTGATTTGATATGGAATGAAGCTGGTCAGTATCTGTTGCATTATGGGCATCCTGAAGGGATTGCCTCGATATAGATGACAAATCTCAAATAGGACGAACCCCTTCTAATGGGTTCCTCTTCCCAGTCACAATTCAACTTAAACAAGAAGTTAACAGTACTTGAATTGAAATCATTGATTTAGTGAAGGTGAATAATGCATTCTCTTTTAAAAAATATCCTTAATGTTGGACAATATTGATCATGAAAGTTATGTTATTGGATTTATTTCACGTATAGTTACATATACTGGGAACTTATTTCTAAATATGTCAATTCTGGCTGCATTTCCAAAGCTACAAGCATTGAAGAATGTAAAACCAAAATTTAAAAAGTAGACATACTGCCACGTTGTAATTCATAACTCCCCAATGAATGAGGATTGAGAAGTACACTGCCTTTCAAGAGGTGAACTATTCACTATGGTAACAGCAAACCCCTATCTACTCAATTTTCTCAAACAATTGCTGGTACCCTTGATTTAAATTAATTAGGTTAGCAATTTTTATGCACTTATTACACTTTTGGTAACCACATCATACAAATTACATTTACATTTAACTGGCTGTATAACATTTTCCTGTTAAATGAAAATAAAATTAATACTTTTCTCTCAACATCCGATCAAATTTAACAACAATCAATCGATTCTCAACTAAATAGATTTCGGTAATAGATTTTTTTTGGTCCAACGCCTTAACGACTCGGCCATTGCGAACTGTCAACATCAAAGTGAAAATTTTTAATACGAATGTGAAGACAGTTCTCTTGTATGGAGCTGGAACTTAGAGAACTACCAAAAGCATTTTTCAAAAGATAGAAGTATTTATTAATAACTGTCTGCGTAAAATACTTCGGGTCTGTTGACCGGATACTATCAACAACAACCTTCTATAATAGAGAACAAATTAACTTCTAGCCGAGGAAGAAGTTAGGAAATGACGCTGGAGGTCGATAAGACACAAATTGAGGAAATCACCAAACTGTGTCACAAGACAAGCATTAACATGAAATCCTGAAGGCCGAAGAAAAAATGGAAGACCTAGGAACACATGGCTTCGGAAGTTGAAGACAGATATGAAGAGAATGAAGAGCACTTGGGAAGAGTTGGAAAGGAAAGCTTACAACAGAGTTGGTTGGAGAATACTGGTCGGTGGTCTATGCTCCACATGGTGTAACAAGCATTGATTGATTAAATAAATTCTTGACAGTTGAGAAACTATCACCTCATAATGAGAAAAACTTATTTCTAATTCAACCAATCACTATATTTATAAAAATAACTGAAATCAGTATATTGTGTACTTGATTACAACCGTAGAAATTTATTATTCACAGAATCAGTCAGTCAATCAATTAATGCCTGTTACCCCTTGTAGAGCAAAGTCCATCGACCAACATTGTCTAACCAATTCTTTTCTGGGCTTTCCTTTCCACTTGTTTACGAATACTATTCATTCTTTCTATGTCTGCCTCTAGTTTCCGGTACAATGTACTTTTGGTTGGTCTTCCTCTTCTTTTTTGCCCTTGAGAACTCCAAGTTAGTACATGTCTTGTGACGTAATTTGATGATTTCCCCAAATAGCTGTTTATAAATAAGTGAATATTTTTAATGATGATTTTCATAGTTCTTTGTGTTTCAGCTTCATACAATAGAACCGTCTTCACGTCTGTATTAAAAATTCTGACTTTGATGTTGTCTGTTTTTAGTTGTAGTAATGCTGTCCTTGCCTTGTCAATCTGTGTCTTAACATCTGCACCAGGCCCTCCTTATTTCTCAGTGATGTCCATGTTTGTGAAAGTGTCTACATCACCCAGAGTTTCTGTGTCAAGTGTAATTGGGTTGAAGCTCGTTGTTATGTATCTAAAGTTCTTGATTTTACTTTTGCATATGTTGAGACGTACTATTGCAGAGGCTGCCGCTAAACCATCGATTGGTGTGTCTGCAATAGAGACTTTGGATCATCTGCAAAGCCCAAGTCGTCTGGTTGCATCTAAGGTACCCACTGTATTCCATGTATAACGCCCTTACGAGAATTTAAGGTTTTGATAATCCAGTCAATCACCAGTTGAAAGAAAAGGTAGAGAGTTAGTAGCCTTGTCTAACACCATTTATCACTTTGAATGAATCTGCGACTTGCCCTCCATGTACGATCTCCTAGTGTAGACCATTGTAAAGATTCCGTAAGATATTAACTATCTTCTCAGCTACACCATAATTTCAAAGAAAGCTACATAATATCTAACAGTCCACGTTATCAAATACCTTCTCATAGTCAAGGAAATTGATATAAAATGGTGAGTTTCATCCAACTGATTGCTTAACAGTGATCGATAGTGTCTCTATTTGATTAGTACGAAATCGGTCGTCAAATAATCCAGAATCAGAATAAATCACTGGAAAATGTTTTAGTCTGAGAACAGGTTACTTGTTTCAAACTATGAAGTAAACAGAAAATAGAACATCTTAATGAGTTTAGTTTTCTAACCAGCTGTTTAACTACAACTGATGTCAGTATGTTGCAAGTTAGTCAGTTATGAGCAATGTGTAACCTGGCACATACGAGCATTGGTTCAAGTTACCGAACCGCATTGACATAATTTGGTGAGATTTACAAAAAAAGCAAAACAACTGAATACAACAGGGTAGAAAACAATGTAAAGGTGTGTGCGAAATAGCAATGTAGAAGAAGATTAAGAGTGAATGCACTTAAACCTTTTTGACCAATTCTAAGCTTTTTCATCTAGTATTTTCAGTCAGTCATTTCAATTGTCATTGGCAAACAAGATACTCAGTTAAAACAAAAATTAAATGATACATTTCAAAATTTTTAAGTTTAATCAAATGATAACATTCTTTTCAAAGTATCAGTTAGTGCGAATTGGGTAAATTATTCTGTGTGCAGGATTTTTCCCTTAGTCTTCTAGTTTCCTGGAAGTAAAATACCAGATGAATTAGTTACATAACATTAAAAATATAATATTGAAATGTATGCATAATACAGTTATTCAATAAATTATTTTTACTAAATATTCAAATTATTAACAAAACACTATAAAATCTTTTTTACTGTCAATCTGATATATAGAAAGAAGTTTGGTATTCCTCAGACTAATTTATACCTTGTTAATTGAAGACTTTTCCACCCATGGGGATGGTGTTCGCGAATAAAAGTTCTTAGGGATTTGCATAACAATCAAAATGTTAAATTTTATGTATTTATAAAGGTAATTGTTAGTCAATTAAGAATTCATTATCCCAGTGAATAATTATTTGTTTTCAAAATTGGTAATGTTATGAAATATCCCAATTCACTTTGACTTCATATAACACACTTCTGGCTTTGATAGACATGAAGCAAGATCATACTATCTGCTGGTGAAACTAATCAATTTGCTTAGCTTGAATTCGAAAAATTGTATATTTAACTATAAAATATTTGTAACTTTGTTACAAGGCCTCATTAGAATTTTATGATAACTACATAGTAACAGTATACCAAGTACTACAACACGTTTTTCAAGTTTACATTATCCATTTAGTCAATTAATATGTACAAGAAATTAATTAAATTTCCAATAAAATATTCCATCCTTTCGAGTTTTCAAACGGAATACTAAAAGAAATATGATAAAAGGTATTTTAAGACTAAAAATATTGATTTATTTGCAAGACAACACCTCAGATATTCATGTTTAGTTTGTAGAAAGTCTAGCTTTTCTACCACGCTACTTAAGGTAAAAGCTTTATTTTCAGATAATACTTGATTTACGAAAGCTTGACTGAATAAAACAAATTAATGAAAAATAGAGTTTTCGATCAGTTGTTCATAAACTGTAATTAATATATAAAATTACATGGATACAATACAGAAATGAAATATTCAAATAGTCATGGTGATTTGTGATGTAGTGATAAGAATAACGTAGGCATCGCAATTAATTTTAATGAATAAAAAGTATACGTAATCAAGCAGGGACTCGTATAGTGATGCCGATAAGGAAAATAAAATTAGCGTAAAAATGACAGTATGATAAGTTGGTAGCAACTTAGTTTGTAAGGCGGTATAATTCTTCATAGATTGAACAGTACAGTTATAAATAAAATTAGGTTTGTGGAACCTTAGTCTGTATACCCAGCATTTTATCCAACCGTTATTAATGATAAAGAACAAACTACTATAATGGGGTATCAACTCTATATTTTTCAATCCACGTTTTTAGTCCCAGTGAGTTAAACAAACAGAACATTTTTCATTATCCAATTTTCTTGAATAGTA
Source organism: Schistosoma japonicum (assembly GCA_025215515.1). NCBI lineage: Eukaryota > Metazoa > Platyhelminthes > Trematoda > Strigeidida > Schistosomatidae > Schistosoma > Schistosoma japonicum. The sequence goes on along the minus strand of CM046063.1, from coordinate 45,195,065 downwards.
AGTATAGTGCTTACAAAAGATAAGTAAGGAACTCCGCATTTCACTCCTAAGTATTCTCTTCCTAGTTGCAGGCTATAAAACATGATGCTATAGGCTAATCTGTTTTCTATAATACATACGTTCGTTTAGCAATAGTCTCGTCAACTGCCCCATTATTATCGAATTATGAAATATACTGACCCAAAGTTGAATGTGAAATTTAGAAGCTAGGAAATTTTTTCCGTATATTTTAAATTTTTAAAATCCTAACTGTGGATCATTTGGATTCAGTGAGGAAATATGTAGTGATAAATTATATCATCACTTTGTTATGCTATAAAATGGAGATACATCAACTGAATGACCATTTTTCTAGCGTCATAAGCAGCAAATCTCCTGATGATGATAACATACGTTAATAGTCAAGACGAGCTTTTATAACAAACCCTGATAATCTATTAATAACTGTGTTTCTCTTAGTTACAAAATTATACACAGTTACTGAACGTTCGTGCACTGAAATTAGCAGGACAAACATGAATGCGATTCTGTAATGTTTGATAAAAAGAAGTGGATTGCAGGTTGTCAGACACAGATTATGAAGCAATCAAAATTTGTTCTGTTTTTAAGCACTCTAGTATGTAGTGTTACTGACTGTGTATATTCAACATTTCGTGTCTTCATTTGCAAGATATTTTTAACATGCGTCTCAATTTTTTCTGTTAATCCAACTTTCCTGGTAAATACTTATTTTGTTAAAATGCTAATATGTAGACGAATTTGGAAAACTGAAGTCACATATCAGCTCTCTTGAAGGAGCATGTAGACCCCAGGTGAATAAGGAATCAAACTAGTAATACTTGTTTGTGATAACCGAGTTACATTGGTAGATGCTTAAGGAATTTACTCCTCCGTGCTCAAGAGCACCTTTTGGTCTGGTTAACTAAAGGAGTTGACAGAAGTATTAACAGTTCAATACTAGCTTACCTAATTCAAACAGGTCATTCGCAATAATATTTATCTGCCAAGATCGGTTAGACTCAAAGTCCTTAAAACGGCAGAGGCGATAGCTATACGGGTCAAGAAGCCAGACCTGTGCATACAGAAGAAGTACGTTCAACCTCTTCTCCTGCCATGGCCGACGCAAGATCCACTAAACTAATCTCCACCTTAATTATGCGCCGATTTACTCTGATTAATCCATATGTTTTCTCCCTCTGAATGTGCATTTCCATATTATTATTATTAATATTGTTATTATTATTAATTAAATAATTAAAGTACACAGAATGGATTTCAATATCACTCAATCTTGTCACCTAATTTCATTGTCTTTGTAACATTTTAAGATCAAACAAATGAACTGATTGTAATTATGCCTATTATTGTTATTGTTACTAATTGACGAATCTCGATTATCGTTCACTCCATTTTACAAACTTTTACCCATTCACTTTCACTTTAAGTAGGAATCAGTCTCTGTCTACAAACACTTGATCTAATCGTATTTTACTGCCACCCCATCTCCTATGTCACTCCTATACAGAGATACCTATATATATTTGGCTAATAATCTTGTTTATCTCAATTGTCGTTTACCTGTGAAACACAAGTTACATGGTGATGATGATCATGTCAACATTAGCATTCGTATTTTATAAATGACCCGGAAAAGAGAAAAACTTTATATCCATTTACCCTTGATATCTAAATAATGTTTTACTTGCCTCAGAATTGGCTATTCTTGTGACTAATAATTTTGAACTAATAAATGTAGAAACCGATGAGCATTTATCGAAAAGAATATTCTTCGTTCAAATGTCTTTGTTTTTGATAAACATGGGAATTTTCGAACAATTATTCCATTCATAAATACTAACTAATAGGCTTATTGATACATGTTCCTTGTCGGTGGTGTTTCAGTATACCAATAATGCCTTAGTGTACCTTAACTCTTCTATCTCACAATCATCTGCTAGTTTTACTTTCTCTTACAGTCCAGAATAAAATCTACTCCAATAACATTTTTTCATAGTTTTGTTTTCAGCATTTGTCTTGTGAATTAATGCTGTATTCCTATTATAATCAAAATCAACAGCTCGATTCTACGTATCATTCATTGTTATCTGTCGAACCATTTATAGCATCATCAACTCTGATTTTAGTTGTCAATTTAACTGATGATGTAATGTAATGTACCTCCACTTTGTGATTTAGATTTGTTACTCCCCGATATAAACTACATGCATATAAAATTTAAACGTTCTTAATCTACTAATACTAACTGATAATGTGTCGATTTTCATTTAATTTTCACTGTTCATTTTGGTGTCTTCACATGGAGTATTCCATAGCCACCTTGTAAAACAGTTGCATATGTATACGAATATTAAGAATGTCTAAATGAAAGAAAACACTATCAGAGATTCAAAACTATTTAATATCCTACAAATTATCAGGAATGTCTGGTTGTCTACTTAAATTTAGTCACGAATATTCAGGATAGCACACCTTGTAATTATCGCAATACCGATAAGCTACGTCAATAATTTTTTCTAACATAAATCCGAAGCTAATTTATTTCCGCACCTAACATTTCTACTAGTTTTGCAAATAAAGTGAGAAAACGATTAATACAACATGCAGTAATCTATTTCATTAATTTTCTATTTCAGATCAATATTGGGAGGATAACAGTCGAAAGATTAGTTAATCATTTCGTAGACTTCCCTTCTTCTACTTCCATATCTGCAAGTTTCTCTTATCCGTTCATTGTCTTTTCATTACACTTCTTTCATCAAGTCGTGTAACCTAGTACGGAGCAAACATCCAATTCTCAAGAATAAGTGAAATGCGCTGTGTAGAATGTACATCTTCATGACCCTGTGTGTGAGTCCAACAAACGTGGTGTCATTCCGCCCAACGAAATTTAGTTGGTTGTCTAAATGCTCGAATACTAGAATTGTTCTAATTGATGCATCCAATACCAATGACTAGTAAAGTGGTATCCATTCCCTGCTGCACTTGAAAGTACCATCCTTACTAAACACATTAGAGAAACGTAGATCCAAATTCTTTTGTTAGCGTATTAGGAGTAGAGAATACTGTAGATTACTGTCCACATCACGTACACTCAGTGCCTTACCAACAACTTTGACAACATGAGCTGTGAAATTCTCATAACTACTTACTAAATGAAATGAATACCAAAATTTAAACAGACCTGGAATTATTGATTTCTTAAACATCCGGAAACTGATAATGAAGACATACTGTGTGAATATTTTCTTTTCAGAAGTTACATATACAATGTCAATTACTAGAAGCACTACAGGTTTGGATATCGAAAATCCATAGATACTACTTATCTGATCTTCTGTCAAACGACGAAACCATGATCTTTCCTCATGAACGATATATAGTAAGTTGTCTACATTATTGGATATTGCGCATTTGGAGAAACTGAACTTTGAAATGACGACGACATTACTGGTCTCTGCTGATGACATATTTCACCCTGCCTACATTAAACGGAAAAATATTCACCTAACAATGATTGTCATGGTTAATGAAACGATAAGTTTTATTCATATGAGTTGTAAATTTGCATAGTAAACTCTTCTTTCTGAAATATAAAATCCACAAACTAACCTCCCAAAATATTACTATCCTAACACTTCGAGATTAACACAAAAATAGACATGAGTGTATTATTAGAAGTTGTAAATTGACAAGCAGACAGCGAAACCACCCATTTCACTGCGTTAGGATTAAATTTACGATGAGACATTAGTAAATCTGTTTATGATTGGTTACAGTGAAGAAGGGAAATAAATGAGATGTAGAGGTATTATTCAAACAAATTTCACACCTTTTAAAATCTGATTTCTGTAGACTATCATGCATTCGCCTAGTGAGTGATTGTAAATTACTATTGTTCACTAAACTTTAGCGTGTTCATAAAGAGATAAACGCAGTACTGTTACTTTATTTAATTGGGCTGTAATCACGAACATGACAACAAAGATTTATCAAATGTAAAGAAGTATTTCATTCGAACTAAACATTTTGTTTTTAGTTGGATTGTGATTGTGAAGCGGAACTCAGGATGCTCGTTCTGTCCTATTTGGGATTCGTCAGCTGTATCGAGGCAACCTTCTCACGAGGCACGAACAGCAATAGCGACTGACCGGCTTCAGTCCACAATAAATCAACGGGAATATACAAGTTCATCCTAATAACTAAACAATTGCTTGAATGTCATCCTAGCTTAAGTATATTGAAATATTATCTTTCACAAATTAATCGTTATCAGTATATTTCCTGTGTAATATTTAACATTTGGACAATAAACATATCCATTTGTAGTCCACAACAATTTTTTTTTAGTTATCAGCAATTTTCTAACTCACCCCATTTGAAAAACTCACGAAATTTCTCATCTACAAGTGTCACACATTTTCCAATGCGAAGTTAACAATTAGGATGTATTTATATCTTCCAACTGATTTGATATGGAATGAAGCTGGTCAGTATCTGTTGCATTATGGGCATCCTGAAGGGATTGCCTCGATATAGATGACAAATCTCAAATAGGACGAACCCCTTCTAATGGGTTCCTCTTCCCAGTCACAATTCAACTTAAACAAGAAGTTAACAGTACTTGAATTGAAATCATTGATTTAGTGAAGGTGAATAATGCATTCTCTTTTAAAAAATATCCTTAATGTTGGACAATATTGATCATGAAAGTTATGTTATTGGATTTATTTCACGTATAGTTACATATACTGGGAACTTATTTCTAAATATGTCAATTCTGGCTGCATTTCCAAAGCTACAAGCATTGAAGAATGTAAAACCAAAATTTAAAAAGTAGACATACTGCCACGTTGTAATTCATAACTCCCCAATGAATGAGGATTGAGAAGTACACTGCCTTTCAAGAGGTGAACTATTCACTATGGTAACAGCAAACCCCTATCTACTCAATTTTCTCAAACAATTGCTGGTACCCTTGATTTAAATTAATTAGGTTAGCAATTTTTATGCACTTATTACACTTTTGGTAACCACATCATACAAATTACATTTACATTTAACTGGCTGTATAACATTTTCCTGTTAAATGAAAATAAAATTAATACTTTTCTCTCAACATCCGATCAAATTTAACAACAATCAATCGATTCTCAACTAAATAGATTTCGGTAATAGATTTTTTTTGGTCCAACGCCTTAACGACTCGGCCATTGCGAACTGTCAACATCAAAGTGAAAATTTTTAATACGAATGTGAAGACAGTTCTCTTGTATGGAGCTGGAACTTAGAGAACTACCAAAAGCATTTTTCAAAAGATAGAAGTATTTATTAATAACTGTCTGCGTAAAATACTTCGGGTCTGTTGACCGGATACTATCAACAACAACCTTCTATAATAGAGAACAAATTAACTTCTAGCCGAGGAAGAAGTTAGGAAATGACGCTGGAGGTCGATAAGACACAAATTGAGGAAATCACCAAACTGTGTCACAAGACAAGCATTAACATGAAATCCTGAAGGCCGAAGAAAAAATGGAAGACCTAGGAACACATGGCTTCGGAAGTTGAAGACAGATATGAAGAGAATGAAGAGCACTTGGGAAGAGTTGGAAAGGAAAGCTTACAACAGAGTTGGTTGGAGAATACTGGTCGGTGGTCTATGCTCCACATGGTGTAACAAGCATTGATTGATTAAATAAATTCTTGACAGTTGAGAAACTATCACCTCATAATGAGAAAAACTTATTTCTAATTCAACCAATCACTATATTTATAAAAATAACTGAAATCAGTATATTGTGTACTTGATTACAACCGTAGAAATTTATTATTCACAGAATCAGTCAGTCAATCAATTAATGCCTGTTACCCCTTGTAGAGCAAAGTCCATCGACCAACATTGTCTAACCAATTCTTTTCTGGGCTTTCCTTTCCACTTGTTTACGAATACTATTCATTCTTTCTATGTCTGCCTCTAGTTTCCGGTACAATGTACTTTTGGTTGGTCTTCCTCTTCTTTTTTGCCCTTGAGAACTCCAAGTTAGTACATGTCTTGTGACGTAATTTGATGATTTCCCCAAATAGCTGTTTATAAATAAGTGAATATTTTTAATGATGATTTTCATAGTTCTTTGTGTTTCAGCTTCATACAATAGAACCGTCTTCACGTCTGTATTAAAAATTCTGACTTTGATGTTGTCTGTTTTTAGTTGTAGTAATGCTGTCCTTGCCTTGTCAATCTGTGTCTTAACATCTGCACCAGGCCCTCCTTATTTCTCAGTGATGTCCATGTTTGTGAAAGTGTCTACATCACCCAGAGTTTCTGTGTCAAGTGTAATTGGGTTGAAGCTCGTTGTTATGTATCTAAAGTTCTTGATTTTACTTTTGCATATGTTGAGACGTACTATTGCAGAGGCTGCCGCTAAACCATCGATTGGTGTGTCTGCAATAGAGACTTTGGATCATCTGCAAAGCCCAAGTCGTCTGGTTGCATCTAAGGTACCCACTGTATTCCATGTATAACGCCCTTACGAGAATTTAAGGTTTTGATAATCCAGTCAATCACCAGTTGAAAGAAAAGGTAGAGAGTTAGTAGCCTTGTCTAACACCATTTATCACTTTGAATGAATCTGCGACTTGCCCTCCATGTACGATCTCCTAGTGTAGACCATTGTAAAGATTCCGTAAGATATTAACTATCTTCTCAGCTACACCATAATTTCAAAGAAAGCTACATAATATCTAACAGTCCACGTTATCAAATACCTTCTCATAGTCAAGGAAATTGATATAAAATGGTGAGTTTCATCCAACTGATTGCTTAACAGTGATCGATAGTGTCTCTATTTGATTAGTACGAAATCGGTCGTCAAATAATCCAGAATCAGAATAAATCACTGGAAAATGTTTTAGTCTGAGAACAGGTTACTTGTTTCAAACTATGAAGTAAACAGAAAATAGAACATCTTAATGAGTTTAGTTTTCTAACCAGCTGTTTAACTACAACTGATGTCAGTATGTTGCAAGTTAGTCAGTTATGAGCAATGTGTAACCTGGCACATACGAGCATTGGTTCAAGTTACCGAACCGCATTGACATAATTTGGTGAGATTTACAAAAAAAGCAAAACAACTGAATACAACAGGGTAGAAAACAATGTAAAGGTGTGTGCGAAATAGCAATGTAGAAGAAGATTAAGAGTGAATGCACTTAAACCTTTTTGACCAATTCTAAGCTTTTTCATCTAGTATTTTCAGTCAGTCATTTCAATTGTCATTGGCAAACAAGATACTCAGTTAAAACAAAAATTAAATGATACATTTCAAAATTTTTAAGTTTAATCAAATGATAACATTCTTTTTAAAGTATCAGTTAGTGCGAATTGGGTAAATTATTCTGTGTGCAGGATTTTTCCCTTAGTCTTCTAGTTTCCTGGAAGTAAAATACCAGATGAATTAGTTACATAACATTAAAAATATAATATTGAAATGTATGCATAATACAGTTATTCAATAAATTATTTTTACTAAATATTCAAATTATTAACAAAACACTATAAAATCTTTTTTACTGTCAATCTGATATATAGAAAGAAGTTTGGTATTCCTCAGACTAATTTATACCTTGTTAATTGAAGACATTTCCACCCATGGGGATGGTGTTCGCGAATAAAAGTTCTTAGGGATTTGCATAACAATCAAAATGTTAAATTTTATGTATTTATAAAGGTAATTGTTAGTCAATTAAGAATTCATTATCCCAGTGAATAATTATTTGTTTTCAAAATTGGTAATGTTATGAAATATCCCAATTCACTTTGACTTCATATAACACACTTCTGGCTTTGATAGACATGAAGCAAGATCATACTATCTGCTGGTGAAACTAATCAATTTGCTTAGCTTGAATTCGAAAAATTGTATATTTAACTATAAAATATTTGTAACTTTGTTACAAGGCCTCATTAGAATTTTATGATAACTACATAGTAACAGTATACCAAGTACTACAACACGTTTTTCAAGTTTACATTATCCATTTAGTCAATTAATATGTACAAGAAATTAATTAAATTTCCAATAAAATATTCCATCCTTTCGAGTTTTCAAACGGAATACTAAAAGAAATATGATAAAAGGTATTTTAAGACTAAAAATATTGATTTATTTGCAAGACAACACCTCAGATATTCATGTTTAGTTTGTAGAAAGTCTAGCTTTTCTACCACGCTACTTAAGGTAAAAGCTTTATTTTCAGATAATACTTGATTTACGAAAGCTTGACTGAATAAAACAAATTAATGAAAAATAGAGTTTTCGATCAGTTGTTCATAAACTGTAATTAATATATAAAATTACATGGATACAATACAGAAATGAAATATTCAAATAGTCATGGTGATTTGTGATGTAGTGATAAGAATAACGTAGGCATCGCAATTAATTTTAATGAATAAAAAGTATACGTAATCAAGCAGGGACTCGTATAGTGATGCCGATAAGGAAAATAAAATTAGCGTAAAAATGACAGTATGATAAGTTGGTAGCAACTTAGTTTGTAAGGCGGTATAATTCTTCATAGATTGAACAGTACAGTTATAAATAAAATTAGGTTTGTGGAACCTTAGTCTGTATACCCAGCATTTTATCCAACCGTTATTAATGATAAAGAACAAACTACTATAATGGGGTATCAACTCTATATTTTTCAATCCACGTTTTTAGTCCCAGTGAGTTAAACAAACAGAACATTTTTCATTATCCAATTTTCTTGAATAGTAAGTATAGTGCTTACAAAAGATAAGTAAGGAACTCTGCATTTCACTCCTAAGTATTCTCTTCCTAGTTGCAGGCTATAAAACATGATGCTATAGGCTAATCTGTTTTCTATAATACATACGTTCGTTTAGCAATAGTCTCGTCAACTGCCCCATTATTATCGAATTATGAAATATACTGACCCAAAGTTGAATGTGAAATTTAGAAGCTAGGAAATTTTTTCCGTATATTTTAAATTTTTAAAATCCTAACTGTGGATCATTTGGATTCAGTGAGGAAATATGTAGTGATAAATTATATCATCACTTTGTTATGCTATAAAATGGAGATACATCAACTGAATGACCATTTTTCTAGCGTCATAAGCAGCAAATCTCCTGATGATGATAACATACGTTAATAGTCAAGACGAGCTTTTATAACAAACCCTGATAATCTATTAATAACTGTGTTTCTCTTAGTTACAAAATTATACACAGTTACTGAACGTTCGTGCACTGAAATTAGCAGGACAAACATGAATGCGATTCTGTAATGTTTGATAAAAAGAAGTGGATTGCAGGTTGTCAGACACAGATTATGAAGCAATCAAAATTTGTTCTGTTTTTAAGCACTCTAGTATGTAGTGTTACTGACTGTGTATATTCAACATTTCGTGTCTTCATTTGCAAGATATTTTTAACATGCGTCTCAATTTTTTCTGTTAATCCAACTTTCCTGGTAAATACTTATTTTGTTAAAATGCTAATATGTAGACGAATTTGGAAAACTGAAGTCACATATCAGCTCTCTTGAAGGAGCATGTAGACCCCAGGTGAATAAGGAATCAAACTAGTAATACTTGTTTGTGATAACCGATTAGCTGATTGAAGTAACCAATTCTTCAAAGTGATTGGATTTAATGGGACGTACAAATCAACAATAACTACATGTTATTATATTAGCTGGATGTCAGTCTAATGACCACTCCATTAGAATTCGCCTTTATCAGAAGAGAAACCATTACAGTGATTGTCTAGTTTTTGAATTTCTGCTAAGAATTCACATAAAACGAAAACTCGGACTGCTTTATAACAGATCATACAGAAGTATAATTGATCAACAGTAATCCTCATAAATGCCATAAACTAGCATTAAACTATAATCAGGATGAGCTTGTATCTTCCTGTTGATTAGTCATGGACTGAAACTAGTCGACCTTTGTTGGTATATGTGCATCTCGAGTAATATACTATTCTTATCAAATTAGTACAAAGTTGACTAGTATTAAGTTTCTATTATACAATCATATCTTCTATTTGAAATGCATTCAATGCAACTGGTCATCTTAATTTAGTATTCATTTATCTAAATCAACGTAACAACTTCACTTCATTTAAAAAATCAAAGTGTCTTCCAAGAAGTTTTTGTTAAAATTTTATAATATTTTACAACCAATCCAAAGCACAAATAATTAATTTCACTTCACTAATCAGATTGTACTAAGAAATGACTTCAAGGGACAAAAGTTGAGAACAGTCACACGGTAGAAATTCCATTCATTTTCGGTCGCTAATTAAGCACAATTTATTTCGTAACTGTGAAATTCACATTATATTGCGGTTAGCGTCAACCATACTAATCGTACTAGCATTAGACAATTAATGGAATGATTGTGATACTATCTAATGATTTAAAAAAAGTTAGCGAAATGCAAAATTATCAGCTTTTTCTGAACAGTCAGGTGAGTGGTAACTTTCTATTTTATTTGACCAACCTGTCAGCCTTTACTTAGGTCACTTTGACACCAGTATTAGTAGTGAAAATCTTAGATCGTATTAGTGATGCTGAGTTACATTTAATTGTTCTCAATCAATCAACCAATCAGTGCCTGTTACCCTTCGTGAATCATAGGCTGCGGACCGACATCCTGCAGTTAACTCTATCCTGGGCCCTCATTTCCGTTCGCCCTCTCCCTAAGTATTGCTTATTCTAATCATGGGTTATTTGGTCTTCTTCTTCTCCTTTGGCCTTGGGAATTCCAAGTTAGTGCTTGTCTTGTGACACAGTTTCCTGATATAGTCATAGTGTATCCTATCCATCTCCAGCGTTTTTTCCTGTTTTTTCTCCCGGTTAAAAGTTAGTTTTTTTTCCCTCTTAGAAGGTTGTTGCTGATGATGTCCGATTAATGGATTCGAAGTATTTTTCGAAAACAGCTGTTTATAAATACATATATCTTTTGAATGATGATTTTGATTATTCGTCAAGTTCATTTAGTCATTCTACAATGATATTACCAAGTGGCATTTTGTATTTGATTATAACTGAAAACTGCTTCATATTGTTAATACAAAACACAGACTGTGATACGAGTTTATACAAGAATTTAATTGAATGAAATAAAGTAAAAAATGAAAAATAATTTGTACATTTATCACTCACATTCTTAATATTTTAATTTATGCTTACTGAAAAATGTCATTACAATTATAAACTATGTAAACATGAAAACAAATGGCATTGCAACAAATTATTTTCAGTAATATTTAAGTTGGATTGTGACTGACAAGTGGAATCCAGGACACGTGTTTCGTCCTATTCAGGACTCATCGGTGGGTGTACCTGGTTCCCAAGCTTATTCTAAATTATTTTTAGATTTTATTATGATTATATTGTTAACAATGAATACTTAACAACAAGACATTAAGAGGTAGACAAAATTACTTACATTCATTTTTCACAGAGGTCTCAATGTATCGTAATCTTTCTTCTGGTGAAACTACTAAATAGGTTGGACGATTATAAAAGACAACAATTTCAACCTACATTCAAGAACTCTTATTCTTTGAAGTTCATATTGTTTGCGTAAATTTGAAAGATTTTCTGTAAAACAACCATAAAATTGTGAATTAACTAAACAATAACATAATGAATTCAATTTAACCATGCTTAATGAAATATACTTGACCAAAATTATTACACATTACTTATCACAAATAAGTATGTAGAGGGAAAAAAGTTAAAACTACATTTATAATGTATTTCAAAGAACTCGGTATTAAATTGTTTCAGATTACTTAGTAATACCATGAGGAAGCACAGGTTACTTGGTGAATTCTAGTGTTGCCTTCTCGGCAATAAGGAGGCATAATAATGCCAAACTTCTGTGTTATGCAAAACAGACATTATTTGTCGTGTAAACCCGAAGTTATGCATACAAAAGAAATTCGTAGTTCACCTGACATTAACGTGGTGACCGATTACTTGGTATCCTATTGTTTTTATTTTTCTTTCATTCTCTATTATTTTTTCATCTTTTATTATCATTCTTATGTATTCATAATGGAACCTTTAATGCTTTTGATTAGTTTTACTATACTCTTACACTAAGAAATCTGTCCTCCTATGAATTTTTTTTCGACACACAACCATAAACTATTACTGTTATCACTATTAGCCTGATCGATAATTTTAGTAAATAATATCGACTTTGTCACTTTGTCTACAGTCTACTTTGCAATTAGTACATGTTTTTCATGTTACATCACATCATGACCACTCTCCCTCTCTCCCTCACTTATCCTCATTCATTTATAAATGTGAACTTGTCATTATCATTATTATTCATTGTTAAAGTCAAATGACTATTACACTTCCACGTTACTGCCAACATTTAACTTGTAATATATTTGACTTATTTACACTATTTTGTACGTATGTGGATGAATTAGAAAACGAAAAGTGTGTAAATGGATTCACCCTTATCGAACTACAATGTTTGTTATTTTTGTTTTGTAAAAATATTCATCAAAGAAAGCGAAGTTTATGAAAACTTTCTGAAACCATATTTCATCCATAGTATTAGTCATATACATGAAATGAACGAATTATCTTACAAAGATACATTTACATTCCACTGATACAAGTGATGCATATTAGCAGAAAACTAGAATAAATAATTTCAGACAAAAAGAAACTAATTCAATCTGAACTATATTCGTTATCATTATTAGAAGAGTGAGGGGGGGGGGAAATGAAGGGAGAGACGGTTCTAAAATATTGGCAATTAATGTTAGATTATTGTTAAATAACTTTGATATTTTTATGCTTATATCATTAAATTCATATTTTATAAATTTATTTCCGTTAAAGTAGATTCTTAATGCTTTTTTTCTTTTAATTGTGATGCTTCGTTGTTCCTGGCATCTTTTCTAATATTTAGGATTTCTTTTCCTTTTTTTCTACTTTTTTTGAGCTTCACGACTTAATTGTGGAGCTGTCATCGTCATTCTGGATAACTTCATTGGCATAAACCTTTGGTAGAAGTGAGCCATGAGATGTTCGCCATAAGTTACGAGAAACTTGTTTTATCGAAATTGAATTTAATTGGTTGTTGTCAACACACAACCTGTCGTTTTCATCACATTTATTTGGATTCCATTCTTTATGAATTTGATTTATACTAGTGTAGATCAAAGGACTCAGTATGACTAAGATTATTCTCCTGCAGTTTATTTTCACCCTTACTGATTGCAAATTATTACTTACGTATTTCAAACTTCTTGTTAAGTTTTATTCTTTTAAACTTCACACACTTTTATCGGTAAAAGATCATCGTTAGTGTTGACAACCTACTCTTTTGTGCTGACAAATGTATGAATGGGAGGTAGTTGTAACAATTGGTTTCACAACGTGCCTACCCGCCCTACTTCTCATATGAATAGGTGTTTGTAGATATTAATTCCTATTATATCTTTATTTTATGATAGTACATCTTTTTTGATTCAGGAAGCCAAGGGTCTCAGCTCACTAAAAAATTAACAGCAAATTCCTTTTATTTGACATTATTTAAAGAATTGTCAAAATCCTAACAAACTCCACTCATAAGGTGATTCAAATGGATATATGTGTGAATAAATTACCGATTTTAGAAATTAATTATGGTAAACATTAATCGTTTTGACATATTTGAACATTTTACAGCATATGGAATTCCCTAATCTATTTAATCATTAAGATAAAACAGGCTTGATAAACAATCCCGTCAAAATCATAAGTAAATGTAAATCAACCACTGTTAGACAAGTTTGCACAATGTTGGAGATTTCCGAAACATATTTCAACTTCAAATGAGATTTATTTCAAAATTTATATTTAAAGTACATCAGATTTAGGTAATGAACTCTTGTTTAAAATGTGTAATAATTACTGTAGAGTGATTTTAACGAGTTGGAACCATAATGATATTAAACCTTTTCTATCCTAAACTATGACACCCAACATCTGCTTACAGTATACAAGCAATGACTGTAACTGATAAGCATAATTCTATCGTGCAATAAAAATTCACTTGTTCATTTTTTGACAACACTGGTGTGCACAATTTCATGTTACGTCATTGATTATCAATCCTTAATTGATCGAATTCATCACAGAATTATGTTGGTAGGGTACCATTGAAAGCCAGGGACTGCTAGACAGTTCTTTTATTTTAGTATTATACTTCCCACTAGTGTACACTCAAGATTCGGCCTCAAAAGCTTTAGGTTAACGAAAGCCTAACCCTTCGCACATTTGGGCAAGTATACAATGATTAAATTTTCCTATACAAAATGCTCAACAATCAGTTATCATCCACATAGTCTTAAAATAATATCATAAGATTACTTTCTATCTTGATGAAATATTCCCAATATAGAAGTTAGGATGTAGGAAACGAATCAATCAACTCAATTAAATATTCAGTCATAGAGATTATTTATCATTCACTTACGTAATTGAAATTGATGTTGAACAGTCCAATCATTAAATGCGTTTTCCATTTCCTTTAAATCTTTATTTTCTAAAATCGGTAGTAAGTGATACAAACATTTATTCATAACTATTATTATTAATATTCATAATTTGAAATAATTACATCAAAATGAAGACGTTACAGAAGAAGAAAACAGTTCATCTTCAAAGAGTCATATACGTATACTTATGGACAATTTACCAAATCATAAGTGTCTATAATAAAACACAGAAACATTACATTCTTAAATTTCTTCGACTTGTCATCTACGACATTATTGCATCATCACTTGACAAAGTTGTCAACATCACGTAAACGTTCTCACGTATCAGATGTAACAAGTTAAAACAACAGTCATTTAAAGGAATTCGATGTAATGTAATGGACAATCATCAAATCTATGGATATTAAGAATATGAAGAATCACTGGTGATGGATAAATAACCTGCAAATCAATTCGAACATAGGAGAAAACAAAATAGAAAACTGTTGAGGTGCATTAAGATAATGATAAAATCAAAAGCTGAATATACTTCTTTTGAACACAAAGATCAGATCGAATTGGGATAGTTGAATTATCAATGCCTATATTGTACACAAATTCCTGACATGAATTCCATTTGAACTAATTCTTCTAATGATGTGGCTAGTTTTGACGGCTGATTTCCGAGGTGACGCATTACTTGAATTCAGCTGTCGAAGTGATTTGGAGCAACCTTTGAATGATCATGGAGGAGAGTGTTCAGATATCCGTTTGTAAAGTGCACGCTTTATGGGGTTGATGAAATTTCCATTATAAAACAAATAGGCTGCTAATCATGCATGGAATAGGTTGGCCTAAAGCATCTTTTTTTCTTGACACCTCCTCGAATGAGGTTCTTCATTGAACCTTTATTTTTTTCTGCTACGTTTCAAACAGTGTTATTTTGACTTGTTACACCGAATATCTGAGAATTTCCAGTTACTATTGACGGCTTTGTTATGTGATGATACAACAGTGTCTCTAGACAACTACTTGAAGAAACTATTTATGAACCACCTTCTATATATTCTTTATAGGATACCTAAGAACGTGACTAGTTATTAACTACTTCGGTAAATGATGCAATGATTTTTTATTTTATTACATACAATAATTGACTGTAAATGCAAATGCATAACTCTAGTAAATGACTTCGTTGAAAAGAAACTGTATTCTTTATTGAAATGTAGTTATATCGACAATAAATGATAAAAATAAAATAAATGACTTAAACTTCAATAACTTGAATTATCCACTGATTGCTAATGAATATTAATCTATAAACAGAGGAAATTTTGCTTTTTAAACCAGAATCTATAAAACAAAATGTATACTCTTTTTCAGATAAATCCACCTAACCTTTATGTTTGTTACATTCTCTTATAAGTAATTTAAAGAACGAAATCGCAAAGAAATATCAACAAGTTTTTCATAAATTCTATTAATTTATTGGATTATAACTAATCATACGGTTTTCTGTGTGTGTGCTTGTTGATTATATTAGGTTTCTTATCAAACCTTTGACAATTCATCTAACGGGTATTATTCAGTCTGACATAAACTAACTTGCTCAATATAATGATTCAGCATTCGTCACAGTAACCAATTACAATGAATATCACTTCACAAATAACTAACATCCGTGGATCATTCCTAGAGTAGTAGAAAAATTCATGATTAGAGAGGTTCGATCATACTGAGTGTGTGGCAGTTATCCACAGATGGCCACGGATGAGATTATACGAATATATGGAAAATCGATTGAACTGAAAATATCAGCCGTCAGAAATCGATTCTGAGACTCAATGGTTTAATGCTATTTTAGAAGCCTAGAGTTCTTGGGTTGAATTCCCGATTGAGGTCCTGAGTGCGCTCTCCTGAAGAGATCCGTATAAGAACAAAAGAGTTGTCCAGCGCCTTTCTCCCTAGTTTTTGATGGTACCTAATCAGCGTTAATTCGTAACAAATACAAAATAACAAATTAATGATAATATTTATTCATTACGTATACTCATAAGTACATACCTGCAAGGAACTTGTCGACTATAGTTTTGCTCTTTTTTTTAAGGTTTTCTAGTTCCTCTGAGGTGTTATTTACAAAAAACACCACAGTTTACAAAATAAAAGTATCGGAAAAATTCATTCGTTTGGTTGTAAAAGAAGAATGAAAGTCTGAAAATGTGTTTTATGAGTGCTATGCAACTGGAAGTTTGTTTATTGATTTCCTACATGTGATTGTCATGATTATGTAGTCAATGAAGACTAGGTAAGATAATGTTGCGTTCAGTTATTGAAAAATTCCTATGTCTATTTAAAACAAATATATTATGAATAAAGCATTGTCTATTTGGTAAATTCTCACTTCAGGTTCTACAGTTCTACAGTTATGATTAACTGATTTTAAGGTAAATACATCATATCTATATGAGGAACACTTTAAATGAATTTCGGTTTGTGTTGTAAGTGGCGATAATGAATGCTGAAATAATAATTGTTACGTAACATGTTAACGTGTATAGGTATATACAGCAATTGGATTAGACAAGATTATTATTCATAATTCAGAGAAACATAGAAACGACAACAAGAGACGAAGAAAATCACTTATTCAAACACTGAATTCTACTTAAAATGATACTGAATAGGTGGGTTGACAATTAGTATAGAACATATTGATTTTATTAATTTGGTGATTGGTTGAAGTGTATATGAATTTTATTGATGGGTAAAGATTCCCTTAACAGTCGAAAACTTTATTATTAGGATGTGATTCATTGATAGTGTCCACTCTACTATGTCATCACATAATCTCTGACAAAACATTTATTTACGTCTCCGTTCAGTTTAGATTTATTTATTCACATAATTAAGTTGATCATTTCAGCTGATGCCAACATTTGTTGAACGTAACACTATACTACACACAATAATCAACTAGTCAGTAACAATTTTACTTTGCCAACCATCTTGAACTTTGCTAATCTTTGAAAGTTATCACTGTCTTTATACTAAGCAACTAATTAAAGTTAACAAGTAGTTTCCATTTTTTTGTGCATAAAAATGCATTAGGGTTTATAGAAACGATTGTACTGTATTACCTTGAATACGTTGACTTTCAGAATTACAATTCAAATAATGAACAATTTCCATTCTGATAATGTAAAGCAATACTGTTATGTTCCATTCCACATAAGGTTCCTTATCTGTTCGACATCGTCTTTAGATAACAGTAAGGATAAATTACTTGGTCATATAGACTACTAGCATATCTTTATAATTATCTACTTGATTGATTCTAAAATATGACGATGACATATTGTGACCACTTAATATGCACTGTTTGATAACCTGTTATGAAGTGATGTGTTCACCGTGATGCCAGAAGGCCTTGATTTTTGTTTTTCTGGTGAAATTCGAAAGTATATACTGTTGCCGTGTCACATATTAGGACAAAACAGCTGTCCAGTTCTCCCTGGTTATCTTTAGTATTCTAACTAGTGACAACAATTATAGACATAATGATAGTTTGGAGATTTGTGAATAATAAGAACAAAGAAACTAATATTTGCATATGATAAACTTAAGTTATGGAATTACACAAAAAGAGGAGCCTATACGTACATTACTCTGATTAAGTCATCGTATAATTAGGATGAAAGTGACTTATTGGATCCTGGGTTGGCCATGCCAACAGAAGAGGCCAAATGCATTTGTTTTGCATACAAAGCTGGGATCTGCTAACGCGCATAGTTATATCTTCTGCAGTTGAGTCTTATTGATCTTGGCATATAACTAATCACACGGTATATTATAGAAAAGAATTTATACAATTTTGCTGCATGACCATTTTAAAGTAAGGAAGCCAATACTGAACTGTTGATGTTTTTGATAACACCCTTTGTGTAATCAAGTTGGGTGGTGTTCATAAGCACTGATGCGTAAATTTCTAATTTGCATCACATGAGCAGTTAAACCAACGGATACAAAAGAGGTGTCAAACTTAAGTAATTTATGCCTCAATCTTGATGTCACCATAAGGAAAGTAAAAACATTAGAGTTACTGTTCCTGTGACAAATATTCTTCGGAAGACTTTACATAATCTCGGCATCAGCATTTTACTGTGTAAATCCCCTGTAAATGTAAGTCGCATAAAAGCGGCTTTTTTATTTAGTGTTTGACTTGTCTTTTTATTTACTTATATGACTGTGTGTTTGTTTATAAACTTTATGAGATAGTCATTGTCTCAGAAGATTCTATGCAAGTCTTTTGATTCTTCGTCAGTTATGTACTGAGAGTATATTGTTATTATTCTATAATGAAAGTTTTCAACAAGTAATTTTCTTGTTCAGACTCTATTTTAGTGAAACATTTATTCGTACGCAATGCATCTGGAAATACTATTTTAGTCATATTTTATTCATCGTTTATGAAAATTTAATAGCTTAATAAACTTCATTTAATTGCCTAGAAATCTCAAGTTGATTAGATTAATGTTTGCAAATTATGAATGTATCATTTAGATGTTGTCATTTATCGTACAAATTGTAAATTCATCTGTTGTCATTCTTCATGTTGTTCTTCTGTTGTAGTTAAATCCAAAAAAAAAAAATATTTATCGTTTTTATTTTATAATAATTAAATAATTAATTATCTAATGAAATTCATTATTCACTTTCATAATGAACTATTTGCTTTTTAAAATAACTTTCGTTTAATTTTAGTCCAGCTAATTTCCATGAATCTGTTTAATAAAAAAAAAAACGTGAAAAAGACGACAATTAAAGAAGAATAAAAGATTTCACAGTTGATCATCGAATAAAATGCATGACAATAGTGTTCCTCTAAATGATTTATTATGTTTTAATTAATTTACTGCGAGGTTTCTGCATACGCCCATTACACACAGAGGTAGCTATCAACGTATACATTAATAAGCCGAATTTATACCTTTAGATGAAATCTGTACATCCACTCTCGATATCTTGGGTGTCTTCATAGCTGAAAATGAAGTGAGTTACAAAGTGTCTTATTAACACACTCCCCTCTCCCATCACCACTACCTTCTTCCTCCTCTTTATTACCAAGAGGTTTCATATTTATTTCTGCTCTTATCATTCTTATATATTTGTTATTTGTTAAAATTAATTCAGCTAATCGTTTAACCTCTTAGTAACATTCTTCATTCTCTTAATAGATTTTACCGCTTATTTATTAATGGCCTTCAAAACGCTAATCATTCCATCCACATTATATGTAACTTTTTGCTAGACACGTGTAACCAGTTTCATAAATAATGTCTTAATCGGTAACATTATGATGTAACACACTAACACTTGTTATTGCATAGCATATTTTATATATATTGGGGCAGAGGCCTGATAAAAACGTTTAATTGAGAAAAAACCTCTTCACTCTCATGTCTTTTTACTAGATGATTAACTGGGAGTTTCAATAATGGTAATCAGGTTAGCATAAACATATGTAAGTACAGAGAAATATTGACAAATATATTCAATTTAACATGTAGATTAGTTACCACTTTACCTCGTGTGTAATAAATTTCATTCTGAGTGTTATTTAAATCCCCTGAAATAGTAACAATAAACAATCATTATTAATTAAGTGAACATGAAATATGTTGTTGAGTAGTTTACACAACTTCAGATTTTAATAGTTGTGTATCTGATGTAAATAATCAAGTTAGAAGAATATATACATTCTAAACCTTGTATGAATACAGAATAATCTAATTTGTTACTAATCAGAATCATATATAAAACGCTTGTTTATTTCATTTATTATTTTAAGGTAGTATAATGTAGCATATATTGCACATGATCGATTATATGTAACATTATAATATCTTACAGGTATAGTCTTCAATAATTTCGTTAGTGTCAGATATGTTTCTTTCTGTATTTCTAACTGTAATGAAATAAAATATAGGCAGTTTTACGAAGATTAGTATTTAGTTAACTTGTTTGTGTTTGTCACAGACTGATGCTAATTGGGTACCAGAAAAAACCAGGGAAAAGTGGATAGCTACTACATTCTAGTATGAGTTTCCTCAGCAGCGTACACCTTTGATTCCTACAGGAAATCAAAACTAGGGTTTTCAAGCCTCAAGCTAAACGCTTACAGATCTGAACAACTGGTCCAGTGTCCGATGGTAGAGTTTTCGTTTCTATTAATTTGTAATATTGTGCGACGATGATTGATTGCCACAGGAGATAGCGAACTCACTCTAAATAAGTGTAAATTTCAATCAGTCACGACTTTGTCAACTTCCAGGCAATGAATTCAGTTATCTAGCGAAATCAAAGAGGTGCGCGGCTGAAGAGTCATATACGTAATAGCTGTCCAGTGATTTTCAGTGGCAACCAACCGACAATAATTTGTGACGAATACAAACAATCAATCAACTGAAACAAGTTGACAATTTGTAATTGTTATGTTGGATGGCTAAAAAAAGTAACGTACCTTTGGGACTGTGTTTTAGAAGACGATTTCATCTACCTTAGTTGTGAGCAATGTAAAAATTTTACTTCTATCATTGTTACGTTCATCTTACTGTATTCCCCGGTGCTTGAAATATAATACGATTTCATTTAGTTGGTTCATCGGCTTGTTTTCTTCATATTCCGCCTTAGGACTAAGTGAGTATCGGGCAGATATACAATGACCGACTAAGCACCCTTTGGCTTTGTTACTGTAACTACGTAGACACAAGATCATATCCATTAATTAGGCTCATACATCCAATCATATAGCAGTCATTTTTTACTCCACAAAAGTAATTTACGCTAAAATGAAATTATTACTTTTATAGGATACTTAACACGCTGAATAATACTACATTTCGAAATTATGAAATGCTGTCTGTTAGAAACACCTTACCTATCATGCAACTCATGCTGATAGCGTTCAGAGACTTATCTCCATAAAATGTTGTGCATAATAAATGATGAGACAGACATGATATAGTATAAATACTCAATGTGCTATAACAACAGATGAATCCCTAAATTTGCTGATGAATCAGTTATGAGAGAAACAGTCGTTTCATAGGTAAGAATATACTGAAATCATTTTATCGATTTGATTAAACGAATAACCTCTAAGTTTTAGATATAATTCATCAGTTGTAAAATCTATTTTCCGAGTTTGTAAATCAATTGTATTTTATGATAAAATGTGTTAGACGTTTAGGGACAATACAATAATGAAAAAAATAGCAATCTATCTATTCTAGGGTGTAGAACAATAATACATCTTTCACAAAGACTACATTGCATAGCTTTTATATGACGCCATAATCTAATCAGTTATTAATATACCACTAACTTTGTTACGCTGTGATAAAATACATGAATACTTCACTTGTCATATGATTTCAGGCTTTATTTTAATGTGTAATGAAATCCATGTATTGATTAAATAGTAAGTTAGTATTATAATATTCTCTTATATTGTCGTGGATTAGCACTGCTGAAGAGTTGCATACTATATCCAAGCAATTGTATAGTGTCAATCCTGGTTTACAGTAGTTGTATAACTCAGATCAATTCTTGATATTAAATTAAAATATTGACAGAAATACTGTAAACATTTGAGTAATTTAAAATCCTTTCTTAACTTTGGTTAAAAGTACATATTTGTTAAATTATTAATCTGTGAAGACGCTGATAGTTCGCAGTGCCTCCTGAGAACTTTGAATAACATCACAAGCAGATTTAGGATGCATTATTTTTCCTCGAAATGTAAAATGCAACTTCAGGACTGGTCTGCATCACCACTTAGATTGGTCATAAGGGTAAGTTAGTTGAGTATTTAACTACTTCACTTAACATGAAAATTTAATTAACAACGGTCAGTCAGTGTCTGAGGAAATCTCAAACCAGATTGGCTTTTTCCGACTTTTTTCACTAATGGTTTGGGTGATATATTCGTCTTGTAGCAAAAGAACAAGTGTACTGCGCAGCAACCACTCTATTTTACCTTATGAATGCGAAACATGGTGGAGGAAGGTATGAAAATAGAATACATACACAGGCTTTAGGACTCTAATCATTGCAGTCCTCGAAGTATTGCCCACATATCATGACACGAGTAAATAAGTTATATTGATATTAAATACAGAGTACTAGGAAAATATGACTAATCAATCGAAGAGGTTGTAAACCTTCATCAACTAAGATGGTTGGGACATGTGTTGAGTATGCCTGACTACACTTTGCTCCACCAATCTCGTCGCTCGATGTTGACTGTGGTGGGGTAGGAGTAGGATGGAAGAAAGGTAGGGACGGTTAAACGAAGACATGGCATCACTCGCTGGAGTATATGACTATTGGTCTAGACCGTATTTGTAGATGAACACTAATATGGTTGAGGTCTACGTGATAGTCGCGATAAGTGGCTTGGGACACTGGTTGACACTGTTGAGAATCGGTCAAAGTGGCACAATTGCATTCACCCTTTATCTTTCTCTAGATCATAAGTCCCATTTTTCTTTCGTACATACGTCTGCTTCATTTCATCCTGTTGATTTATATTGTAATGCCAATCTTTTAAATATGATCACTCGTTGTGAACTTGATATGGTTACTTAAACTTAGGCTCTCATACATCAGGTTATGCGTCGTTCATTATTGACTGAATCACAGGAGAATGTTTATTTGACTCAATTTAGATGAAACAAATAATCTTCTGATCATGCAAAAGATTATGTACATTTTTACAATTAAAATCAATCAATTTAATGAATAAATCTTACATTCTATTGATTCTTCACTATTTGATTCTTTAAAATACTTAGCTGCATTATCTGTTATTACAATAGAAAATATGAATTATCATAGTTGCTGAAAAGTATTACACAATGCCACTAACAAGTAAAAGAAACATTTCATAATAATACAAGTTGTTTCTTAGATTGACTAATAAAATATGATTGTTACTCAATGAATAAACAAATGAACCTTACAAAAACAAAATGTCATATTAAAAATGTTTTAATGAAATTTTTATCAAGTTCAAGAATGACATCGCTAGTAAAATATTAATACAATAACTTGAAAAGACACTGGGTAAAATGTTTAATTTAACAAATTTAAAAGTGCTATTCTGTGACAATTCGTTAATGCTAATTAAAAACAATGACAGACCTCCTGAATTCTTGACATCCATGTATATTTACAAATTTAACTGCTCTTTTGGAGCTAATTATATCGGCAAATCTCTCATCTTATTGTCGACCATCACCGGACTGAGTTTACGAAAAAACTATTGAGATTAGGTTAAAGATCGATTCTTTCCAATTTATTAGACATTGTGACAAGTGTGGATTTAAATACAGCCAACAAAATCATCATATCACCTGTAATTTGCCATATAGTTAGCATAATCATCTTTTTCGCACAGTGAGGGTTATTGGCATTCATATCTAGATCATTGTGTACAAAACATATTTGTGCGATGACTTTCCCTACTTTGTCCATCTTAATAAGTTTCACACCTATCCATGAGTTTTGTGCACAGAATTATAATTTCTACAAATTTCATTTTTACATAATATGTTAATTTCAATTTTAGTATTTTGAATCCCGCGTAACCAGGCCCAGTAAATGACTCGTTATGAGGAAGCTTTACAGTTTCTCTTATTAATTATTATACAATCTGTAAGACCACATATTAACTTGTAATTACTGTAATTACTTGGTCTCTTCTTTAAAAATGAAGTTGAAATGAATCAGCGAAGAAATCTTTATTTTTGATGATATCATTTCCTATATCTATAAAGTAGTATATTGCCATTTCTACAGGTTATTTGTTTATTGAAAAATAGAAAGCGATTACGTCATAAGTTACTTTGAAATTCCAAGTATCAAGGGTGTTGTGTAATTGTCTAAATGATGAAGACTCAGTTTAAAATGTTACCAATTTACATATTGGATGAATGAGTGATAATTATTCACTTGGCCGTTGCAAGGTAGGTAGTAGCACTTATGAAAGTTAGAACAGGTTTCCGAATTGATTATAAATTATGAAAAATTTATTTTCGAAAGAATTTTTTCGAACATAAGAAACAATATATTTTTTCAAATTGAAATGGTTTGTGGCGATTAATATTAAGTTCATTTGATTGAATTCTCTGAAGATTGATGTTGGTAGTTTTCATTGAAAATCAGGGAGCTTCGAACAACTGGGACTACTCAGTAGTGCCCACTCAGCCTCAAACAGTTGGAATTTCTAACTCGATCAAAATGCCAATCAGTAAAAACTGGAATTTCCGACATTACACAGTTAAATGTGTAACTGATCTCTTTATAGAATAAATAACTGTATCCAACATTATAAAATTCAGCAAGCCAAGAATGTTATTTTGTACTTCACATTAGTATGCAGGATTGTATGTGATAAGAGCTTTTCCCTATATTTTACAAGTTGATCTACACTTCATATTGACTACGCACAATCTCTCAATAAAAATGGTTAGTGATTAATGAATATCAACCTCTCAAGTACAATGAAATACTCTTATTACATTTCACGTCAGTTTATCAATATCATGATAAATTTAATTAAATCCTATTGTTATTATTATTATTATTACTCATCATTAACATAATGGTTGTTTGCATTACGTTATGCACTCTATGCCTATTTTTTTCATCCACTTCATAGCTGAACCAATTCTTGAAAATGTAAATGATTTTCTTTAATTAGTAGTGTATAGTTACTATACCCATCATCTTATTGATTTTTGAACTTTAACTAATTACCTTCACTATCTTCTAAGTGGCCTTACTCATACATTTACATATATCTATGTTGAACGGATATCTCATGCCATTACCAATTGTTCATGATTATCTATTATGATGTTATACTTCAATATGAAATTACGGTTATGTTGCAACTGATGCGAGCCAAAAATAATAGAAATGAATTTTTATCATTCTGCATCACTAGGATTCATTTTTGCTTTTTCAAAATCTATAATTCTGCCTACTGATAAGTAGCGCAAAGTAGCAGCCGAAATTCATCGTATTTTAAATGATTTGGTGTCATCAACCTTGATTTAAATTATCACAAGTTTGTATGATACAGTCGAGTAAATGAATACAAAAATACCAAGTACAATTTAAAACAAAAACATATCTGACTATCGCTGAATCGAGATCGTTCTAATGGAGATAGATTGATTGCATTCGTTACAAAGTGATGTCGTTTAGATACGATTGGATAACCGTTTCATCCTAATATGAAACTCCTAAACAGTAATACTGTCAAAACGAAGATAATCAATTTAAACCTGACTTTGTTGAAGTCATGTCATTTGAATCAATAAGCGATTCACATACAATTGTTTTCAGTTTATTTCTAAACTCTTAATGAGTATGATAAATACTGTTTGCTTCTTGTAGTATTAAAGATGGAAGATAATTTGTATGCGTATTAATCATAAGTGAATGTTATTGTTTAGGTAGATAATCCATGTTGGTTGAATAGTAAAACCTCCCGTTCTACTAAGTGCAGTAGGACTTAAAAATATGTGAAAAACTTCAACTATTCGCTTTACTTTATAGTTGAGTAATTTGGATATTTAATATTTTTTCAAAGGTTGATATGAATGGAATATGCTACTATCGTGGGATTCGTTTTTAAATGTACAAGTTTTGTATGACCGATATGAAGTTATTTAATGTAATTAATACGTTTATTGTCGATAGTTAAGATTATTCTCAAAAATTCCTAAATAATAAACGCATAAAAATAGATACAATGTAATATGTAGACAGAGTTTTGTATACAGGTCGAGAACCTGTGTTCTTATTTCTAGCTTGAGCATCTCAAATAACTCGTCAATCCTAAATGACTCCAGTTCAGAGCTGATGTCGACATCATAAAATAATTTAAATGGCAACAATTACTCACCAATTGCAGTCACAAACACCAATAATATGATATTATGTGTATTGATAAAAAATTATCACTAATAAAATTTCCGGTTTCTTTTTCGGTATATACACCATGATAGGTTGGATATCATTCATCAGTTTCAGTGCATGATACGATTTACTGTTGTTGATCTGTATTTATTGTTACTTAAGCATTTATAGGGGAAATAAACATGCCGTTCAATTTACTAAAACACAAGACAAAATGTTTTTTCCCGTTAGATAGTATATGCATAAATTATTGGCTAAAAACTCACCACTAGCACTTAAGTATTTAATATTTGCTTGAATTGCATTTGTTTGAAACTTTTGCAAACGTGCTTGAATTCAATAAATTAAAAATAACATTCATTAAAAACTGTAACTTGAAAAAATGCACTATTTAGTAACTTTCATGACATTGTTGTTACTAATGTCATCTATATGTGAGATCTTTGCCATTTACACCATGAATATCCGCATCTACGTGTAACTTAAGTATGATTGAAGTCACTAAACACAAGAGCTGCTACAATTTTTGTTGAACTGAATGTACTTTCCTATAAGTAAATGCGATTATGGAAAATCTTATGTTCGTCCATGATTTCTAGTTGTCTAGAGTTTAAATCAGTTGTTTTTATATAACACAGATTAAACATTTAAAGACAATAACATGGTATATATATAAAATTGTTAGAAAGCATTTCTTTCTACAGATTTAGTCCATTAGGAAATGTTTTTAATAATTGGATTATAATATAACGAATCGACCGCAGTTATCAACTGTTGAATACTGGGAAATACTAGACAGCTGTTCCTAGTATGGGACTCTGAGAGAACTCATTCATTAACTCACCGGTGGAATCGAGTTCAGGATATTCAGGTTTCTTGGTAAACGCCTAGCCTCTTTACCACTCATTTGATAACATTCAACAGTCAACATTTCTAACTCAGCCAATCTACGATATATTTGCATAACCTCAACCACCCTCTAATGGTTAAGCGTTCACAATGAAGTATGACGGTTCTGGGTATGATTTTCTTGTATGGGTAATGGATCGGAACTGCTGAAGATACTCATACTATGACGAGACGTATGAATTCGTTTAAAAGTGAATGCATAATGAGTAGTGTACTAACTGAACAATCATAGTTGTCAGCCTAGACACAAGTAAATATAATTAATTATCATTTGAATGCACGAACTGTACATACATTTGAAATATGAACATTTATTTTCCATGTTTCTTAGGATATCTTCTCTTTCCATAAGTGATTCTTTTTGATCAAAATGAATGAAAAATTCGATCATATACAAAATTTTATAATCTAATTAAACAACGTTTCGTAAATAAGAAAAGATAGATTTTCGCTGTGATACCTAGAGGCCCTGGGTTTGAATTCATTACAGATTGATGTCAGTTGGGTATCATTAAAAACCCGGAAGAACTAGACAGCTGTTTCACATTAGTATTAGACTCCTGACGAATATACACCTTCGAATCATACAGGGAATTCACTTCAGGACCTTCGGGTCTCATGATAAATGTTTAACCTTCTACGCTACTGGTTCACCTGGTGTACAGTGGTAGAAATCCTCTTACTTCTGTTAATTTATCACATAGGGTGACAGTCATTGATTGTTATAAGTGACAACAGTCTCACTCCTTGCATAGGTGCAGTCCACCTGTAAGGACTTCTCCAAACATCACTTCAGTATAAAAAGGAGATAATATGATAATAAATTTTAGAGAAGAATTCATATAATGTATATGATATTTTGTAAAATGAATCAATAAGATTTATTAATTTGCATGTCCAGTGTAAACATTATAATGATTTTACTAAACAGTAATAAAATAGATTGAAAATAAGTTTTCACGTGAGAAGTATTTTAAAAATTCAGTCATCACTGTTTAATTGATTGAATTGACTGCTTACATTAGGTCTAAAGAGATTACCTGAATTGCTTGTTGATGACGATTTCTCGGCTTGATCGACCGTCTTCAAATAATTGTCTACAGAAAGTGAAATTATCATTGACAGTCAACATGAACATAAACTTGTCAATATATGCTTAGATATTTCTCCAAATCTAAAATTTTTAGCAACAAAAGATATTGAATATAACTGTTTGAAAGAAGTGAGTTTAATTATTACTGTGAACATCAACAATAAAATGCAGGTATATTCAGCTAGTAAGTTTTAAGTATCATGCAATATATGTACTGAGTTCCACATATCAGTTACGATTTAAGTTTGATCATATCTAAGGAGCCGGTAAAAAATAAACACTCCAACTATAAATAATTAACTTGTAATTTCTATTTATCAGTTTTAATGTGTCTCATTTAACACTTTTTAGTCAAAATCTTAAAATATATAATACATTATAATTATATTTTCATATTGATACAGTCTTGACATTTATTGAAATACAATACATACACTTATTTTTGAGTATTATGTATAACGATATTTCATTTGTTATCAGTTAAATGAACTTAGATAATGAAATGTAAATGTTATCATTAAACAGTGAAACCTACTGATTTCTAAATCAAACTGTAATCTTTGATCCCATTTTGTTTTTAATTTAACTTTCAGATCATGAATATCTACGATGATGTAATAAAAAACACATTAATTAACTATACAAGTTGTAAAAGGAACTTGAAATAAACTATTATCACTGTAGAAAAAATTATTCGTAACAAAAATATTCCCATTTATGCATATGGAAAAAAAATGAAAGAAGTGAAGAGATATTCTCATTGTTGATCGGTTTTTCATCTTTACTTTGACACTAGTACATTCTATGTAAAATTTACAAAAACGAAATCGGTCAGTTAGAATTCTATCCTTTCTATGCTGATGATACATTTAGTTCTTACAAATGAAATGGACTAAAATAATATATAAAGAAGAGTTAACAGCGTTCACTCATCAATCTTATTTATCGTAGATGCAAAAAAAAATAATGATAATATGTTGTTAATAAAAATGACTAGCTGGTACATTAAAGAGTTGTATATATACATATAGAAGATCAACATCACTTGGCCCATATACTCATTTCTACAGTTCAGCGCCATTAAGATAAAAGAAATTTAGTAAGAAGCCCAAGGCACACTGTTACATACATCTCCTTTAAGGATATTGTGGAGAAAAAATTAACCACGATTCACAACATACTCAAGATGAACTCGCACCCACTTAATCTCATCAATAAGCATATGATACCAATATAAACAAAATAAAAAACATAACAGTCTCTATGAAAAACGCTTAACCTGAATCCCTAATTCTTAGATGATAATATCAATGAAATCACTATGCAACAAACTACATAGTTACATTTAAG
This sequence comes from Schistosoma japonicum, assembly GCA_025215515.1. Lineage (NCBI taxonomy): Eukaryota > Metazoa > Platyhelminthes > Trematoda > Strigeidida > Schistosomatidae > Schistosoma > Schistosoma japonicum. Next base: position 45,165,168 of record CM046063.1, on the reverse strand, counting down.
GGGTTGTTGTGGAGATAGTTAATTTATTAATGCTGATATCACGAATTGATCTGAACCAGACAACCATTGATCACCTGGAAGCACTGGACAGCTGTTTCGTCCTAGTATGGGACTCCTCAGCAGTGCGCATCCACGACCCTGGTGGGGATCGAACCCAGGACCCTCTGGCTCCGCGACGAGCGCTGAGGAGTCCCATACTAGGACGAAACAGCTGTCCAGTGCTTCCAGGTGATCAATGGTTGTCTGGTTCAGATCAATTCGTGATATCAGCATTAATAAATTACATAGTGTTGTGAACAGTTTTTACTACATCCAAGATCCACACCATATTCTGTAACGATCTCATCTAAGAAACGAGAAATGAGGACAAACTTTGTGAATTCGCTTCATCCATGTGTATCTACCAATTCAACTGCGCTTATGGAGTCAATTAGATTCAGTTGACGATTTGGTAAGTGTATTACAAAATTCGCAAACATCACCGAGTACAGATGAGTGAAGGGCAGCTATAAAAAATACACAGCTTCATACTTTTACACTTAATTGAAATGGTACATAAAGTAGGAGTAAAAAGCTCTTTTAAAACAATTCACTGAATCCCAAATAATTTTTTGTATGCTTTACATTTATATATTTTACACCAGCAACATATGCAGGTAAAGACGGACAGTGTAGCAGCTTCTGCAACAGTAGGCTCCAATATACACTTGGGAAAAGCCAGGATTCTTAGATTCGACACAGCCCAACGAGCCCTAACCCAGTTACACTTGACGCAGAATCTCTGGATGTGTGGGGACTGTCAAATATCTGGACTGCATCATCGATAAACAAGGGGAATTCGATGCTGATGTAAAGTCACGGTTTAATAAGACAAGAGGACCATTTTTACGATTGAAGAACAGCGGAAACTCAGACCAGCGGTGAACCAACATCGATTTTAGAGTTTCGAATTCAAATGTCAAGATAGTCTTATTGTATCAAGATAAAACTTAGCGACTTACCAAAGGCATCTATCAAAAGATACAAAAATTTATAAACATCAAAATATTTTTAATCCATTGACCAGATACCAACAACAACAACCAACTGTGGCAGGGAACAAATTAACTTTCAGCCCCGAAAGAAATTAATAAAAGACTCTGGAGGTGAATAAAATATAGATTGAGGGAACTATAAAACTGCTTTATAAGACAGGCACTAACTTAGAATTCTTAAGGTTGAAGGAAAAGAGGAAGACCAACTGAACCCATTGTGCGGGGAATCGGAATCAGATGTGAAAATGAACAGAGGTTGTGGGAGGGATGTAAGGGAGAATCCAGGACAGAGTTGGTTAAAGAATGAGGGTCGGCTTTCTATGCTTTACGTGGGATTACAGACACCACCTAATCCATCTTAGTATTTTCATTACTTTGCTAATCTTTCTTAGTGACTTTTATAAACACTTACAATTTGGTAACTATATAATATATCATATATAATATACCATTCATTGTTTTTTAACGTTGATTTTATTACCGTTCGTAAATTTTATATAGAATGTACTAGTGTTAGAGTAATGATGAAAGAACAATTGACAAACGAAATATTTCTCCATTTTTCTCATCTTTTCAAAGAACATTAATATTACAAATGTATAAAATTCTAATGTAATCATGTTTCTAGTTCATTAAAATAAAATGTGTATACACTTCTGTACCACCAAAGTAGTTGATGAAGATGTTGATTCCAATATAACAGACATAAAATGACAAATTCCCAAATAGAATTACGCTGAAATTTTCAAAAGAAATCTACAAGTAAGCTTTTCTAACTATTGTACAGTATAGGAACAAATAAACACAGTGTTTAAATGAAAACATAACATTTCTCAATTAACATATAAGAGACGTGCAATCAACCTCAAGGTTGCCGCGAATTTAAACTAACATGCATGCCAAAGGCAATATGGATATGCCTGGAAGAAGACATGCTTAGGTTTGTTACCACAAAATGGTATGGATTAAACAATCACTGACCACAATGAAACATCAAACAGTATAATACTAGTCAACATTGCGCATCCACGACCCTACCAGGGATAGAACCCACAGCCTCTGACTACTTAACAGCTGGTTTGCCACTAGACCACTGAGCCAGCTTTAAACAGTTGGTATTACAAATTCAGTCAATTCGCGATATACAGATGGTCAACGTCGTGACAGACATATAGGGATGCTGTATTAAATATACTATATACAATTGTATATTATTGGTTTATGTTATAATAATGCATGCATGTGAGTGAATAATCGGCTCATTGATAAATCAAATGGATTATCGTACCTGAGTAATAGATTAAGATAAATCTAAGAGTATCAGTAAATATTGTAATGTGGATGAATTAGAATTGATAAAATCAGCCATTTCCCCTCCTTAATATATAACTGTGTTGTCGGAAATCGAAAACCAAACTCATATTCACTTTGTCGTCACAGATTTTATATTTCACAATCGACGGTATTAAGCTGTTGCTACAAACACTGAATACTCTGTCCAAGCTCCTGGTAAAGAGTTTATCTGTGTCAGCAAAGTCAAGTACACAAAATTATGTTTTGACGTCGAAAGTAATTGCGAATTCATTATCGTATTTTGACTTTGATAAAGAAAGAGGAATAAATTTCGCAACGTGGTTCAAGAGACATGAGAACATATTCATAAATGACTGAAAATAGTAGGCTGACGATTAAAGACTAAGACTTTTGCTTCGAAAGCTTGGTGTATCTGAGCATGAGAAATATTGTAATTATATTCTTTCGTAATAAGTGGCCGATCTCAGGTTCAAAGACATTGTGGAGCGCGTAAGACGCATGTCTGAAAAAAGGTCATTTCTCTTTGACACCAGATACAACTGTTTCCAACTAGTTAAAATAAAACCTCAAGATGACTAATTGACATATGCTAGTCCAGTAAGTCGCCAGTTTGAACGGTTCCAATTACCTGAGACGACCGCAGATCAGTTCAAGTGTCTTGTATTTGTTTGTGGATTAAAGTCGCTCGTAGATACTGATATATGTACTGGTATTTTAGCCAGGATTGAAGTTGGTCTGGATATAAGTCTATAGTCTGTGTCAGAGAGTGTCAACATGTGGTGAACCTGAAGTAAGATACACAGACAGTGGAAAGGCGCAACTACATTGAAAATAACGCCTTCTATAAGTGCACACAGAGAAAAGAATTAATGCAGCTAATCATGTGAAGCATAGAATGAACCAGAAGGCATAGTGATGGCGTTACAGTAAGTGTCGTTTTTCTAGCGCGTGTCCTTTTAAAAAGAATATTTGGAAACAGGGCCAAGTTCAAAGGTGATGCAAACCCACAGTGAAGAAAAATGACCGTCTTAATGATTTCTGAAAGTTCAATACCTAGAATAGGCATTATGACATATCACGTAATTCTCATGTTCCTCTGCAAACACGAGAAGTAAGTTTCTCGGCTAAGAGAAATTTGTAACAGTTTATTACACGAGTAAACTTATTAAGTCACAAGTACATACCAGGTCAGATATTACTACAATTTCAGAGGCAACATGGTCAAGCATTGGAAGATCAAAGTTGCCATCCTATGTCTTAAGACGTCAATAGTGCTAAGGGGAAAGACCTAATTCTTTTTGATTAAGTTCACTTTTATCTTATATTTTGTAAAAAGTCTCAGTCAGATAAATGTTATATGTGATCACAGGCCTGTTAAGCCAAAATGGATTGATGGGCAAATTGTTACGATAGTAGGTAACTTGGAATATAAAGTAAAGATGGGCAACTTAAATATAATGCAATATATATATATATATATATATATATATATATATATATATATAGAACATAGCTTACGGTCCAGTTTTCAGTTGTTATCTACGTCTACACAGCCTACGTTATCTAAAACTTACTTCGCTCTGATAATCATTTCTTTCCATATGCTGATGCATAGGTGATGTAGGTTGTTGTATATGAAAGTTGCCATGGTAACTCTACATTGGGAGGGCGGTCCATCATTATTTTTTTAAGTTACAGTTGATTAATAATTCGCATTATATTTAAGTTGCCCACCTTTATATTATATATATATATATATATATATATATATATATATATATATATATATATATATATATATATATAACTCGAGTTATCATGCCTGAGAGTAGTCTAAGACAAAGGAAGAAGTAATAGTAGATGAATGAGAATCGATAGAATCTGCTATCCTACCTTGAGATAGAACAAATATATCCCAGTTACGAGTATCATTTAGGTTAAGGATTATGAATTTAAATTAAAAATAAATTTTAGGTATTAGAGATATGATTTTGTGTTGGAAATCAGGGTAAGAAATGGGTCTTATTGTGCGCATAATAGTAAAACAATTGGAACTCTACACCTAAACATGTAGCCTGAGCTCTTTCTGTCAACAGTATTCATAAGAAGTTGAGTCAGCTGAAAGACTTCTGTCACCAGGACTAGCACAGGAAATTCATAATTCTGTCTTAATTACACCGACCTAAAGTAACCCATTCAGCTGTAAAGTTGGTGGGGAAAACGATACTTAAAAAAATGTATAAACAAGGATATACTTTGAGATATTTCAGCAAACGTTTTTAGCGTTACAGTGTTTGACACAACGTTGTACCTTGCTTTACATTTCGTTTTTTTAATCCCCTTCTGCAACACTGCTGAGTTTATGTTCGGAAATACTATTGAGACGTAAGGCTGGAACGGAATTTGTTGTATGGATTATCAATTGTAATTGGATTCAGAAAACTTAGTTAAAAGTAGAATTTTTCGTAAGGTCGGGTAAAATATAGAACGACGTTGATCAACATGTAATGTAGTTCCGGAATTGATATTTTGGTTAAAAATTTCTTATCAAGTTAGAAATCTGAAGTTACAAGTAGAGTTAGAACCCAATTCACATGAAAAATAGTACCTGTGAATAGTGGTATTGTTATTTTAGAATACGTTTTAGCAATGTTAATGAAACACTGTCTCATCATATTAAGCCTTGCCCATAAAAGCCTATATATATATATATATATATATATATATATATATATATATGATTGAGGGTTAAAAACACTGTGGTGTACATTCTATGTTGATAAATCATCCACTTTTAGTAAGGATTTTCATGTAGGGGTGGGGTACGATGAAGTTTGTTGTAATGGGTCTTCACTTCAAATTAACTGGAAAATGACCTGTCAGCTTTCAGTAGCATGGATGAATTCCTTTATTGTCTTTGCTTATTGACTTAATAGCTTTACTTCCACTACTAAATTATGAATCACTTGTTTACTATGTTATGACAATACATTCTCCGTAATGTAGTCGTGTATTTGCTAAGTTACCTATTCATAAATACTGTCTTGACATGGAGTTAAATCGGTGAGTTAATTGAAACGGTGACTGTCCAATTAGTAAACTGAGTGTGAATATTTCAAGCATTTCTTTTGTTCGTTTCGGCTGTTCATATCTAACAATGTATAATCTAAGAAATCTGGAGTGTTATTTTATGTTTGTTTGATTATGTTTTTAGTTTTGAAAATCGTTCACACGGTTATCAGCAGTGTTAAACTGAGTGTTATCACTGCTGACAAGTTCCATACTTTGATGAGATAGTCATTCAGTGCAATTTAGTTTTCAGTGGCATCCAACTGAGATTAATCTATGAGAAATACAAACAACAAGTAATACTGCTTTTAACTAGATTGTCAAGTCTTTACTCGAATATACAACAATATTTGTATGTTAGTAAAATCAATTTACGAGTCAATGATACAAGCAAGTAATTGAATATCAATCTCTATAAAAATTATCTTTAATTACTATATTTAGTATTCGATAATTTCTTTTAAACTTACAGTCTAAATGTTCATTACTAGTTCTTTGATTCTTCAAGTGTTTGATAGTTCCTTAAGTAAGAATCTGTAACAAATTAACACACACAATTAAAAAATTTTTTCTGGGAGATTTTTATTCATTTTATATATTTTACTATTATATCACATCATTGAAAGGGATAAATAACCATAACTTATTCAAATATTCAATATACTCTTATGGTTGAAGTCTATGTAAGTATTATATACTGAATTATATGATAGTAACATAAAATTCTATAATATTTCAGGGCATTAACATTCATGAGTGTGTATACATAGACTTATTTTACAAGTTATTTTATACTGTTTATCATAAAATCCTTCATTACGTAACACTATAGATACACTTCAGTTTAGTATGTTGATGAGAAGTTAGCTGCGAGAACTACAGACAGACAGACAGATACAACGCAGAACTTCGTACGTACGTACATCAGTTCAGGTCGCCATACCACATCAGCACAGAGACGCAACTGTCAGTTCAAATCCAAGAGTGATAGCGATAGTAGAAGTATAAGCAGTAATGCAGAAAATTAGGGAGCGAAGATATGATTCGAAAAGTATTATTCAATCAGATAAATTTGAAAGGAGAAAGATAGAGAATTCGGAAGGTTAGATTTTGAGAGAACACAAAGAGTGGATGCACCTGCGCCATTGTGAACGATTCTGAGCCATGTCGTTCAAGGTCTCTAACCATTGGTGACTTTCGTCTCGCGGACCCCAACCACGCAGCCTACATCTACCAACATGACTACAAATAATAAACAATTATCAATAATCATATACGTATAGCAACTTCGATTATTTTAATCGTTTTCCATATACTATTGATGTGAATGTTTTGTTGATTTAATTCACTTATTCACCTCTATTAGTTTATCACAAATAGATAAACAGAAAAGAGATAGAATATTTTTCGAAAACAATAGAAAGATAACAAGTAGACACTTCAGTTATGTTTTTTTCTTGAAACAACTGCTATAAAATTTAAATTAAATTTGTGTGTGCAAAACGAAACTTTAGTGAACTCTTCCTTACGCTGATGACTAATAATTTTAAGATTAGCTTACTTAATAATTTTCGATACCGTTCTTCACTTCTTTATTATGTGAATTTCACTCAGTTACTTATTGCTTTTACTTGTATTTGTTACTACGTAACATACGTTACTTATCTCCTTAACTCTATATCCATATTCTTCTCAGTATTTATTACGTTTTATACCATTTTTATATAGTTGGACTGTAAATAACCAATTATGTGATCTTTGAACTGATTTACACCTACATGTCAGTCTGAAATTCATCGAGTTTTTTCAAATCTAAATCATGTACAAGTGTTTTATTTTAATGACTATAATTGAGTCTAGGTTGCATGCAGCTGATGAGAAACAGTGAAATAAAAATGAATTCATGTACAATCCTGCTACAAGTGTTACTCTTGCTTTACTAAAACTTGTAAAGGAGATAAACTGTATTAAAAAGGATATATGTTTTCAATAAACTCAGTAAATGTAAATGGTAGAATGTTTTAACCAATTGTAAAATGTTTGCATGAAACTATGAAACACAAACAAATGAAAGCAATATACTGCAGTACTTACTTATTGTTTTAGCATTAGCATTGGTATCTGTAAGAAAAACCATTTAGATGATCATCGCAGAAAAATAATTACATGTCTGAATAGAAGAAAGGTTACTTTATACTCTTTTAAACACTATCTGATCAACTAATAAAATTATAACGTCTTGCTTTCATAATATTAACTTATCAGTTCAATTCTCAATGCAGTTTCAACTAATTTCTTGGACGAAATCACATTCAAGAAAGATATAAAGAAATTTCCTTAACGATTTTAATATTCGGTCTCATAAAATATTTTCATTAGTTTAACGTCTGAACTCAACGTTCGAAAATAGAATTTTCTTTTTGGCTACTGAGACTCCTTATAGTTGAGGTTTTGGTTTCATTCTTTGTCCATTAGTCATGGTCAGTATTCATTTTTGATAAGCGTTTATCGCAATTGAAGTAATAGGCCTTGCATTGGATCATCGGGGTATATTCCTCTACCATGGTAGCATAAATAATGAATTAAATTTCTTTTACTGCTTAGTGTGACCAAAATTTAAAAATTCGTATATAGACCATTTCTAGATGGTTTTCTATTAAGTGAAACAGTTTAGCCTTCTCTTTAATATGACATCTAAAAAATAAAGTTCCGAATTATTCTCTGATTCTAACGTAAAATTAATTCCCTGATGACAGTAAATGGATTTATTCAAAATAACCTTAAAATCACTTTTTTCAAAAGTGACGAACGTGTCGACCACACTACTTTTATATATGTGAAAGTTACCAATTGTTGGTCTCACTATCGTGTTCTCTAGATTTGTCATGAAACAGTCAACATGAAGCTGACACAATGGCTAATCCTATAATTACACAGTTCATTGGCCTGTAGAACTCATTTTCAAATTCGAACTTTACCTTGAAGGTGCATAGTAAGAATAGTTCTTTTAAATACCACTTTGGTATATCAATATTAAGGTTGTTATCTTTAATATAGTCACATAAAAAGCACATTTTACGCTTAAATCATCTCGTATTTCGAGTGTGTACATTTGAAAAATCTGTTAAATTACTGATATATAGTGTAGTTTGTCAGTAGTATTGTTTCATATATATCTTTGTATTATTTTTATTAGCCGATTTAGTTGATTCCATATCTTTGTGTTGTATAAAGCCAATTACATCACCTTTTGAAATTTATAACTTACAGCTAGCTAATTGCCAAATCCATCTAGCTTCATACAACCTTTCCAACTGATTATTTTCTGTAAATTTCAAGAGCAGATGATTACTGTTAAAAATTGAAGACTTAATTTATTCTGTAAAAGACAGTTGATAATCATTTTGTTTTATCGTTTGTACAATGAAGTGATCAACTTTAGTCTACAAGTATATTTTTCATCAAAATGACTAGTTCAATCGTGAGTATTAATGGATTTGATCATAATATACATAGAGCAAATAAACATAATGTCTTCTTACTTGACATATTTTATTACTTTATTTGTTATAGCTGCCCTTCACTCATCTGTACTCGGTGATGTTCGCGAATTTTGTAATACACTTACCAAATCGTCAACTGAATCTAACTTGACTCCACAAAAGCAGTTGAATTGGTAGATACACATGGATGAAACGAATTCACAAAGTTTGTCCTCATTTCTCGTTTCTATGATGAGATCGTTGCAGAATATGGTGTGGATCGTGGATGTAGTAAAAACTGTTCACAATACTTTGTAATTTGTTGCGTAGTGATTTCATTGATATTATCATCTAAGAATTAGGGATTCAGGTAAAGCGTTTTTCATAGAGACTGTTATGTTTTTTATTTTGTTTATATTGGTATCATATGCTTATTGATGAGATTAAGTGGGTGCGAGTTCATCTTGAGTATGTTGTGAATCGTGGTTATTTATGATACTTTCTTCATTAAGCAAATAATAGTGTAGTAGTCAACCCATAAAGTGTTCATGTTGCATCCAGAAGGTTTTGTAGTTTGATCCATGGAGGGGTTATGGATGCATACTGCTAAAACGTCTTCATACTAGGGTTAAACGGATGTCCAGTGTATCATAAATGTCAATGGTTGCATGATTTAGATCAGTTCAATATTTCAGATTAATATTCAACAATCTCAACAGTACTCAATTATAATTAATGTAATGTATAAGATAAAGTTTAGCTCACCATTGATGAAATCTTTCTCTCCATTTTCAATTTCATACGTACTTAGGTCAATCAATGTAGAATCTTATTAATAGACAAAATACATTCATACGTAATGATATATGAATAATAATCTAAACACAGATGCTTCATTATCGTTGGCGTATTAAATTTATACAAATTTTCTAATTACACGTCGAATTATTCGACTTTTCTTATTCTTAGTCAAAGGCTTGACTCGTCATTGTATTTACAATAACAATTCGAAGATGGACACATTAACATACACATATGTGTCACTCTTTAAAAGACACTTAAATACATTCCCACTATCGCATCAAATCTGTTGCATCTTCTTTTTTACATTACTCAGGTGGACAATATGGACTGGGTGATTGATATTTAGATGTAACTTTGATTTTTATTAATTTTCCCCAAAGATGGTAAAACCAGATTGATTCCTCCACCCCCACCCTCGAGATGAAAACGTTGAAATCATTAAGTTTTAATCCCTGAGACTATTTCAAATAGAATTTGTACTTCAAATATTTTCTGTTTATTTGGAGCCCTATTTTTGTCAACATATTCAATAAAATTTTACGAATTGTCTTATAAGCGTTTGACTATTATTCTCAATTACTTACATTTAAATTGTTCAAGTTCTGTGCATGCATCAATGTATTTATTTAGTTTTGTGTTTATACTGCCTAAAAGAAGTTACAGAGATTGTTATATGTAGTTGAATTATTTCAATAAACTAGCTTGTCTTCGTGTAGATTCGTTGAGTAGATTCAATTGCAAATATTAATCAGTAATATCGTTATCAAGGCTTGACTTGATAATTTGAAATAGAAAAGAAACCCTCATGATTCATTCTACCTGGGCATTTTTTATAAACACATCACACATCTAACCCATACGTTTAATCTCACTCTAGAAACATATTTACGAATTAACTTTTTCCTTCACACACATCTTTGACATACTTTACATTTACTTGATCACACTGGTCTATGTAGTTAACTTTGTAATTATTACTTTGGTGTGATTTGTTTCAACTCCGTCCGCAGCTCTTCTAGTGTTGCTCCCGGTCCCAAGCCCAGGTAAAGGAGGAGGGTTTGGCATAGGGCTAACATACCTATCCAGTAAAACAAAAGTTTGCTAAAAATACGCTAACCAGATTAAACAAACTAAACCATTTGAACTCTGCCCTGGGAGTGGAAGGAATGTTTATGACGCTTCACGATGAAAGTCGAGATTCTTCGGAGGTCATGAGGCCGATGACCCCTCCCTTCTAAAGACCAGAGCAAAAATTTTTATAGGTACATGGAATGTTCGGACAATGTGGAAGACAGGGAAGATCAGCCAGATAGTAGCAGAAATGAAGATATACAACTTGACTGTGCTCGGGATCAGCATTGGACTCAAACTAAACAGAAAACATTAGCTACGGGAGAGGTGCTACTATACTCCGGGCACAAAGAGAAAAATGCCCCACACACCCAAGGAGTCGCTCTGATGCTGTCCAAGAAAGTGCGCACTGCACTTGTAGGATGGGAACCACATGGACCCAGGATCATCAAAGCATCTTTCAAGACAATGAAGAAGGGGATTACAATGAACATCATCTAATGTTATGCACCCACCAACGACGGCAACGATGAGGACAAAGATCAGTTTTATGATAGGCTGCAGTCAATTGTAACGAAGTGTCCAGGAAAGGATCTGATAATCCTGATGTAGGACCTAAATGCCAAAGTCGGAATGAATAACACCGGATACGAAGACATCATGGGACGACAAGGACTGGGAGAAAGAAATGAAAATGGTGAAAGATTTACAAATCAATATGCTTTCAACAAAATGGTCATAGGTGGTACAATATTCCCCCACAAACGGATCATACTACAGAGAATCAAAATGATCATATATGCATCAATAGAAAATTCAGAAGATCAATGGAAGATGTGAGAAACAGGAGAGGAGCTGATGTAGCTTCAGACCACCTAGTGGTTTCCAAAATGAAGCTGAAGCTAAAGAAGCAATGGATAACCAGAGTAACAGCATTACAACGGTTCAATACAGCCTCTCTTCGAGATACTGACAAATTCAAGGAATTCAAAATAACTCTCAACAACAGGTTTCAAGCCTTAAAAGATCTGCTGAAAGAGAAAGAAACCACTATGGAGGACAACTAGAAAGGAATCAAAGAGGCACTAACTTCAACTTGTCAAGAGGCTCTGGGTTGCAAGAACTACCATCATAAGGAATGGATTTCCACAGAGACCCTAGTCAAAATTCAACAAAGGAGGAACAAGAAGGCAGAAATCAACAACAGCCGAACTAGAGCAGAAAAAATCAAGGCACAAAATGAATACACTAGAAGCAAATAAACAAGTAAAGAAGAGCATTAGAGCCGACAAACGGAAGTTTATCGAAGGCCTTGCAACGACAGCGGAGAAAGCTGCAAGAGAAGGAAATATGAAACAGCTATGTGACACAACAAAGAAAGTGGCAAGCAAATATAGTAGATCAGAGCGACCGGTCAAGAACAAAGAAGGCAAGTCAATCACCGCGATTCAAGAACAAACGGACAGATGGGTAGAACACTTTATGGAACTCCTGAGTAGGTCAGCCAGACTGAACCCACCAGATATCGAAGCAATATTTACACATTTCCCGATAGATGTCACTCCACCAACGATGGAAGAAATCAAGATAGCCATCAGACAGATCAAAAGTGGGAAAGCAGCAGGACCTGACAATATACCAGCTGAAGTATTCAAGTCAGATATAGACATAACGGCAAGGATGCTCCACATTTTATTCAAGAGGATCTGGGAGAAACAAGTGCTGGAAGACTGGAAAGATAGGCGCCTTATAAAGATACGAAGAAAAGAGATTGGAGCAAATGTGAGAATTACAGAGTGTTAGGGATTCATATTCCCTAAAAATACAATGGTTGACTAATTAGATGAAAGAAGTTGCATTGAGTTTTTATAAGACTGATTTGTAGACTTTCATCAGTTATTTTTATTTCAATGTGAGTTCTACTCTTAAATACACTTGACAGTATTTCATTGTATTAATTAAATGTTAATGATTTCACTTAATGAATAATCATTGTAAATTGATTGATATAAAAATCGATGTATCATGAAAATACAATTCGCTGGTTCGCTGGTTCACTAGTCTCGTCTCAGTTTTGCTCCATAATGCAATCTTCCTACAAGCCTAGTCTTTTGTAATAGCTGTGGGCTGGAAAGGGAACAAGTTGCGGTATACGTCTGAGGTACAATTATCAGAGATAGCGTTCGCTCATACAATCCTCAAATAACTAGCAACACAACACGGAGGGATCAGATTATTGTCAATACCATGGAAAGTCTTCAACTAAGTGTTGTTGAACAGAATGAAAGATACAGTGGATGCTCAACTTCGATATCAACAGGTTGGTTTCTGTAAAAATCGGTCGTGCACAGACCAAATCGCAACACTACAGATCATCGTTGAACAATCGATTGAATGGAAATCGTCACTGTACATCAACTTCATCGACTATGAGAACGGCGTTTGACAGCGTAGACAGGAGATCACTATGGAAACTTCCTTCGACACTACGGCCTACCAGAGAAACTCGTCAACATCATCCGAAATTCTGACGACGGACTACAGTGCAAAATCGTGCATGGAGGACAGCTGACAGATGCATTCCCAGTAAGAACCGGTGTCAGACAAGGCTGCATGCTCTTGCCTCTTCTCTTCCTTCTAGTAGTTGATTGGATCATGAAAGCCTCCACATCTGAGGGAAAGCACGGACTTCAATGGACAAGTAGGATGCAACTTGATGATCTGGACTTCGCGGATGATCTAGCTCTTTTAACCCATACACACCAGCAAATACAAGTGAAGACAACCAACGTAACAGCAACCTCAGTATCAATAGGCCTGAACATACATAAGGAAAAGGGCAAGATCCTCAAATTCAACACAGAGAGCACCGACCTAATTGAACTTGATGGTGAAATTCTGGAAGAAGTGGATACCTTTACATACCTGGGGAGCATCATCGATGAATAAGGAGGATCCGATGTAGATGTAGGGGCAAGGATCGGCAAAGCAAGGGCAGCATTTCTACAGCTGAAAAATATATGGGACCTTCAAACAACTGTCAACCAATCGCAAAGTTAGACTCTTCAATTCGAACGTCAAGACAGTTCTTCTGTATGGAGCTGAAGCGTGGAGAACTACTGCAAACGTCCTCAGGAGGGTACAACTGTCTATGCAGAATATTGAATGTCTGTTGGCCGGAAACCATCAGCAATAGCCTACTATGAAAGAGAACAAACCAACTTCCAGCTGAAGAGGAAATCAGGAAACGACGTTGAAAATGGATAGGACATACATTGCGTAAATCATCAGACTGCATCACTTGACAAGCACTAACTTGGAATCCTGTTGGAAAACGGAAAAGAGGAAGGCCAAAGAACACCCTGCGTCGAGAACTGGAAGCAGACATAAAAAGGATGAACAGTGACTGGAAACAGCTGGAAAGGATTGCTCAGGACAGAGTTGAATGGAGAATACTGGTGAGCGGCCTATGCTCCTCCGAGAGGGGTAACGAGCGTAAGTAAGTAAGTAAGTTAGTGATTTGTTTCATTTGTTCCACTATTTAAACTTGTGTTAATTGATCCACTTATTTGTTCATTCTTTGAAGAAGTAACTTTACTTAAAGCCACAAAATGTTGACAATTTAGAGTACTAACTACCTTATTTCTACTGTACAAATATTGTATTATTCATTATAAATAATAATTAAGTAGTGAATTTCACCATATAAAGAATTTTCATTTACAACACAATTTGAATTTTGTTTCTATGCCTAAAGTGTTGAATTGTCTAAAATTTATTCACATAAATAACAAAATATGAATTGAAATTAACAGACAGCTTGTTAATTTTAATGAGATAATTTTTGATAGTGTAATAGAAAGACAAAGTAGTTGAACTGAATTATGCAAAGGTGTATTTCAGTTAAACATTTTGAACAGTCTGATTACATGCATACATTTGTCAAGGCACATAAATGCTTGTATATACATACATATGCAAATACTTATACATATATATATATATATATATATATATATATATATATATATATATGGGAAAAGAAAAATAAAAAGTCAAATTAAATAAAAGGTTTAATGCCTACAATCTGATAATTGAAAAAATATGATGAGACAGATGATAAGGTTAAAAAATTGTCATACCATCAAGAAATTGTAATAATTATTAACGGTTACTAGGGCATATTCAAGATTATAGCAAACTACTGTTTATAAATAGGAAGATTAAATTTTCTAATAGCCAGGGCTTCTATAAATATAAAAACACTAGTGGGACTCCTATACAACGTTTTAAAATATTAAGTTTAAAGGCCATGTTAATTACATGTTTTCTTATAGGTTAGCAAAATTTCCTATTCACAGAGCCGAATCTTACAGCTTGATGCTTTTTACTTTTGAAGCCGCTCAGATGCGTGTTTCCACCCCATTTTCAATTACAATTTTCGATTACTTCTCTCTATGTATACGTGCATATATATATACATATATATTGGTATGCACTTTTAACAGAAAGCAGTATAACTAAAAGCCAGTAATGGAAATCATCAT
The DNA here is from genome assembly GCA_025215515.1 of Schistosoma japonicum. Taxonomy (NCBI): domain Eukaryota; kingdom Metazoa; phylum Platyhelminthes; class Trematoda; order Strigeidida; family Schistosomatidae; genus Schistosoma; species Schistosoma japonicum. The sequence goes on along the minus strand of CM046063.1, from coordinate 45,149,847 downwards.
TACAAAGCATTAGTAACCACTACAAACGTTAAAAATTTATGTGCTGTATGTAATTAGTGAATATATAATTTCTAGTAGGTAAAAAACATTTAACCAGCTTACAGAACACTTTATAAAAAAGTCAGCATTATTTTAAATCTTACTTGAAATTTCAGCTGTCACTAGACATTGCACTCCTAAATTTAACGAAAATCACTATAATTAATTTTTGTTCCAAAAACCTGTTATATAAAGCTTAATAGTTAGCTACTAAGCAGTCAACAAATTACAAACTTGATGAATGACAATATATTCACTAATGGTGTTTAGATAGTTAGCCAACGTTATTCAGTAACTGATGGATTAATATGGTTTTCGGTATATTGGCGCTTAAAGTGTAGACACAAACCGATACAATCTTGAGCAAAATTTAAAAGTAGTTTGTGACGTTTCTTCGTATAACTTCAATGATAGTGTATGTAATGTACGTGAAATTTGTGAATAGACGATCGAGTAAGTTGACACAAAGACGGATGTTAACAAAATTAAATAAAAATATTCCCGGGAACCCTGATGACTGTTTAGGTCTGATTATTAAAAATAGGAAGAAACAAAAATCAGTTCACCTTCCAAGAGAGTGCACCAGTATAGCGTTTCCATGGACAATATTAGATAAGTGCTTAATCCTTCCTGGTTTTCTTGCTCTTATCCAACCGACATCAGCCTTCAGTGAATGCAACAACTAAACATTATATATTAGTTATAAAATATGTAAGCGTATTAGCTATTTTTATTGTTTGATAAGTTTCTATAATTCTTTTTTTCGATATGATATTATGTAAGTAAAATTGTAAATGTATTCAATAGTAAAGTGTTAGTGTTGACTTACCAAGATAGCAGGTATATATGACAACTTCATACAACAAAATGAATTTCATTTTGGCTTCTAGTTACAATACACAAACAATTTTTCTTTTACTCATTAATTTATATACAAAACAACCATGGGAATCTGTTTCTGTATGAGAAAAGAAATTTATCCCAGTGATTACAGAAGTACATAGAAAATTGACCTGAAATATTAAGTAAGCACACTTAAAACATTATTAATTAAATAAAACATAATGCATCTGTTTTGTTTTCTGAAAAAAAAAAAGAAAAACAATGAAACACTTCATCGTATTAAACCTACGTTTAAAGAAAAAAAATAAGAAAAGAAACTTAATAATGGACATGTTAAACCAATTCTCCAGAAAAGTACACTTAGAAAATTAGATTTTTCTTTTCTTATTATAACAACAGTGCTTGATTTACTCTTAAGTTTAAGAGGAGTAAGAATAAACATTGATGAACAATAAAGGTGAATCCACTTCATTAAATTAGCTTCTCACCAACTGTACACATAGAATTCAGTATGCTCATACACGTGAAATTAAGATAATAAATAATAGAATTGTATAATTATATATATGAAAATTTAAGGACAACAATATACTGATATAGAATGACGGAGATAATAGTATAATTGAACACAGATTAACGCTAATTAGCATCAACATAACCTAGAGTTAATTATTAAAAAAAAGACAGTTAATAAATTAAAAGAAGTTACATAGCAAAATTGAAATAAAAAGATCGAAAATATGTTATGTTACAGTGGTAAAGGAAAAAATATTTAGATGTTTCATTTCGCGATAAATAAAGAAGCCTATTAGATTATTAAATAAAAAAAGAAGACGTTACAGAAGAAGAAAACAGTTCATCTGCAAAGAGTCATATACGTATACTTATGGACAATTTACTAAATAATAAGTGTCTATAATAAAACACAGAAACATTACATTCTTAAATTTCTTCGACTTGTCATCTACGACATTATTGCATCATCACTTGACAAAGTTGTCAACATCACGTAAACGTTCTCACGTATCAGATGTAACAAGTTAAAACAACAGTCATTTAAAGGAATTCGATGTAATGTAATGGACAATCATCAAATCTATGGATATTAAGAATATGAAGAATCACTGGTGATGGATAAATAACCTGCAAATCAATTCGAACATAGGAGAAAACAAAATAGGAAACTGTTAAGGTGCATTAAGACAATGATAAAATCAAAGGCTGAATATACTTATTTTGAACACAAAGATCAGATCGAATTGGGATAGTTGAATTATCAATGCCTATATTGTACACAAATTCCTAACGTGAATTCCATTTGAACTAATTCTTCTAATGATGTGGCTAGTTTTGACGGCTGATTTCCGAGGTGACGCATTACTTGAATTCAGCTGTCGAAGTGATTTGGAGCAACCTTTGAATGATCATGGAGGAGAGTGTTCAGATATCCGTTTGTAAAGTGCACGCTTTATGGGGTTGATGAAATTTCCATTATAAAACAAATAGGCTGCTAATCATGCATGGAATAGGTTGGCCTAAAGCATCTTTTTTTCTTGACACCTTGGATGAAGTCCCTGATGGAGAAGACAATGAAAAGTTCTGACAAACACAACATCCTATGAAGAAATTTTGTTATTCAGTTTAAAGGATTTTTACTGTCTTAAGTTTTTTGAAGTCGATCTTCATGAATATTGTTTTCTTCACCACGGTGGTGATAGTTCTGGTTTGTTGTTATGGTTATAAGTTCTTGTCAATGAGTCTATGGATTTAGAGGGAAGGGAAGGAAGAATCCACCCAATATTGTTTCGAGGATTTTACTTAATTCATCATTAGTTGTATCCAGGTTGCATTTTTCTAGCTTTTGAAGACAATGGATAGATTCAATTCCTATATATGATTAATGCTACTCAGTTTTAAATCTTAATATACTGCCCATTTAATGTTAGTTTCATATAAATCGATCTTTTAAATGATTTCTCTGGTCTTCGGTTTAATGAAAGATCAGTAAGATGGAATTCATAGTTCTCATCCAACTCCATTAAGTACTTGATTGAATGGTGTCCACTGTTAAATTCACGCAGAATCTCGTTAAGGATACCTGTCTTCAGGTCATAAGATGAAGGCGTAATTCATTTAGTCTTCCACAGAAACATAGTTTATCTATTGTTGGTCGAAAGCTGTATTTTCTAGATTGGTCATGAAAATATAAACTAAGAGAGGAATAAAGAGAAACCCCATTGTGACACAATCAACCTCCATGTCGTATTTTGTTTAATTCATTTCACTTCAATGACTTCAGTAAAGTTAAGTAGACATGAATTCGATTGTCTATTAATTAACTTGAAGGATTTTTAGGTGTTGACCTAATACGCTTTATCAGTAAGATAACTCTAAATACTATCACTAAAAGTTAATGATCTGTTTCACTTAAATTATTTTTTGGAATATATTCTTGTAATGGAATGTAGGCCGTTTCTTCTGTTTTACTAGTGTCAATACATTGACATATAAATGACAATTTTTATATGTAATTAGCGATAACATAGGAAAGATATCTAATAATTTTGTCTGTATCAGTAATACACTGTTTTATTGAAGGAGTCAAGTTGGGCAGAAGAATATGTTCTGATTAACCTAGCTTAACTGTTGATAAATAATTTTAAACTTCGTCTAAACAATATTTCATGTATCTTTCTTATTAAGTGGTCGTTTAATACTACCATAACTCATACACTACATTCCAACATTAAACAACAAATAGTATGTTACATCTTTTTCAGATTCTATAATAAACTAGATATTCTAATGTACCATAGGAGGCAGCAGGCTACCTTCAAGTTGTTAGTTATTGCAAGCGAGAAAATGTAACTTTAGTATGCAATGGTTATTGCACTAACTTATCCATTGCTCTGTTAAATTTAACTTTTCATAAATTATCAGATGTTCAGAATTTAATAGACTAAGTTAACAAGTTGTCGTCTCGATGGTATACAATGCCATCAAAATGAAGCTTATGTGCTTAAGCGGTTAATATTTACCAAAAATAAATAGTTGCGTAGGCGTTCCTCATGAACATGATTGTTTTAGTGGAGATAATTAGCTAAAGGCATTTAGTCATGAATCATTACTAGATTACAATACGACACGGATTGGACAGCAACTCCACCTACAGACTGATGGAATAGACTTTGTAAAACAAACTTATGTTCTACTTGAAATCAAATATATCTTCCTATTCACTGATCACTACCTTTTGATGCTTACCTTCTTATCACATGTTAGTTTAATAGGTGAAGACCCCTATGTTAAGACAAATAAAACTTGGTCATATCCAGGGTATTCTTCACACTTAAACAGTAATCATTTAAAGTCTGGTGGCGATAGACATGAGATGTCAATATGCTGCATAAATTTTAGATATAGAACCAAACACAACGTACATTTTGTTATGACGCGAGAAATTTTTGGTGGGATGACCGGATGCCAATGAGGTGTGCGTAGTCGATAAGTGCGCGTCTGCCCTATGCCCACTCTGCACCAATCCAGAGATAGAAAAACACAAACCGATAAACCAACCAGTCAGAATCGAATTATATTTGATACATTCCTCTATATATACATAAAACCTGACCACACAGCGAACTAAATGGGAAATTAACATGAATACAGAACAAAGGATATAGTGGCAGTAAATAGGGATAACTTGTACACAACCATTTAACTGTAGTCCATAATAAGAGACAATATAATAACAGTAAATATGCTAAACGGGAGGATAGGGTATGACGAACGTAACAATCATAGAAACGAAATGTTTATATTATCCACAGTTGGAATAATTGAAATAGTGTTCTAAAACACAGTTCTGAGAGTTTTTTACTCTTCTTTAGTGGTCTGATATAACACATTCACTGGCAAGAAAGTACTGTTCAAGTGTTTTAAACATTCTGTAAACATGAATAAACAATAACTAAAGTCATATATTCGTTATTTTCAAACTAGGTACGGTTCCTTGTCGAATTTGAGGGTGCACACCACTGTAGAGCTCCATACTAGAGAGAAACAGCTGCTAAGTGCCCTCTTGTTTTGATTGATACCTAGCCAACACCAATCTGTGACGAATGCAGTCAATTGAACGTAATACCTAACTCCACATAACAACCTCATTTTAGGTATATAGTTTATTTTGTCGAAATAATACTAAGCACAACTTGGCCATGCGCCACTGAAAGTGTACAATTTTTCTATAACATATAACCAAGGAACTATTTTCTCATATTGGCGTAGTTGTGACAAACAGATAGTTAGGGAGACTCAGTTAATACGTAGAAGTTTTACAAACAATATCAAATGAAAGAAACAATATCTTTAAATGGTCATAAAAAGCAGAAAATTTCCATTATTATTTCCTACTACTTATTTATAGGCAAAATATATGTAACTAATGTTATGCATCTCGGACAGCTCTAAAAGTCTTGGAAACTTTGCATTATATATTAAAATTACTACTGGCGCAGATCTCAACACGTTTCTTCGTTCTTTCGAAATTATTAAAGATCCTAGCGCATAATTTTATTTATTAATAAGTAGTATTAAGTAAGATTTATAATTAGTTTTCTACTGTCGTTAGTTTGCTGAGATTTTAAAAACAGACCTAAACCTAAACACAGTTGAATATAATAAATGATTGACCTATCGTCTAGTTTTTTTCATTTGTTTACAAGGCTAGACAACTTCATAAGTGATTACGAAATAGATAACTTGCTGACATTACAGCCGGTTAACTGCCAGGGAATTACACCGTGGAAAAATTCGTAGTAAGTACGTTATGTTGCAGAGATTGAATCTCTTTACACTTGTTTACCCTAGTAAGTGAAATAACAGTTCACAATTTAAACTTTAGAACAAATTAAAGTAATTATTTATGGTGATCGCGAGACTTCAGAACGAAAGAATAGCAGCACTTTAAAATTAGCCATTTATTCCTAACAACATCTTGACGTTTCAAGATTCCTTTATCTTTCTTATCAATTTAATAAGACAATAATGTAGTTCAGAGAAAAAATCTCTTTTTGGCAATTTTATTTCCAAAGCTGTGCAATCACATATTTATACAAACATGATTTCAATACGATAATTACAATTGGTAACAAAAAGAGACGAACAGTAAATTTTGAACTCAGTTGGAGAACGTATGCCATAGAAATTAGATATCAAATATGCTATTATGTTGGGTTACTTGATAAGATAATATTCGTAAAATATGAAGAGACCTTGTACGAGCCAATTACAACGGTTGATGACAAAAACGACTGTTTCGTTGATGCCCCCTCCCCCCCATGCCTACTAAGTCCAGGCCTACTAATTTATGCTGAAACTACTCATCATGCATTTGAGATGTCGTAACTTGCATATATTAGTATGGAAATCTAGGGTGATTGGATGTAAGTTGCATATTCAGTCTATTGTCATAAGGATGAGAGGATCATTACCGAAGAAAAGAACGATGTCATATTTCATTTGCACAAAGAATCATGCCAATTTGTAGATCTGCAAGATTTTAGATACAGTTTTTAATTAATGAGCGGCTTTTTAAAAGAATGCCATTTTATGTAAATTGGAATAGTTTGCCTCGGAATACACAACATTAGACAATAATTAATTCATTAGGCAGCACAATCATGCCCCAATAAAAATGAGTGTAATTATCAACGATTATTTATCTGTTGCATCCAGATATTAGTCTTCGTCATTGTAGTAGTATTCGTTGAATTAGTAGTTTGCTAATAAAATATACTTCGGCTTAGATCTTAGACGATGCATATGAGTGACCAATTTAAGAACCAATAGACTCCATGATTCAGTGTATTATTTATATTACCAACACTTCACTTTATATTTCTATCTCAATTTGATACAGGATATTTTTGATAGGTTGATTCATCAGACTGTTCAAACTAAAATCTGCTCCCTTTGGCTCCCTACCTGTATTGAACTGCTTCACTTTCCCTATGAATTTAGAAAATAGCTGTCTACTATTTACTGCTTAAATGTGACACAATACCTTGTTAATGAAGTCATTGGGGAATACAGTGACATTTAGATCAATGAAAAGTATTGAATTGGTTTTTCACAAATTGTTGATGTCTTCATTTCTAAACAATATTATTTGGCTAATATGGTCTATAGTTACGCCTAACGCATGTTAAAAGTGTGACTAATCATAGGCGAGATGGCGACTTTTCTTCTCAAGGTCATTGTACACAGTTTAGTTGACAAGATTGATGATCTGTTGCATGCTCGCTAGTTTCCAGGAGGAATTTATCATTAGCTATTTACAGGAGAATGGCTTACTCCGTAGAACATGTTTATGTGACTGTGGTGAGTCTATGCAACTGGACGAATGCTTAGAAAAGAGTGACAAACTAATATTTCGATGCCACAAAGGTTGGCTCAAGAAATCTCTAAGATCTTGTTCATTTTTCACACGTTCCAAAGTTTTTCTACAGCAGAAAATAGTTTTTGTAATGCAGTGGCGGTAGACACGACTTTTACAGCCGAGCCTGAGCTACTATAAAATGACCTTAAAGCCTTAATTGTAATGAACAAATCACGGCTCTGTAAATCAGAATTAACGATTTTTCTCCAATTCTAGTGATTTATTAGAGAATTCCAAACTAAGACTTATTGTAGTATGCCTTCCCTACGAAAATCTTCAGTAAACGACGAAATATTCATCCTTTTATACGATAAACAGATAATATTAGGGCTTAACCGTTACCCGAAATGTAATGAGAAATCCTCAAACTCTTATAAATTATTTATAATTGAAATTTAAAAGTTATACAGGATATATTATTTTTATGTTATCAAAAAGCTTTTGTAAGTTATTCTCGAACTCTCCAGACTTAAAGTCACGGTGCATTTTACATAAATATTCACCTAGATGACTCCATAGCATTCTTCCTTGTGATCCAAAGTATGGTCGCAAGTGACACCTCACTCAACTCCACGTTAATTCGATATTGTTGGTATGAACTCCTGTAGGCGAATCAACGAAATGTTTCTTATGAACTGCGACTTTGTGTACGTACCCCATGTTTGACCCGAACGTAGCTGCTACCTTGTTGTGGTGGTCGGGCTTGCCTATCGTGATGACCCAACCGAGCTATACTGGCTGGAACATATGTTCCTGTAGGTTCTACCATGCCAGGCAGGTCGATTGGAGAACGGTGAGACTAAAAGCAGCTACTCAAGGTCTGAGGGCGAAGTCGTACTGCTGACTGCAGAGGGGTGTGACAGCAGTAAGGTGTTTCCCTCGGACAACCAGCATCTGCAGCGATGCTGCCTTCTCACAAGGAAGGGGGGTTAGAAAAGGTCGGCCCTAAAAATGTCACACCCCACCCTACCTCACGGATTTCCGTCTCCGGCGGTAAGGCTACCCACTAAGGGCTTTTAAGTGCGGAGCTAATACTCAAAAAACCCTTCATAAAAAGGCCGTGCGTGACAGGCCTCAAGCAGTTGTCCCTTGGGCTCTGCGGTCACGCTCTCAGGTCTCTGAAACCGACACTAATCTACCTTCTTTTTCAGGTTCCTCAAGAAACACCCTTCCACGGTGTGGGCAGCCGGGAAGTGACAACTGCTCTCATACCCGCAAAAGCACGAGAGTCGAAATTGGTCAAAATTAAATCCCTTTTACACCCCATAATATCTCTCTTATCTCTACAACTAACTCTCCTCACATTCTTTCATCTCACTGCACCGCTAATGCAAACAATGCGAGCTCATGAAAAGTCATTCCTGGTCTCTTGAAACCCCGTTCTAGACTATATGTTGGAGCTTTTAATGTACGGACATTGAGTCAAATAGGGCAACAGGCTTCCTTAGCTAAGACTTTAGAATCTCACTCAATCGATGTATGCTGCGTCTCGGAAATGCGCATACAGGATCCTAGTAAAATCATTAACATGATTACACCGTATCAAAATAAAGAAGCAGCCTGATTTACTCTTCGTGTATCCGGTAGCTCGGATGCTGCTTCTCAAAGTCTCGCTGGTGTAGGTATAGCATTGAGTCGTAGGGCAGAACTAGCTCTCCTAGACTGGATCCCTGTAAATAGTCGCTTGTGCGCTGTCCGACTGAACGGGACAGTTAGGACTCGGAAAGATAGGGACACTCGTCGTTGCCTCTTCGTCATATCTGCCTATGCCCCCACTGACTGCAGTTCAGACGAGCAAGCTTTCGGACCTCCTCCAAAAAGCTAGGCGCTCTGATATAGTTATAATGGCTGGCGACCTTAATGCTCAAGTAGGTAGACTAAGTAATAATGAGAGACACTTGGGTGGATGTCATGGTGTCACGGCTCAAAGAACAGATAATGGCGATCGTCTGTTGCAACTATGCTCAGATAACCGCCTGTTTCTAGCGAATACTAACTTTAGGCATAAGGAAAAGCATCTTTTGACCTGGCGACCCCCAAAATCGTCTCAACGTTGAACCCAACTAGATCACATCGCCATCAGCCACCGATGGAGGGGTTCGATAGAGAACTGTCGCTCGTTCTGGGGCACATGTTTAGATTCAGATCATGCTTTAATGCGAGCGCGTATTTGTTTGAGGCTTACTGGACGTAGGAAAGACATTGCAATGAAGCCTCTTAGGGTTTTACGTAATCATAATAAAGCTAAGAATATATTTAAGGAACAACTAGAAAAGCAGTTAGGCGACCGTGTAAGCGATTGCCATCCGGAAGCAGGTTGGAATGATATCAAAAATGCTGTGGAAACAGCAGTGATATCTGCTAGCAAGGTAAATCATAAGGCTAGGATGAAGCCGTGGATTTCAGTAGCATCCTACCGAACTGATGGATGCTCGTAAACTCATCCCACCTGGCTCTGAACATGATGAAGAGCGAAGTGAGCTTAAGCGCAGGCTGATAAAAAGCCTACGCAACGACCGTGAACAGTGGTGGGTGGCGAAAGCAAAAACGATGGAAAAGGCAGCGGCGATAGGCAACAGTAGGCAACTTTTTCGACTTATCAAGGAAACTGGTATTAGGAATCCGAATGTGAGTGAGACTATCTCGGAAAAGGATGGGATTATAATTCATTCTCAGTCCAGGAGATTGGACTGATGGGCAGAACACTTTAGGGATCAGTCCAACTGGCCTTCAGCCACACTTCGGTTGCCCACGATCCCCAGTCATCCTGAATGGCAAATCGACTTAACTCCTCCTAGTCTTTATGAAGTTGAGAAGGCTATAGGAAATCTGAAGCGAGGTAGAGCAGCAGGTCCTGATAGGCTTACCCCTGGAATGTTTAAGGATGGTGGTCCAGTTTTAGCAGCTTATGGCGAAGTGTCATCGGAATTCCTCACTTCAAGTGGTGTCCGTCAGGGATGTCCACTTTCCCCATTCTTGTTTAATTTTGTCATAGACATGCTCCTAGATATAACCATGTCTTCGTCTGACTTTTCAGGAGTTGACTTACTACCAGGAGCCTCGCTTACTGACTCAGAGTATGCTGATGACATAGTCCTATTTGGTGAAGACGCTGACAAAATGCAGAGTCTTCTGACTACCCTGAGCAACAATGCAAGCATGTTCGGGATGCGGTTTTCCCCCTCGAAATGCAAAATGTTGCTTCAGGATTGGGTTGCATTGGCACCTGAACTAGTGATAGGGAGTGAAGTAGTCGAGCGTGTAGACCGCTTCACGTATCTGGGGAGTCTCATCAGTGCTGATGGCCTGGTGACTGACGAAATCTCAGCACGGATACAGAAAGCTCGATTGGCTTTTGCCAAGTTGCGTCACTTATGGCGCAGGCGAGATATACGCTTGCTAACCAAAGGACGAGTGTACCGTGCAGCAGTTCGCTGTGTCCTACTATACGGAAGCGAAACATGGCCGTTAAGAGTAGAGGACATTCGTAGGTTACTGGTCTTCGATCATAGGTGTCTCCGAAGCATTGCTCGAGTATCGTGGGACAACCGAGTGAGCAATGCTGTCGTTAGGAAACGGGTTCTAGGAAAGGAGGGCAAATCAATAGATGAAGTATTGAAACTTCATCAGTTGAGGTGGTTGGGACATGTGTTACGCATGTCAAACTACTGTCTGCCTCGACGAGCTATGTTCTGCGGTGTAGGAATAGGTTGGAAGAAAGCTAGGGGCGGCCAAACCAAAACATGGCAGAAATCGATGAAGTCACTGACAAGTGGACTAAGTCATGTTGGTAGATGTAGGCTGCGTGGTTGGGGTCCGCGAGACGAAAGTCACCAATGGTTAGAGACCTTGAACGACATGGCTCAGAATCGTTCGCAATGGCGCAGGTGCATCCACTCTTTGTGTTCTCTCAAAATCTAACCTTCCGAATTCTCTATCTTTCTCCTTTCAACTTTATCTCACTGAATTATTGAATTTAATCATATCTTCGCCCCCTAACTTTCTGCATTACTGCTAATACTTCTACTATCGCTATCACTCTTGGATTTGAACTGACAGTTGCGTCTCTGTGCTGATGTGGTATGGCAACCTGAACTGATGTACGTACGTACGAAGTTCTGCGTTGTATCTGTCTGTCTGACCCCATGTTTGAAAGTAACTCATAGGCTTTCCAGTTATTACTATATATTATTGTCCCAGGTAGGATGTATTTTTCTATCAGCCCAAGGAGTGTAATGGCGATCTGTCACGAATCCTTTCACAGTGTCCTTTGTTTAATGCTCTGTCCCATATACCAAAGAGCTACAAATATTAGAAAAAGGAACCGCTTACCCAGCCATCTATTGTACCTTGGGTTTCGACAACTGTCATTTCCTTGACACAGAGAATTTAACGCTTTACTTAGCAATCCCATAGTTTGCAAACAAATAACGAGATTTTTATCACTAATAAGATCTAGAACACGCTCTAACGTTAATATGCTTCTGTCGTGTCCTTCGTGACCTTGAAATGCTTCATTCATTCTTCATTGGTTCAGCCGTAAAAGTCATGTCCACTGCAGTGACTATTGGAGACACCTGTAACTGCTGATGCAGCCATGGAGGATGTTACCGAAGTTACATCTGTACAGTGCTATCAGTACTGTAGAGATGCGTGCTAAGAGATATTTTTGAAAACACCAATGTCTATGAGAGGCGTTGGTTAAATTGTCGAGATCGATTAGATGGTTCTTAGAAAGAAGAAATATAAACGGGGACGCAGCATACATACAGTGCGAGTAGGTGGCTTTTACATAAAAAACTACATTATAATATCTATAGACACTTAGTATGTTAAGGTAGTCCATGTCCCATAGTCCTGCCATTAGGGTCAATCTAAGTTTAGTTTAGGATTAGTTCATAGTTAATTCTTAGGAGTTACTTTTAGGGTTAGTTTAAGTTTACGAGTAAAGTTAGAGTTTGAGCTATTTTAGTTTATACCATAAATGTGTATTGTGTTGCAATTTTAACAATTTTTGTTTCTCTATTGCCGTTTGCAATTTACAAAGTTAGTTTACGTCGTTAATGCACTTATTCTGTGGTAATTTCATTTATCTGCTTATGAAAATCATTTATTTTTATTTGCCATCTTTTAATTGGCTAATTTTTTTCATAGCACTTTTCACGTTCGTTTGTAGGAAGAATAAGTTATATCTACCTTGTTTGCTAGAAGCGCAATGATTAATTAGTCTTACATACTGATCATTTATTGTGCTTTATTCAATCAATCTGTTACTGAATTAGATTGTAAGTAAATACTGAAATGTAGTTTATTTGGAGGGGGTGGGGTGAATTTTTCTACAGGAAACTCTCGACGTAGGTCCGAGCTACTTTAATTAGTGATTTGGAGTCTTGTCAAGTGTTCAGTGTCTAAGAATACTGAGCGATAGGAGAAGCTCGGTCGTTATTAGCGGGAAATACAACAGTGACGACAGGGAAAAAGCAAAATACTTTCAAAATGCCGATATCAGATGACAATCTCAATCGAATACTACAACAGCAAGCACAAATCGGTGCACAAATGCGGTTGTTAGGAAATCTGACGCAACACTGAACATCCACTGCTCAAATTTATATGCTTTTTCAAGTACTACTTATGATGCAGTTGCCAGCAATATACAAGCATTCTCTTATGACACTGAAAGTGAAAACACCTTACTCATTTGGTTCATGCGTTGGGAAGATATATTTAGAATAGAATTCTGCAAACAAAATGACACATGGAAGACTCCTCTAAGAAAACTGCTAGAAACACATCAGGAGGAGTTCTGAAACTGGTTGGCGAATCACAGTGTGAATTTTCCTTCAATGGAAATAGCTGTAGAGGAATATGCTATCTAACAGAGCGACCATACCTTGATCTTCTTGGTCTAGATATGCTAGAAAAACTTGGAATAATGGATATACCCATCAACAGTGTTTGTAACGTGTCATGACTATCATTAGAAACTCCTAAACGTGCAAAAAAGACAGGTGAAAAGTTACTGGAAAATCTTAAGAGAAAATTTGCTTCTGTTTTTCAGAAGAGCCTTGGTCACTGCACCAACATGAAAGCTCATTTACTAGTGAGACCAGATGCTAAACCTATTTTTTGTTCGAGACGTCCTGTACCATATGCTGCTCTTAAACTAGTCGATCAGGAACTTAATCGTTTGCAGCGTGCTGGTGTAATCGAACCATTCAATTACTCTGCATAAGCCGCGCCGACCGTAGTGATTAGAAAGCCAAATGGAACTATACGCATTTGTGCTGGTTTCTCAACCGGTTTGAACGATGCAATGGATGTATATCAATATCCGTTACCAGTTCCTGAAGACCTGTTTGCTAAGCTAAATGGTGGAACATGTTTCGCGAAAATAGACTTCTCCGATGCCTATCCGCAAGTGGAAGTAGATAATAATAGTTGAGAGCTTCTGACTATCAACACTCATCGAGGATTATTTCAATACACCCGCCTACCGTTTGGCATCAAGACTGCATCTGCCATTTTTCAGCTAATAATGGATGTGATGCTAATAGGTATACCTGGTACAGCAGCTTATCTAGATGATATCATAGTAATGGGTTCCATTAAAAGTAAACTTTCTGATAGACTACATCAAGTCCTTAACCGAGCGTTAGAGTATGGTTTCCAATTACGTAAAGAAAAGTGTATCTTCTTCATGCATTCGATTAAATACCATGGTTTCATATTAGATAAGAACTGTAGCCGACTAGACCCTGTCAATATACAAGCCACTTAAAAATGCCTGTACCAACTGATGTTCCTTCGTTAAGATCCTTCTAAGAATTAGTTGATCATTGCAGCTTAATTTTTCCTGAAATACATCAAGTGAGAGGTCCTTTGAATGAATTACTATCGAAAGATAAACCTTGGCAGTGGTCAGCAGAATGTCAAGCATCATTCGACAAAGTCAAGTTAATGCTCAGCTCGAAGCTTCTGTTAACACGCTTCAATCCCAGCTTGGGAATTGTTGTTGCATTTGATGCCTCTAGCCATGGAGTTGGAGCAGTGATATCTCACGTGTTTCCAGACAAATCAGAAAAGACAGTTGCTCATACTGCTAGAACACTCACCCCAGTAGAGCAAAACTACAGTCAACTTGAGAGGGAAGCCTTCGCAATCATTTTCGCTGCTAAAAAAATTTCATAAAATGCTTTATGGCTGTAAGTTTACACTACTGACAGATCACAAACCATTGATTGCAATTTTAGGTTCGGAAAAAGGAATCCTTGTCTATACGGCTAATAGACTACAACGCTAAGCAGCAATGCTTCTGAGCTATGAATTTAACATCAGGTATCAGTCAACAAATTCTATCGCTTAAGCCGATGCCTCCTCACGACTAATTGGGGTTCAACACCCTGAACCGGAGGATTTGATCATTGCCTTCATATCAGCTGATCCAGAAACGCGGAGTGTAGTAGCTGATGCCTGTTTGGAACACTCTAGTGTCGTCAGATAAAGTCAGAGAGGAGAATCTTCGAGACCCAGTTCTACAAGAAGTTAGGAGGTTCCACCTAGAAGGGTGGCCCTCGAAGATCAGTTCTACAATGCTTCAGTAGTCTTATCAGCGCAGATTATCTCTCTCAATCATTGACGATTTCTTTCTGTTTGCCGGAAGTGTTATGATCCCAAAGAAGCTGCAACCAGCAGTGCTCGAACAGTTACATAAGGACATCCGGAAGTAAATCGCATGAAGGCGTAAGGGCGAAGTTATGTATACTGGCCGCAATTAGACACCTAACTTGAGCAGCTATTCTCTTCGTATACTAAATGTGCATTAGCAGTATGTCCCAGATCAGACCGCAGGAAAACTAATAGCGATCATTCAAATGTAACTCCACCAATAACAACAATTTAACAAACGATTAACGTGCTGTTATGACGCGTGAAATTTGGTGGTTGGTTAGCCGAGTGCCAATTACTTGTGCCTAGTCGGTAATTGTGCGTCTGCCCTATGCCCACCGAGCCCCAAGCCAGAATAAGAAGAACACGAGTCAATAGACCAACCAAGCATTCCTTTATATATACATGAAATTAGACCACACAGCAAACCAATTAGGAAATTAACATGAATACATAACAGAGGAAATAGTGGTAGTGAACAGGAACAATTTGTACACAACTAATTAACTATAGTCCATAATAAGAGACAATATAATAACAGTAAATATGCTAAACGGAGAGGATAGGGTAAGAGAAACGTAACAATAATAGAAACGAAATGTTTACATTACACACAGTAGGAATAATTGAAATAATGTTCTTAAAATACAGATCTGAGAGTTCGTTACGCTTCTTAATTGGGCCGGCATAACACGTGCCTACCGAAGACGTGGTTACGTTCATCGTGTATTTGTTTATTAAGGGGATCCTGTGGACCAAAATACTAGTGTTTTGCTGTGATGCGAGAAATTTGGTTGGTTGACTGAACGCCAATGAGGTGTGCCTAGTCGATAAGTGCGCGTCTGTCCTATGCCCACTCTGCACCAAGCCAGAGATAGAAGAACATAAGACAATAGACCAATCAGACAAAATCCTATTATACTTCATACATTCCTTTATATATACATAAAACATGACCACACAGCCAACCAATTAAAAAACTAACATTGATACAAGATAGGAGTAATAGTGAATGTGAACTGGAGTACTTATACACAATTGATTAACCATAGTTCATGTGTCAAGTGAAAGGATAGGGCAAGGGGAACTAAATAACAATAGAAATAAATTGTTCACCTTGAATATAAACACAAATACTGAAATAGTCAACAGTCAAATAGCTCTGAAATTCAATCAATCTTCTTTAGATGCCCGGCACATCAGTTATACAGAAGCAGCTGCTATTCGTATAAACTCGAATTTATGTACACAAGGGGAATATATGGTTCACCTAAGAAGACCATAATGATTGAATTGTCTTATCCCTGTTTTTCATTTCTAACAATGTGATAAAATAACTTTGTATTTCGTTTTGTTTATTCTGCATACCACATTTCGAAACTTTTCTCAACTTTCATTAAAATTCTTACGTATTCATAACAGGACTTTTAGTGTTTAGCTCAGTCTTATTATTTTCTTGCATTATTCATCAAAATATGTAACCTTCTTTAAATTTACATTCTAGATTTCTTTTTCATACTACCTTAAACTATTATTATCATCACCATTATCATGATTGGTAATTAATATTGATTGTCTTCTGTTAACACAAGAATTAGCACATCTCTTTCTCTGTGTCTCCCTTACCCCCATTCATCCGTAAATCGACTACTATTTACTAATGAAACCAAATGAAAGTTGTATCAATGTTGTGTTCAACTTGCAAAACACACCATTTATTTATACGATTTTGTGCGTGTGGAAGAATTAGAGCATGTGAAACGTGAAAATGAATTCACTTCATTCTAAATAATATTCGTTATTATATATTGTGAAAAACACTAATTACTGTTTAGTAATTAATTAATACATTTCCGAAATAATTGGAATCAAAGGTGAGAGCTGTTGATCAATCCTAAAGCACAGATGTTCAGTGCTCCTTGGCTTTTACTGGTATATAACTGAAATCAATTTGTGATGAATAAAAACAACTAAACTAAATGTACTTCCTTCATATCACTGATGTATGCACATTAGTTTGACTCAAAGTTTAAAGGAATTAGATTTCTATTCATTTTTATGATTTGATTTAAGTGATCATTGTTTGTAGTTCATCATTTTATGTAATAAAAAGAAAACTACTCATAATTAACACAAGAAATCATGAAAATTACTCAGTATCAATTTGTAGTTGAAATATTACGCAACACAATTGATTTTTGTGCATAAAATATTCAACTAACAACTTAGATTTAACCATTCTGGTATACTGGTAAACATTAACTGAAAAATTACTAATAATGATTACTAATAGAACAACTGTTTTATTACAGTTAAGGTATACTAAGGCATATTTAAATAAAATAGAGTCCTAATATGATCAGTGATATTTGACAGTTTTAAAGCTGATGTTGGTTAGTTCAATGACTTGAAAAGCTTTGTTATTTCATTAGTTATGATAGTGTGATTGAACATTATGACACAAAATTGTACGCACTAAAATTATTTGACTCTCTTATCTGTCTAATCTGTTTCTGATTATGAAGACGGTAAGTGGTGTGAAAAGTTCATATCAAATGAAAGTGTTGCTAGATAAGGTGAACTGGTGTTAGTAGAAAGTGAAAACTAGTTGTTTTCTAGACTAATTATAACTCTTCTACGATCAAATGATGGTTAGTAATCTGGCGAGAGGTGAAAAATAGCAAGTGAGGAAATTAAATGAATCAAGAAGTGAAGATCTACATCAAAATAATTAAAAAATCGATAAAAACAAAATTGTAGACTAAGTGAAACTTATATGAATAGAATATATTTGTTAATAATCTCAGCGAATGAAATTAATGAAAAATTCCAACGTTTCGCTCGGCAAACTGGTCCGAGCTTCTTCAGGGAAATAACCAAAACCAAAAATTATCGAATATAAATGTAAATAAGAGGTCAAATTGATTACGGATATCCAATTGCATGAAATTGTCATATGAGTCATTATAAGTGAACTAATATTGAAATTGTGTGGATGAAGGAAGGTGTGCATTTTTGTGTGCAGTTCATGTTACAATCATGTGTGTACCTGTACTGTTCTGAGTTACGTGCACGGAGAGGGATAGACAATTTGAAGATAGGCTTATTATCAAATCATAGTTGGAGGAAATCAATGTAATGATGATTATAGGTCAAAGGAAGGGAGAATATTCGTAAATGGCTACACGTTGAATGTGAATCGGAATAGAAAATTCTAAACAGAATTCATCAATCAATAAACAAATAAATGGAATGCATTGGAAATTGGAGTAGTGAAAGTTGTTAATTCATTTTTTAACCATTAGTTGCCATGGTGCAGCTAACTGTACTCCATCTCGTCGGTTTATATTATTCGGATTAGCCCATATGTGTAGGGCTTCAGATGTTAGTCTTTCTTTGTAGGAGTTAAAACCTTTTTGAAGGATTTTAATTCCATCAAAATCGACGCTGTGCCCTGATTCTATTGAATGTAGTGCTATTGCCGATTTATTTTCAAGTTTCAGTATATCATTAGAGGATTTGGGAATATGCTTTGAGCAAAGTATACGTTCCTTCATCCTTACATTCAGTTGTCGTGATGTTCCTCCTACGTATTTGGCATTGCAATCATTACATCTGACCTCATAGACACAGTTTGTTTGTTCTTCTTTTGGTACTCTGTCCTTGATATTTACAAGTGGAACTTAGATTCCCCTAAGTATGTCAAAGATTGTGGTGAAAAGTGTCCGAAATTTTAAGAAGATTCCAAGAACGCTAATGTTATCACCATTATTTTAGATTGTTACTTCACAAGAAAACAGCACTGTGACACTAGACGGTAAATATTGTAATTGACCATCCTTCCAATTAGTTGCTCTAGTTCGATTCTGTGTTTAGGTTATGTGAAAAGCTTTTCCACATTTCAGTCAAGACAGAAAAGCCTTCTTGTAAGAAGCTATCTTTTCATGTTACTTGCAGACTATTAAATAACATTAAAGTATTGTCTTGTATATCTAATTGCCTTAGATCAACTTCCGTATCAGTAGCATATCTTCAACTGTAGTGTCCCGTTACAAAACGCAACACAAATATTAGTCAGTGGCTCATGAAGCGGAACTAAAATGATAACAAGAACGTAAAATTCTTAAATGCATATTTGGATTTCACAGTATCCAATGGTTAAACGATAATTTACTAGTAAATATTATGGTTAGCAATGTCTAAACAATAAGTATTATGCGATTAAAAAAAAGATTATGGCTAGCAAGTGAAACGCAGGATGTCCAAGTCAGCTGGATGAACTTATATCCAAGCTGATGTTTACACCGGACACTTAACTTAGCCTATTCATGTCAAACGCCACCATGTTATTCGCTAAGTTATTGATGTCTAAACATCCACACTTACTCAATGGTTATGTATATATAATTTGGATCTTCCCGTTGATGTTGCTAAAACTGCAATCAGTCAGTCTCTCTTGCTATTTGTTCAACATGAGGGAACTACTTCAATAAAACGTTAGCTGACAAGTATGATCAAAGTTGAATTGTCGCTGGCAAGTTGAGACGTTTTTAAACATACATCTTGGTAACATCAATGGCAAAATACAAACATATTCAAACGATAAAGAATTGCAGCTTAACAACCAGATTAAATTTAGATTTCACTCTTACATTTTTGAAGGCAACCACTGATACAATCGCTGTGTATTTCTCTATAGATGGCAATAATGATCACACTAATACAGCTCCTGTATATGATAACAGTCGACGGTCACTTGTTTTTAATTTATTAATCAGAATACCAGAAAAACTAGCCAAGTACCTTGGTGTATCTGTATTCTTCATATATAGAGACTCACGTGATCATATCCATGTAATGCAACACACATTTATGCCCATAAGTTGTCATATTAAGTTAGCATTACGATGTCAAACTTACAAGATTAACACCACAATACAATTCAACAGAAAGAAGTAAAGTAAACGTACGTACGAAAGAATAATGGAATTTAAGATCTAAAAGAAGATAAAAAGTAAATACATTTGTGCCACTGTGACCAATTCTCAGCAATATCAACCAGTGTCTTCAGCCACTCATCGCAACTATCATATGGACCTCAACCACATTAGTGTTCATCTACCAACTTTGCCTACACCAATAGTCAAATACTCCAGGGAGTGATGCCACATTTTGGTTTGACCGTCCTTACCTTTCTTCCATCATACTCCTACCACGCCCGGTCAACATGAAGCGATGAGGTAAGTAGGGAGAGGGAAGGGATAGTCAGGTATACTCAACACGTCCCAACTATATCAGTCGACAAGGGTGTACGACCTCGTCCGATTTAATACATACGTAACTAGAACATTTGTGGCACTAAGTAAATACTTACAATTAACTAACTATAATTTATGATAGATAAAATATATTTTAAATAATTAATAAATTAAATGTAAATTTACAATTAAAAATATGGATTCTTCAACAAAAAATGCAAATAAAGAATATAATCGCAGATTCATCTAAAAAACAGCTTTCAAAGTTTAACATTCTCGAAAATTCAAAAACAAATAGTCTTTTGTAAATCTTGATAATGTAATGAAAATAAGTTCATAGCAGATGTCCCGTCAAATGATATTAGAAAATTGGATACCAAAGTGAACTCTAATCTAGTGGTACTCCCTTACACGAACATTATCACCAAAAAGGAATTTAATACTCTAAAGTTCACTGGGTCTACACTCACTAATTTGTATGGGTTACTTTTAATTTATAAACTCGGTAATCAATATTGTGAATGCGCGGTTTACTGATACATGAACTAGAAAAATGGTTGGCTGAATTCCTAAATGCTATTCAGAATAAATTATGTAAGTTTTTTTAAAGATACTTTTAACTGATAGACCTTCACGACGTCAAAATAATCGACAAGACCACTTATTCGTCTGATGTAAACTCCCTTCTTACTAATGTTCACCTAGTTTAGATTACCAATCTTTGTGACTACATCCCATTCCACTCCCCCCCCCCTATTTATCCAAAACAGTCGAAGAAGTTGCTTTTACTATGTACCGAAAAGTTCATCTCACATTTGAGGGTGATCATTACCAGCAGATTAGTGGTGTCGCTCCTGGTTGATGCTTATATGTCACACATAGAAAACATGACAACTGATTTAATCATGAAAGTTCCACTATAATGAAGATAGATATACGATATTATTACAATTTATGATAAAGATTTCGATGTGATTCAGTTTTTATTAAGACTCAACACAATAGAAAATGACAATATTTTAATTCATAAAAAAAGAATAATAACCAGTTCCTTTTCCTAGATATCCTTTAATGTCGAAGAGAGAATATTTCTATAGAAAGATCGACTTATAGGAAGCCAATATAGACTCGTCAATATTTAAATCTCCACAGCTTTTATCCACTGAAATACAAGCCAGGTTTGATAAAATGCCTTTTAAATAGAATCCAACGTATCTGCACAATGAATACGATTGCAGAAGATATAGAACGGATATCCAAGATACTGATGTTAAATAAATATCCTTTAAAATGTATAATTAGGTGTAAGAGTCAAATGACACAGAAACCTTCAGTTAATTCTGTTTATATGAAGAGCATATATATCACGTTACCGTATCATCTACGATATTATTTTGAAGTAGAGGTTAAAATCTAAGGTCGATAAAGGATATTATGCTGCTGAACTAATCATCATTGAGAAGTTTATGACCGTGATTCCACATACCTAATAACTACATGAATGATCGTATTAAATCTGAATTTACTAATTCATATACATATGTGGACACAAACATAGGGAGGAGTAATAGAACACTGCAACTAACGGCGGGGGGGGGGCGAACATGTGACTTAATGGTTTTAAAAACAAATAACATCAAGTGATCCGATAGAGGAAGGAAATAGAAAACCTTGCTAGTCAGTTGCGAAATACTATTGAACTTGCAACGGCTTTGAAGACCTTGTATAGGAGTCAATACAAACGTACTTATAAATTTGTGGAAACCTAAGCCATAAAAATATATAACCCCCATTTGTGTGTACATAAACAGCTCGTTCTAACATTGAATTTGTCTCGGTAATTTTAACCAAGCTTTTTAGCCTTCTAATCTTTTATTCTCCAATAGGTGCATTGTTGTCACTGGACCCTTTATTTAATGCTCTTTATTAGCTTTACATGTCTATGTATAAATGTTGTGACAAGTATGTGTGGTCAGATTGTTTGAAATGTATGGCCCAAATACATCATATTTTTCAGATCAACTTCGTCTTCTCATTACATTACCGAAATTTAAAGTTCTCATTTATTCGGCCATTCCTAGTAAAAATAAACCTATAAGATTAGAAGGATTGGAACTATTAGTGAACACCAAATTTATACTATTAACCAACTACGTTTTAAAATCATGTTATCCCACAAAACTTAATAGATGAATTCTAATAAATATAAAACTATGTAAAACATCTAGAAGATTAGTTTGAAGTATTCATTATGAAAAAGGTAGCATTATATTTTGGAATAAATGATTAATAATTTTATAAATGAAGACAGGAATATAGAACAAACAGGTTGATTGACATTTTACACATTGCAAAAGATGCGAATCTAAAGCATTGACAAGAAATAGCATTAAAAAGATATTGTTACATTTTATAACGTTTCTTGTGAACAGAAGAAAAGAGTCACTAGTTTATTAAGTCATAAACTCAAAATATATTATTAATTTTATCAAATAAATTTCCCTAAATTAACATATTATAATCAATCTAGATTTCTAAGAAACTTAACCCTTTTCTCTAGCAAGGTATGCAAAATTTTCTACGAGTATCTATATTTAAAATACTATCAAAAGTTCTTAGTGCATTGTTAGTGAATTCGATATCCGATAGTATAATTCAATACGAAGGTAGCAGGATTTCATTTTCAGTAACTATTACACATTTATTCGCATTTTAAAGAAACGACAGTATGTGAAAACCAATAATTAAAGAATGCTATACCTGCAAAAATTCTATAATACTAAGTTACTTGCTTAAAACGACTGATTATCTTTCGCACTTAACTATTGATTTTTCGATAATAAGAAGTATTCTTGAATCACAAACTGTATTGAAACACTACCTATATATATTGCAAATAGGATGATAGGTAGTTTGAAAGATAGCTTGGATAAGAGTCACTGCTCATTAGTTTCTATGATCGATAATTCATCCCGTGTTCATTCTGACATTTATAGTCACAAAACTGATAATAAACTTTGAGAAACTCTAAAATAGTAATGGAATTAGCCGCTAAAGTACGATATATGATATATGGCCATGGCTTCGACCGTGAAGTAGCCGTAGGGTTTGCCTATCATAATAAACTAATAGAGCTTTACTAACTACAATAATTGTTCCTTCAGGACCTACCACTTTAAACAAGTAGGTCAAAGATAAATAAGAATTAAGGCAGTAAAATAAGGTCTGAGGGAAGATGTAATGCCGACTGTACAGAGGTGTGAAGGCAGTAATGTATTTCCCTCAATCAATCAACAATTCAGCCTTTCCAAAACGAAATGACTTACGAAAGATCGGTATTGAAAATGTATCTTTCAAATCACTCCACAAATTTTCGTACCGAGCTAAACACCAAAAAGGCCACGTCTGATTGGTTTCCAGCAGTTATCTGCTGTAGTCTGAGGTAAAGCTCCTGGGTCGTCGAGACCACTGCTTACACAGTTTTCCATTGATGTATCTTTCCAATATCTGACGAATTTTTATTACCGAATTCCAACTTCTTCCACATGTGACACCATAATTAATCGCAATGATTCGAGTTTACTATCAGAAGTCTGTACTTCCAAAGCATACATACAAGAATTTGACATGTCAGTCATATATAAACAGCAAAAGTGAGCCAACGTCATTTACCCTACATTTATCTAGTGGCCTGAGAGGAACGTTTTGTGGTTAGATCGAGGTTTATACATAGCAACCAGTATAATAGATAAAGCAGGTATTTTTTCAAATCGATTCACGTCGACAGTCGATTACGTGAAAACGACTAAATGATCACGAGGAAATTCTTAAAGACAGAGACACATGTCATTGCTTTTTTGTCGTTTCTGAATACACTGAGAGCACGTGTTTCCTAGATCTTACTCGAAGCAGAAAAGCCACAACAAGAAGATTCGCAAAGGTTAAAAAGTTAGATGAAAAAGTTGGGATAAAATTTCGGGAGTAACCATGAACACACTATGGCAATAATGAAAATGAAGCTAACCCCAGAGTAGCTCGACAAGATGTCGACAAGTGTGAGAGCAACAGTAATGTTTAGTATTAACTTAAACTAAAAGGTTAAAAACGACTAATTAATTTCAATGATACAGTCAGAAAGCAACAACGTATAAACTGCAATGTACATATACCAATTCAAGTTTCCATGGCCTGATTAGCATAAAGAGATGAAATTGTCGGACCAAACTCTAGAGTAGTGAAGGCAGTAACAGCATTAGTAACATCAGAGAAGATTATTAGTCGAACATAAGATTCAAGTGAATATTTATCAGCGAAAAAAACCCGTGATGAATTTATGAACTTAGGATTTGGGGAGGACTAAGAATAGATGCACCTGCGCCACTGCCAATGATTTCGAGCTATATCATTCAAAGCCTCTAACGATTGGTTATGATTATCGAGTAGACCCAAACCAATAGTCAGTGACTTCATGGACTGATGACATGTTCTGGTTCGGTCACTCAGCCTTCTTCCAGGCTACTCCTACACTACACAGTATTGCTCATCGAGGTAGGTAGTTGGATATACGTAATTCATGTCCTATCCACCTCAGCTGATGAAGATTCACTACTTTGTCAATCCATTTACCATCTTTACTTAATGGCTTATTCCTAAGCCATGTATTGCTTACCTAGTGATCCGAGAAAACACAGGCAATGCTTCGAAGATATCGTTGATGTAATACTAGTGAACCTGCGCATATCCTTCATCTTTAACGGCCGTATCTCACACCCTTAAAGTAAAACTGGTCAAACTGCTGCACAGTATATTCGCCTTTCCGTCAGTAGACGAATGACCCACCTATGCGATAAGTGACGCGAATCGTCAAAGACAAACGAACTATTTTTATAAGTACCGAGATTTCATCCAGGGTTGATGAAACTCCCAAGATAAGTGAGGCGATCAATCCACTCAACTACTTCTCTTCTTAACACTAATTTCAGAGCAGGCGCAAGTCAATTCTGAAGTAATATTTTTCATTCGAAGGGGAAGAAGCTTATCCTAAATATATCTGCATTGTTGCTTAAGGTGGTCAGAAGACTGCATTTTGTCAGCATCTTCACCTAATAGAACTGTCATCTGCATATTATACTTTATAAGCATATCGATATTCTAAAACCTGCTAGTGTGAATATTTAGTCAATACAACCACGTCCAGGTCTGAAACAAATGTGGTTTTCTCGAGTTTGATCTTCACGAGCTTCAGTAATTATCAAACAAGGACTTAGTCCTTTCTTATAGACTGGGACGATTAGTGATCGGAACTAGTCTGATGGGATTACGTCCAGATCCCAAATCCTAGATAAGATTCCAGTTAATCCGACCATCATCCTTAGACATCTCAGGGATTAATCCACCAGGTCCTGCTACTGTTCCTTGCTTCAGATTGTTTGTAACCACTTTAATCTAAAATTTTAGGTCGGGTGGGGGGTAGCTGATATCAATTTGCTACTCAAAATACTTGGGAATGATTGGTAACTGGAGTGTGGTTAAAGGCAAACTAAACTCTTCTATAGTGTCTTGCCTATTGATTCAATCTCCTGATTTATTAAGAATGAATAATAGTTGCACCAACAGCTGGTTTTCTGATACTCATTTCCTTTATAAGACTGAGTAGCTGTCTACCGTTATTAATCGGCTCTGTCTTTCCAATCCCTTTGGCTTTCTACACTCACTACTGCTCACGCTCATTAAGTAGGCTACCAGTCAACTTGTGTTTAGGCTGTTTCTGCTCATGTCAAGAGCTAGATAGGATAAATTGCCGAGCGTCAATTAGTCGAATAGAGCAACTGAAGTCCATAGACTTCTCTTAATCTTTTAGTTGATTTTAATGGTAGATGACACTGCTGTCTCGACATATTCCAAAATAAAATTCCAAGATGCCTCGGAATAGGGGACTAATTAGTATTTTAGCTGTAGCTGAAGTGTTTTCCTGACATTTTAATTTTAAATTAGACTCAAATAAAGATTCTCGGCGTCCATAAAGAACATCCAGTTAAGAGTAGACTAATATGCGTTCGTACTTAAGTATGATATGAATCTACCTATATGAGTCTACCTACCTGGGTATTAGAATCATCAATCAACATTACTACATTACACCGCTAAACTCCGGGAAAATCGGGAAGCTTCCCTGTAAAAATCAATATTTTGCTTCATCTTAACTGTAACTAGTGGGGGCGATGGTAGAGATAACGAAGAGAAAATAGTGTGCATCCCTATCTTTCCGAGTTCTTACTGTCCCATTTGGTCGTTAAGCGCACAAGTGACTAATTTAGTGGGACGCAGTCTAGGAGAGTCTTTC
Organism: Schistosoma japonicum; assembly: GCA_025215515.1. NCBI lineage: Eukaryota > Metazoa > Platyhelminthes > Trematoda > Strigeidida > Schistosomatidae > Schistosoma > Schistosoma japonicum. The sequence goes on along the minus strand of CM046063.1, from coordinate 45,123,257 downwards.
GGCTTCTAGACTTCATGCTATACCTACACTAGCGAGGCCTCTGTAAAAAGTAGTGTGGTCTTCCGGATACACGAAAGACTAACTGCGTCGACGTGGTCAAGCAAATGACTGCATTTGATTACTATTTACGCGTTCCCGAAACATAACACGCATCGATGGAGCGGAATTCTAGAGTCGCAGCTAAAGAAGCTTGTTGTCCTATTTGGTACAAAATTCGAACATTAAAAATTCTAATATGTAGTTTAGTGCGAGGTTTCAGGAGACCAGGAATAACACTTAGTGAACTCAAACCATTAGCATTAGTGGCACGAGGTGATAAAGGTATTCGTGAAGAGTTAGTCATAGGGATAAGAGTTATTAAGAGGTGAGGGTTTGATTTTATCTCGTATACTGTTAGAGGAGCGTTATGTAGCGAAAACAACTTAGATCTAGACTGCAAGTCTGCGAAGCAGTGGTCGGTAGTAATGGGCAAGGAAGACAATAGATAATAATAACTAGCAGTGACATTAAGTAGCTTTCGAATCATAAAATAAACTAGAAATACGAAGCCATTTTCCCGAGACTCCCTGAAAATACGCATTGCTGGGCTAGACGCAATGTACTGGGAAAAGACGGTAAACCCACCGACCATGTTGAAAGTCTTTATCGTCTGAGATTGTCGGTATATGTAACTCCTGTTCCCAGCTACCTTTTACCTCTACGCGCAATGACGACTAGGGTAACAACAGACCCTCAGATTGAAGCTTTCGAGGATGTCGCAACCAATGGTTAGGAATGTAAAATGAACAAGAATCAGTAGCGATGGCGCGAGTGTGCTTATTCGCTCAAACATTGTGCTTATAATAATGTCTATGCTTTTCTTTTAACGAAATAGCCTTCTCTTCTAAAATTATATTCTCCACGATTCTGTTTTACTACCTCTGATGTTACCACTACTCTAATATTCATCGTGATGTGTTTAAGTGTTTGAGAACTTGGATCGATAAGTATATGTCCTATTCCACGTTGCATGTAACTGACTGATTTTCTTCACCTATCAAAGGATATTCTAAAAACCTGATACAAACCACTATGCAAATTAGTGCGCATCCAGTGTGACAGAATTTTACATAAGTATTATGATGTTTCCATCCATTTACAAGGGAACTATTAAAGTATACAAGCATCAATTACTTTAATAAGCCTGTTACACACATTAATTGACTAACTAATCAATCATGAAATGATGATTAACACTCATGCTAAATTGAAATAATTTATATAAGAAAGGGAATCATCATTAACATCTCTTAAATTAGCAGAAACCCAAAGCTTGTGAGTAGAATTCATTTAGAGCTTGATCAGAAAAGTCATTTCATTCACAATGAGCAACCTGAATATAATGAAAATATCATGTATATTTATGATATCATTTGTTAAACTGCTACACATTGAATGCGTATGGCATCCACCAAATCATATTGTTCATAATGAATATCAATACCAACTAAATCCCCATCACTTAATATACGAACCAAATCGAAATTATGGTGAATCAAAATACGATGAAGAGCCGACTGTGAAACAGGTGAAAACTGTTAAATATCATGGTACCATGTATATGCAAGTAATCGGTTTAAGACTACCTTTTCATCAAGCTGAAAACTACTGTAATCAAGCATTTTCATCGAAGTCACATTTAACATCTGTACTGTCGGATGATGAATGGGTAAGTGAAATGTAGTTACATTCTTTCATTTTACATAATTTTGTAAGTGATCTAAAATTAATAAATGTAACTATATAAGGCATTGATTGAATATCTGGTTTCTGGCAAATATTAAAAGAACCTAATCATTAAAGAGCTACAGGAAGTTTACAAGTTATGGATTCTATTAATAACTTGGAATGATTATAGGTTTAACTCTTGGCAAACTTATTGAGATACATGTAGATTTAAGGATTAGAAATGTACATTACCATATACTACGAAACTACGAATGATAAAATGCATAGAGCTAAATATATATTAGGACAACAATGTTCAAGAATCCTGATTAAATATGAGAAAGCTTAACAACTCTCTAAGGATATTAGTTCTTAGTGAAAAATCTCTTCCGTTCAAATACGGCCTCATTGACTACCAACTGATTTACTATCCTAATATATTAACCCCATATATCATAGTTTTCACTCATATTAAAAATGATTACTAAAAACTAGATCACAAGGAAATGGTCAACACAATCGGCATGTATGTTCGGCTATATATATGCCTGCCACGTAAAATTACCAATAGACTATTCAGATTACGATAGGTGGAGTAAAATAGGAATCTTTACAAAATATGGTCATTACTTGTAAAATCCTACTCCACGCATTACTCACAACTATCTCTTAAAAATATAATAATAATAATAGTTTATTCTCAGGTAGCATTTTCTACATGAGTGTACATATGTGGGACTTATTCATACATAAAACTCTGCTACAGAATTTATTGATAGTTAACCACCCATAAAATCTGTGATTTCAGAAATCTCACGTCATTACTCTAAATAGCTGAAAAGTATCCACTGAAATAATCTGATGAAACGATCGAGCATAACAGTGCTACTTAAGTCACTAGACATCACAATTGCAGAAGTCCTTCTGTCTGACCTTGAATGAATTTACGCTTACCTTGGAAGTTTCATTTTTTTTATCTACTGTGTTTCATCGCGCAAATGAAACCGAACTAAATATCATGCATGATCTAATTGGCAAATAGCGATTCAGAGTAATATTCTGTTACAAGATAATTAATAAATCCAGCATGGTATCATGGATCGCGTTGTACTGCATTGATGAAAGATTAAATAGCTAATATATTTAGAACAAGGCCCACAAAACACGCTAGTAGTAAATTTAAGCATCAAAAGTTTTGTCATAAAAAGCTTTCTCAAATGTATATTAACTGATTTGTAAAATACTCAAACACCAGTCAGGTTGTTAATGTAAAATACTTATTACTAACATGAAATCAATTCGCTCATTAACTAACACGAAAAACTCTTGATAATGCGATCAAAAGTTCATCAGAGCTGTGTTGTACATTTTCGTAATACATTTCGAACAATCTAACCATATGTACGCTTGTTTAGACATTTATATACGAAAAATATAGTTCAACGCGACAATCGGAAGAAAAAGGTAATGTGAAAAACATTGTGAATCACATTCTGCTACGGATTTAATACCAATATTACCAGGGTAGGTCCAGTGTGAGTAAAAGTTGTTTACGCGCACATAAGGGGGCTGCACTAACCTATAGCTATGGTTAACCTTAATACACGCCCTAAACAACTCACGTACACCACAAAGGTTGAGTTGAAATTAACTTTGTGGTCTGTCTCAATTCCGTGTTTAGTAGTAGACGGTGGTTGTTTGTCAAGTGCATCTATCCTGTCATTTGAGGTCATCTGTTTCAGAAGCCATTTAGATATGTATTCAACTATACTACGTATATCATTACTAGTACTCCTTATGTGTATTCACACACACACACACACACGTAGATTGATAAACAGTGGGATAAGACGCAATCACTAAAGTGCTATTTGGGATTGTTGACAATCATGGACTTGAACTTTTCAGTCAGAATTACGTTAGCAGAATTATATGCTCTGTTGATTTAAGCCTACGTTTTTAACATAAGGCTGTTTGAGCCACCACTGAATGACAAGGTGATATAGACAAGTTTCTTAGGCGCTAGAAATATAACAGGCTGACCTTTATTTTTCGTACATAAATATCTCAACAAGTTTATGTGTGATTGGATTATTCGAAATGTATTGCGCAAATATATCACACAGCGCTGATAAACTTTTTCTTATCATCACATTAAGATTTATCGAAGGGACTAACTGTTTTAACTAAAAAACGTTTTCCATCTTATAAACAGAAAATGCTATCACAATATTTCGAGCTGGCCAGTCCATCCAAAATATGGTTAGGAGGGATAGCCGATCTAGTTAGCGATCAATACATTATCCTCCGATGGTTAGACAAAAAAACTTTCAAATATCTCCGTTTCTCAGGCACAGAAAAGGAACATTGGGGAAATATGCTGAAAAATCACCAAGGTTGTATTGTTGGAGAATTGAAAAACAATGGCCAGGGAGAATGGAATATCCAAGCTGCGTCATGTGATGAACCGAAAGAATTCATCTGTAAAGAAACATATTCCGATTTTTCGAAAAAAACATGGGATATTGATAAGTCAAGAGAGCGCAGTTATATGATTCCAGAAACATCGTTTAAGCAATCTGACCAACCTCCGTTTGGGATTCTTTCATTGTATAAACACCTACCCAAAGTGCCCGAGGGTTCAAAAAAGTCGCTTATTGCACGTGTATCTAATGAACAGACATCAGCATCGCTGGCAACCGACAAAGAACAACAAGTACAGTCAATTCCATCAGTTCAACTAAATACGAATAATGCCACAATGTCGCGTAGTAACGATAGTGAACCAAAACGTCACACAATATCAACCAAAAAGATAAACAATGTGACTGAATTACAAACAACCACAGTGAGTACAATTGCTAACAAAAATGTGAAATTTGTCATAATCAATCCAACTGAGCAGAAGACACGGATCGAAGGAGCTGGCAATGACCTTAAACAAGGCCAAATTATAGAACCAAATGCACTAGAAAACCAATCTGGGCCGGTTACTATTTACCTACAAGGTGTTTCTGTGCCAGGAAACTAGTTTGCAAAAAAAGTCCACAAATACTCCCTTTCACCACAATCTTTTCATCCGCTGTTTGAATGTAACTGGTTGTAGTTAAATATTTATTAGATTACTGACAAACAGGGATTTTCATTTCTTATTGTACTGATAAGTAACTGCATAACGTTTACACATAAAAAGTAAACAAAAAAGAAAGAACGATTTTTGATGATATACATAAAGTTAGAGGATATTAGGTTTCATATTTTACGTTGAAAGCCGAATCAGCCTTGTTTGAGATTAACTCTCTAGAAAACAAGGTAATAAATTGAGTTGAAAACTTTGACAGAAACTACAGAAACCGACAGGAGAAGTCTATCACCTTCAGCCATCTAGCTACATGAACATTTTAGTGAGATGTAGAAGTCAATTTAAAAAATGTCATTAAACAATTACTTGACTCTTTTTTTGGGTGTCTGGTATGTTGCTGGGCAGTTAATGTATAGTTGAAGTTAACTAACAAGAACCAGAATTCAGACACTACTCATTACATATGAATATCTCAGCGACATGTCGGATAACCAACGTAATAAGCAGCAAATACTTTAAAATCTTACATGAAGATAAAGAAGCTGTCCGTTAGTTTTATGATAATCATATCAACAGAAAGTTTGGCTTGGTTCGAGTGAAATAAAACCCATACAAACTTAGCCAACTACAATAGACGAATGGAGTTGACCTACACAGACGATTCAGTCATGACTAAGATGTACGAGGAGATCTAAGTGGCAATATTGGAAATGATTGTTGTTAAGATTAGGAACAGCATTTATAGTAAGGACTGGGAATATGACTTATGTAAAAACAAATATGCGTTCGTATTAAAGAAGCTTGTTGTCCTATTTGGTACAAAGTTCGAACATTAAAAATTCTAATATGTAGTTTAGTGCGAGGTTTCAGGAGACCAGGAATAACACTTAGTGAACTCAAACCATTAGCATTAGTGGCACGAGGTGATAAAGGTATTCGTGAAGAGTTAGTCATAGGGATAAGAGTTATTAAGAGGTGAGGGTTTGATTTTATCTTGTATACCGTTAGAGGTATGAGGGCTGTTGTTACTTCCCAGCTGCTCACACCATAGAAGAATGTCGCTTCTTAAGAGACTTGATAAGTAAATCATGTTGGCGTTGGTCTTAGTGACCTGGGAGCACGCTTGCAGAGTATATGAGACAACTGTTTGAGGCCGATTACACAAGAGCCTGTCGTGGGTAATTCATAAAGTCACCTTCGCTCTTTAAAAGGTCTTACCACCGGAGGTGATAATTCGTAGGGTAAGGTGAGGTGAAACATTTTTAAGGTAAATCTTTTCTAACCTCTTTTATCCGTTGTGCTAAGGTAGTATCGTTGCAGATGCTGGTTATCCGAAGGAAACGCATTACTGCAGACACGTTCCAATACAGTCAGCAATACGACTGCACCCTCAGACCTTGGGATGTTGCCTTTAGTTTTATCGCTCTTCAACAGACAAGGTATGGTAAGACCTAGAGGAACATGCGTCCCAGAAAATATAGAATATCTTAAAAGAGAGTAAATATATTAAAACGAAACACACAGTTGATAAATCTCACAAAATACTGTAAGACTCTAGACGGAGAAGCATGAAGATAATACTTACTTTATGATCAAACTAAATTTCATCTTAAAAAAATTATAAAAGTTATACAAACTACTTAACAAATCACTAATTTTTACTAAGAGTATGTCATGTATGTAGTAAATTCGACAAATCATTAAACCAAATTTGTTCTTTGAAATGTTTCATAAACGCAAGCTAACAGAAACTTCAAGTAACTTCGTCATTAGGGTTAAAACTTTATGAAAACTTTCACAAAAACAAAAGATCATAGATTAGAATGACAAAATGCAACACCTAATAACATAGAAATCAATTCATCAATTTCCAAATCATGCACACCATTCGACCATATGGATTAAGTTAAAAGAAATACTCGACGTACGAAGTTCCTATAATCTTAGTTACTAAACAAGCTGTTTGAACACTTTAAAATAGAAGCTAGGGGTAATTGCCGTGACAACCTTTCAAGTCAAATGAGCGAAGATAGATTTCTGAACTGATTACGCTGAAAATTCATGCATTAAAAACGCGGGGCCTACTTCCATTAATAACAGATCTCTGCCATATTTAAAAGACAATCATTCCCAGTCTTAGGCCTAATACTCATCTCTACTGTCAGCCATGATTGTCTGCGTTCTGAACTTGGTTTCTTATTCATATCAATTAGTAGCCTTAGAAACAGCTCTACGTTATGTTTCTACAAAACTTTAAACCACTAAATCAACTCTAATTTGTTTGCTTCATGTTATATGACCGAACTAACTGCTTCCATTATGCTAGCCAAAATACTAATGGTTAACTAATCTAGTTACGGAAAAACTCCAAGGATTTAAAACCACGATCAAGTAGTTTTACAATCCCTTCTAATTTAAAATTCTTGGTGGAAGAAGAAAGAGGAAACACTGGAACGAAGCAGTGGCGTTATTTGTTTAGCGTACATATTGAGTAGCCGGTACTAGTATCAATTAGATTGTGAATTACTATTCAATCAATACAACCATACGTCAATATGCTGTCTGTATCATTAAGTGTACTTAGAACAAGATAAATTGAAGGATAATAAAGACAGCAATTTAAAAAAAGGGCTGAGCAACACATAAATATTTTAAACACAAAATATGTTGACAAGACGAAATATAAGTCGATATATACAAAAAATTACAATACTAAGGACAATTGCATTTACTAAACAATTCGGTTCAAAGCGTACATCTCCCCAAGTTTCTAGTCGACCAAAAAGTAAAACTAGTATAAAATTTATCACACTGGTTCGTTGGTTACGTTTTGATGAACAAGATTTACGCCTACCAATAGACCGTAATAAGTAGGCACAATCTGAATTACAATCAACTGTTAGACAGTAGGAATCAAGGTAAGAATAACTAATACTTGATGGATAACTTAGAGCATCCTCATTAGGTTGATATGACTCGACCACTTGTCGTTCAGTTGTATCGTATTGTGTGAAATACAAACTAGAAGATGTGATTGAATGAGAACCAACAACACTTGAGCATGCAGTATCACTAAACACAGACAGTCGAAATATATTTTCAGATTTCACTGGCGATATTGTTGTAGCTGCTAATTTATCTTCCTAGAGATTTTCTACTAGAATTTAAGGAGGACGTAGTAAGATTCATCGAGGAATAATTCGGTATTGGATAATAAGTCATACTGTCAGTAGATTGTATACAGGTTAACCTACTGCCACTAGACCAAGTATTTTTCAGTTTTTTCTGTTGTAATATACAATCTTTTGGAAAAAATGATAACCAGTATCTTTGTTCCGTAAATTATAATAATAGGTGAGGTCATGAGAACGAAGAGTCATAAAAATGCAATGTGTATAAATGAAGCGGTAAATGTCATGAAATTTATTAGGTTAAAATTACCAACATTCGTTAAAAAAGATAGAAAAATATTTGCTGAAATTAAGAGCATTGAAACATCATACACTAAGATCATTGACTGTAGACCATCATGGTACATCGAACGCTGATGTGGACAAAGTGTGTTTATATGTCCGAAACCATTCATAACAGTGAGCGTGATTTGGAAGATAAACATTAGAGACGCAAACAATATTTGGCCAAGGGTGGAGGGTGAAAAATGTTGTGAATACGACAAAATTTCCTTACAATATCCGCGTAAGTAATGTTGATAATTACTTGACCAGAAAACTTCAATTAACTTATAAGTGTAAGATTTATTCGTTGCTATGTGAATGAGACATATTTGTTTACCGATTTCAGTCAAAAGTGAGCCAGTTATGACGCTTAAAAAACACAGTATCACTATCACACGTAATGACGACGAACAATTCAAACCACGCTAGAGTTTCAAGATGAGTTTTGTGTGAGAAAGAATCTTTGGTAACAGAAGTCGTCTATGATGCCACTATTCAATGAAATTTGATAGTAATTTAGAATCCAGCTGTCTTAAAAATGGGATAAAAATATAAAGTAATAGTTACTAAACTCTTAAGTCTAACTACACAAAAGCGAAAAATTAACTATAATCGAATGCAAAATGTGTACCATTTAAATGCAAAAGTAAGACCGCCTCATTATTTCAGCATTAGGTCATTTGGTGAGATGTCGGAAATAATTACATAAGTAAGTCAGCCAGTTACGACGTAGAACTTGGTACATGCGTACATCAGTTCAAGTTACTATGCCCCAATTAGCAGATAGAGATTAAATTGTCGAACCGAATCCCACAGTAGTGAAGGTACTAACAGAGTAAGTACTAATCGAAAGGTATAGAGATCAGAGATAATATTTGAAACCAAATAATATGATTCAGTAAAGAGAAAAGTATAAGCTCAAAAACTTAAAATTCGGAAGAAGACAAGGAGTAGATGCACGTGCGCTATTCCCAACGATTTTGAGCCATATCACCTAAAGTCTCTAACCATATGTTACAATCATCACGTAGGCTCCAACCAGGTAGTATGTATCTATTAACATGGTTCAGTCCAATTGTCAATGACTTTATGGACTGGCGCCATGTTTTCGTTTGACCATCCCTAGCTTTCTTCTAGCCTACTCCCACACCAGATAACATCGCTTGTCGAGATAGACAGTGGTCAGGCATATATAACACATGTCCTAACCACCTCAGCTGGCAAAGATTCACTACTTCATCAATTGATTTACCATATTAATCTAGTACTCTATTCCTAACTCACGCAATGCTTACTCGGTGGTCCCAGCAATCATGAGCAGTGCTTCAAAAACATCTATGATTAAATACCTTGACGAATAACACTTGAGGTGATAAATTTCGACGAAATCTGCCATAAGCTCTGACTCGACATGTGGTGTTCGAGTTGAGAGCTTGTATAAGGTTAATGTACTTCTTCGGTACGCTTTTCAATGACAAGCATCACTACATAACCTTACGATCGATTGAGTCAAACCTCGCCTTAAGGTTAAGGGATACAGCTATTGTTGGGCGTCTAAAAGTGTGCGTATGTTCCAGAACCTCTTGAAATGTGAATATTTAGTCTATACAACCACGTCCAGATTTGAAACCACCTTGGTTTTCTCGAGTTTGCTCTTAATGAGCTTTGGTTATAAACAGAACACTACTATTTTCCCATATAGTCCCAGCGTCAAAAAATGGTACGCTGTTTGGAATTTGTTGAGATGACATTTGCAGTATACGACCATGCCAACGTATATATCGTTTAGAATGATGATAGATAACGTAATTGTGCCAGATTAAGCATTTCCAGACCTCAGAACTAATATTACAACATTGCCACTAAATATCAGTAATCCTTCGGTCAGAGTGTCTAGGAAACAGCAGCTGAACCCAGTAATTGCCGGAATCCCTTTCAACTAGTCTCAGTCGATGGCAGCAAGAAGTTTGATATCAGTGGTACAGTCCGTGAAGCTAATAGTACTCCAATCACCAATATCCACGACCGCGTTCACTGATGATGGGCAGTTTTTGGAGGATTAGCCAATTGCTACGGTAATTTCCATCAAACTGGCAAGTGACGACTGAGCCGTCAAACAGACAGGATGTTCGCAAGGAACTTCAACTGCTGAATAGAGACAAATCACTAGTTCTAGACAATCTACTCACCTTCTAGCTGTTGTTCAGGATGTTGGTGAGCTTTTGTCGGGAAAAAGACACGGTAGTTTGGCAACAAAGTGTTTCCATAATCTTAGGGTGAAGTAGTCGTCGTTCCCTTCTTTAAAGAGCTCACGTATCCAGCGTAACAACTATCGAGAGACAAGTCTACTCTCTACTGCTTCCAACCTATTGGCTTCCGTCATACTTCGCAGACTACAAAACGTATGCCACCGACTCATGTGCAGCGGTTGGTTTTCAATCTAGTCATGGATATATTGCTCATATTCTCACTCTCCGCCAAATGATAGAACACGGTTACGCATACTGAAGGCCAACAGTTGTCGTGTCACCTTACATTAATCATATCCAACTCGTTGAATAGGACTATGTCCTACGATTGTTTGCTGAAAAAAGTGTGCCAGGACACAAACATCTCAGGCAGTGAAGGTATGCAGCCACTTTTATCTACTATTCTAATCCGGCAGAGCGGTTAGGTAGTTACTGAGTATTACCATTTCTCTTCAGCTTTATCCTCGACAGTATTCTAGAAGCAGCTTTAGAGTAAATGTGTTTGTGGTGTGGACTTGATACCTGGAAGATTTTCCAACTTGGAATATGCGAATGATATGGTCTTACTGTGCGGTAAAACACGCCATCCAAATCGCACTTAGTCAGTTGATAATTAGTATCCGTAGGTATACGATTTGCTTTGCATCCTCTAAATGCAAAGTACTTCAGAAGGATTGGGAGAGGCATTTACCTACTCTCGTTATTTGAGTTCACAATGCTATGCTCATGAAACCTAGTCACTCCGAGCTGATGTTTGGCATCTGTGTTCGACTATCGTTATCTGAATAATCAGAGCTTCACCAAGATGTTCTCAGAAGCAAGAAATATGAATACGTAAATTTAACTCATTAAGCAAAAGACATTTTCTCGAAGGATGCTTTAGGAACCAATGAATGCCCAAAGTCATACCTGGCAACTTTATCAACAAAGTACTAATTATTCGTTAAAGTTGTCTGTATCAGTATCGCAAATTACCTATGAAGGTTAAAACTTGATACAAGTAAACACTCCTCAGACCTAAGGTTTGCTACTTTTATTCTCATCGGTCTTCAAACGACTACTTACAGGAACTGTTTTAACCAGCGCAACCCAACTGTTTCATCACGATAGACAAACCCGACCTCTACACTAAGATAGTAGCTACGGTGATGTCACGATTATCGTCTATAAGATTGGTGGATTAAAACGTGGAAAACTGGGTTTTATGAACTCAGAATATAACGATAGTATTGTAAAAGTAGACACTAAAAATGAGTCGATTGAGTGGTTTTAATATGACATGTATGCAGAATTTTGCAACTCACCATCCTAACCCTTTCATTAACCTTCTGAAAGCAACCTAAACACAAACTATATACCAGATCCAGCAGACGAGTGTATTCTTTTATATCTTTGTCTGCAGTTTTAATTTTCAGGATATATTCTGACAACTTTCTGATGATAATATTTTGGTTGCGTGAGCAGTCTGAACACAATACATCAGAGCGTGATGTAAATGATGTATTAACCTTAAGATATCATGTTGAAGTAGAAATTCCTACCTGACGAAAACTAATCGGGTTTAGCTCAGTAGTGAATTGAGATGGTATAATCTAGTTGTAGCCACCATCACTTGTAAATCCATTATACTGATCACACTGCTAACAGACAAATAAATTTCTTTTACTCCAAGGTGAGTATGCAGTTAACTCAAAAAACCAACGCTTGACTTTCTAATATAGCAGCCTGACAACCGAAACCATTAGCGCGCTACAAAATCCGAAACAGCACAAAAACTGGCATGCCGATTAGACGTGAGAATTTCATTTTTGTGGTTGTAATTCAGCAAATGACATCTGACATTTCCTTATAATGAAAACAAAAGAAAACCATTATAAATGGTGACAAGCTAAAACCTGTTGGAATCATTAGGCTTAAAAACTCAAATACATACGCAAATCAAGCCAAATACTCGGCACTAAATAAGCATCAGCCTGGTTTGATTGGCCGCAATATGACATTTTTGTAAAGTTGAGTAGTTAAGTGCATGGCGGCCATTACGCATTAACAGCTTGGCAGACTGATATTCTTTTATTAACTGTCACAAATCTTAACAACATTATTTTTACGAAGGAATATGACTAATAACAGGTGAGTCTATAGTTTGTATGTATCTACTTATTGAATAATAGTTGTTTGGCCTGTTCCTCACGAGAAATTAGTGTTGATCTGAAAGCAGCCTTTGAAAATATAGTGCTTAACCAACGATTTTTCAGTTGGGAGAATGTAGAGCAAGCAGTTTAGGAGTTTAAGTCTGTAAGTTATTAAATTTAATGCAATCGCAGATTACCTTCACTCATTATATCAATTCGCAAAGTCAACGTGCCTCGTTTTTGTCTTTTAAATACATTTTCGTTGTTCGTAAATGTGTATTTGGTAACGGGATTGGTCAGCGAATCAAACTGTAAGTTGAACTGTAATTGTCGCATTTTTAAGTCTAAATGCTTGGATTATAAATCTATGTTTCGTGTAGTGCTGAATGTTAGTGAGTATATCGTTCGTTCATACATCATGACACACAATCATCCCTGCACGAAATCTTTTATGAGGTGCGATCCTTGGTTTAGACGCTTATCCAAAGAGGAAAACGAAAATATAAATCCAGTTCTCCAACAGTCAGCTTCATGTGATGCAGTTATGGAACATGTGAGAAATACATATCAGAAAGAGCTTATTTCTGATGACATACGAAATATGAAGTCAAAAGTTGCCGTAGATGGGTGTGTAGTAATATTATTGTGTATATTTGGGTTCATAGTGTACGCGGTAGTGTATGCGTCATGTCTCAGGAGCTTAAGTGCGACTATTTGATACGATGCTATGAAATGTCATTGTTAGCTAACAATCATCAGCAGTTCAATTTCGAATTAAGTGGTTAACACCAATTTAACAATGCGCGTGAAAACGTGTTTCTGTGCGGTAAACTGCACTCAGAACCCTAACGTACTCGCCTACTGTAGTTTGCGCATATTAGTGTATTTCTAGTAATAGACTTAATGGCCTACGCCAACAGCTTACTTGCCTTGATCCTGGAGCCTGATTTTTATTGAACTGATAGGTGAGTGGTGTCATCTTAGGTACAAGTTATACAAATTGTTTATAATCGGCGTTTTTATTATTCACCGTCACAATGTTAATACTGTGAAGTGTGTCAACACTTATTTAACAAGTCACTTGAGTTGTCTAACTAGTTAGCCCAGTGAAGAATAGAAATCGTTCATTACATGGATGCATAGTTTATTACGCGTAAGGAGAGCTGATACTAAAAGAATCTATTACAAAGGCGAAAATATATTCGAAAAGAGTGATTCTTCTTAGTTAATAGCCTAATAAATAACAAATTTGGATGAGATCCCAACAGGTATTCTTTGTCATGTTGCATGCTAACATAAACGGTTGCCAAAAAGAAAGGCTACATCATAACGTTGCTAACGTAAATATTAGCATGCGTTCACTGTATGACTAGCATTAACTTCCCCACTTTGTATTCGCTGTAACAAGCTAAATTGAAAAAGCCGTATTAAAATATTTGCAAATAAATATTCATCAGTATTTAGAATGATTTATACAATTTTAATAAGCTTTAAGTGATACAAAGTAACAAGACTGCTTTCACTGCTAATCAGTACAGTTATCTGTGTTTAACTTCTGGAACTTCATATAACTACACACACTGATTGATAAGGATATGCCACAAAAGTTTAGTTCTAACTGAACTCCGATAAACTTTCAATATGTTGATCGAATGTCGATTTATATAAGTGAAATGTTTCTGTATTTCTATTGTTAATACAGCGTAGGTTATGTAAACTTTAGTTTTGCATTGTTGAACTTCCTTTGCACATTTTCACTACTCGTTGGTAACTCGTCAGGCACCATGTAAATCGTTCCAAGAATGTTCGATATTTTAAGTGATAAATTGACCATCCATCAGCATCTTCACTGCTATTTCAATCACTCTATCCTTATAAGTTCCGTGCTTAGCATGAACTTCGTAAGTTTCAACAAGTCAATTGAAATAAAATCAAGACACCACAGCACCATCTGCGAATGTAGATTAAAAACGTAAATTAGAGTTATACAACTATTGCATGCAAAATACGAACATACTACATCAGTGCTTTATAGTTTGTTCACTACAAACTAAAAACAATATAAACTATACAGGAAACTTAGTAATCATGTAAACCTAACTTAGATTACCTAAATGGTCTTAGATAACGTAAATACACTGCAGTTCGTTTTTAACGATAGTAAAATGTAATTAATTACTTCTTATAAAACTTAAAGTGACATATTTCACAACAAGAAAACCATATACAAATTGTATTTGCGAAAAAATACGCCCTATGATTCTGTGGTAGCTACCCAATTTAGTGCAATCAACAATCATGTAGAATAGTATGCCTGTACAGTTAAAATATCTGTGATAGATAGTGTGAATTTCAACAATAACTGAATACAGATGATTTTAATAATGACACGATAACTGGTTACGATGTCACGCAATAACCTAGACTAACGAATAAGCAACCTCATCTCTTTAAATTGCTTGAAATGAAATGTCCGCATCTTTTCTCTGAGTTCAAATTGTATTGTTGATTTAGTCTGGGGTTATTCGAAGCAGATGAGAATCCGATCTTGTGTCTAGTTAGAAGATATACCAGCTACATGTAGCCGGTTACAGGAAACGATATATTAAACCGTTCAAGTACCGTAGTACATGTTTACTCGTCCGCTCTTGCAAGAAAACAAGATCATAAATATATCTAAGCGTCGTACTCATGTATAGGTCTTACTTCTTAATAGGCTACATCACAGGCAGGTGACGAATTGCTAAATTTCCCTCAAAATGTCAAAACGGTTCAACCAATAGTAATTTATGGAGAAGTTTGGCGCAATTTTTAACGATTACTGCCCTTAGTTATTTTGCTTCTCCTGTATCACACGGTTGTTCCAAGGTCTTGTTCGTGATGGACGCTAGATAGATGTCAATTTAACACAACGTCCATTATTCCATGTAAATCAACTGTGTCCACATAATACTTATAGTACACTCTGCCTTAATTTATGTAATTTCGCTCCTTGCATTATGTGCATTTGTATAAATGACAACTTTATATCACCATGACCATCTCTGTAAACTAGCGCGAATTCCGCAAATGATTTCAGAACATAGTATTAATAAAGTGATGAGCATCAAAGTATCTTGCGATATATATCAATGCATTATTTCTGTTAAATGAAAGCTAATATCAATTTAATTAATTTCTAGGTAGGTTACGCTTATATTTTGTTTATATTCTTACTTTAGGTCGTTACTCCTGTCGACTTCCTTCGGTGTTACGTGATTATTTCAAAATTTCTCATTCCACTACTTTTTCAAACCATCAAATGTCTTTTCATATAAAATTATTATTATTGTCAACGGGGTTGATCATTGGATGTTGTTTAGTTTGATAGAGTTCCATTGTTAGCAGCCATTGATCCTAGAACGACTTAGTGAACGTTGGTGTTAATGCGAGAGTCAATATTATTCGAAGTATATTCCTAGTTATTCCGTATATTTATTGTATTGCTCTAGAGTATATTTGTGTATTTTTACGACAAGTAGTGATTAATCATTGTTATTATTCCATTTGGGTTGTGGGTCGATACTTGAAAGGTATTTTTAATAGTCATTCGTGGTTTCTAGTGTAAACATGACCTCGTGTGAAAACGATAAGGAGAGAAAAACCATATTGGGGTATCATAACTAGATCACAAACACGTGATTATTTGTAATTTTTACTTTGCCGTTTGTTATAAACATCTGTGTAAATACGAATACACTGGTATCCACCTAATAGTTATATTTCAGAGTGTTTCATTTAGAATCTGTTTATTCAAAGAGGGTCAAAACAAAGTGCATATCAAGTTCAATATGTATGTAGAAGTTAAATCAAGAAGCTTTCTGAAATCAAAGTAGCTTATTTGTTAGCAAAGTTACTTCGTGTTATGCCTCGTACTTGATGCTTGACTAGTAGCGGACTACCTTAGCACCTGAACGCTTGAACCCTCCTGATCGCAAATCAGAAGACAAGTAGACAGGAACTTTATCCCAGTAAGTTATGTACAAAATATTCGTGTATTTATAGTTTTCTGAAAAACAAGAATCAGTGTTATAACTTCATATGGGGAACGAGATGGTTGACAACATGCATCCAACCCTATTTACTCCTACACAACTCATTACCCCCAACTTACTTACACCTACCACGTCTCCCCATGAACATCATAAGGAGAATGGGGGGTGGATTGACGATATTCCACAAACCTATTTACTTACATATATGTACACGTATCCAAATCAACGATATATGAGGAAGGAGTGGTTGTTGATATTCCCCCAACTATATTCACTCCTATACAACTCATCACGCCCAACATACGTGCACCTACCACGTCTCTCTATCAACTTTATATGGTAAACATGGTGGTCAACGAAATTCACGCTAACCTATTTAGTCCTATACAACTCATCATCCAAACCCAATTACACCTACCTCGTCTCACCATCAACTTTATATCGGGAAGGGTGTGGTTTCCGACATTCTCCCAATTCATTTTACTTCTACACAACTCATCAACTCCAACACACACCTACCACGTATCCAAATACAATTTATTTGGTGAGTGGGTTGGTTGACGACATTCTCCTATTCTGTTTTCTAATACAAAACTCATCACTATGTAAACAACTACTCATAACAAGTCTCCCCATCAATTTTTATTGTGTAGAAATTGTAATGACGAAATTAACCCAACCCCATTTAATCATACACAACCGATTACCCCCAAAACACATCCACCTACCACGTCTCATCATCAACGATATATGGGGGAGAGTGTAGATTACAACATTAACCCAACCCTATTTACTCCTACACAACTCATCACTCTCAACAAACTTACACCCATTATGTCTACCTGTCACTTTTAAATGGTGAATGGGGTGATTGTTTAAATTCCTTTAACCCGATTAACTACATTATTCTGACCACCAACCAACACTTACACATAACACGTCAACCCATCAACTTAATATAGGGAAGGTGCTGATTGGCGACAATCTCACAACCCTGTTAACTACAACAAAACTCATCACCATCAACCCACTTACACCTAACATTTCTCTCCATCAACTTTATATGGGGAAGAGGGTGGTTGACGACATCCCCCCAACCCAAAATACTACTACAAAACTATCACCCCCAACACACATCTACCACCTCTCACGATCAGCATTCTATGTGAGTGGTTGACGATAATCATCCAACCCTATTTAAATCTAGACAACTTAATACCCCGAAAATCCATTAACACCTGCCACGTTTATTATTCAACTTCATACGGGAAAGGAGATGTTTGACGATTAACACCTTAACCCTATTTACTCCAACACAACTCATCACCCTCAACCTACTTAGAGCAACCACGTTTCCCCATCAATTTTATATAGGAAAAAGGATAGTTGACGACATTCTTCCTACCCTATTAGCTCCTACACAACTCCGAATTCGAATGTCACGTAAATATAACACGTCTTCCTATCAACTTTATATGGGGATATGGGTGGATGACAACATTCCCCCAACCCTATTCACTCCGACACAAGTAATCACCCTCAACCTTCTTACACCAAAGACGTCTACCCATCAATTTTATATAGGAAAGTTGATCGTTTACGACATTCCCCTAACCCTATTGACTCCTATGCAACTCCTACATCCCAAATCACGTATATATATCACGACTACACATCAAATTTCTATTGAAAAGATGGTGTTTGTCGACATTACCCTAACCATATTTACTGCTAGTCAACTCATCACCCTCAGCACACAACTGCCACGTGTCTCTATCAACTTTATACGGTTAAGAGGGGTGGTTGAAGATATCCCCCCAGCCTTATTTACTCCTACAAACATCATAACCCCTAACACAACTACACCAACCACGTCTTCCCATCAACAATATAAGGAGAAGGGAGTGGATGACGACATTTCCTTAACCATATTTAATTCTTCAAACACATAACCCATAATCCGCTTACACCTACAGCGTCTACCCAACAACTTTGAATGGGGACGCAGGTGATTGACGACATTTACCCAACAGTTTACTTCTACACAACTCATCACCCCCAACACACACCTAGCACGTCCCAAATTCAACTTTACATGTGAAAATGGGTGGTTGACGACACGAACTCAAACCTATTTACTCCTACAAAAATTATCACCCCCAATCCACTTACACATACCGCGTCTTTCCATCGGATTTTAAGCGTACGTGGGTGGTTGATGATATTCCCCTAACTCTATTTGCTCATATACTACTTATAACCCCCAACCCACGTACACCTACCGCGTCTTCTCATTAAATTTATATAAGGACGTGTGTGGTAGACGACATTACACCGATTCCTATTTACTGTTGGGAATGTTAGGTCCCCAAAACTCACTTGGCAAACCTGTTATTTTTGTGGTTTTGTTGTGTAAATTTAAATTTCCTGTTTTTGCGCCGAAAGGTTCCCTTCTCACCTTCAGTTCGTGTTTCCCACTTGGTAAGGTGCTAAATCTTATTGGTTGATTATTTTTTTAGTACGCTATTTATGACATTCCAAGGACACTGTTTTTGTATATATACGCATGAGTTATGTGTGTTGTCGTCTGACAGGCTGCCTGTGGAATTAAACGCTTCTTGTTGTCTGGACTTTTTACTTTAGTTAGCTGGGCTGGGAAGCTGCGGATTAGCTTAGCTTTCTGTTATTTTGTTACTGGTCTTACGTTCGTTAGCAGGTATCGAGATGCCACTTAAACTCGCGAATCCTTAGAATTTACTTATAAAGAACACACCACCACCAACACACCTACACCTACGACGTCTTCCCAACAAATTTATGTGGGGAAGGGGTGTGTTTGAGGAAATTCCCCAACTCTGTTTACTTCAACACAACTTATCATTCACAACAGACACCTACCACGTATCCTAATCAGCTTTATTTGGGGAAGGGGTGGTTTACGACATTCCTTCAATCCTATTTACTCATACTCACCTCATAACTCTCAACCCACTTACAACTAACACGTATTCCTGTCAAATTTATATTGGGAAGGAGGTGGTTGACGATATGCATACAACCCTATTAACTCATACACAACTCATCACTCCTAACATACTTACACGTACCGCGTCTCCCCATCAACAGTTTATAGGGAAGGGGGTGGTTGACGAATTTAAAAGACCGTATTGACTCCAACACAACTCATCAACCACAACACACTTACGCCTACCACTTCTCCACATCAAATTAATATGGTGAACAGGGTAGTTGACGACACTCGCCAACCATATTTACACATACACAACTCATCACCACCAATCCACTTACACCTACCACGTATCCGCGTCAAATTTATATTGGGATAATGGTAGTTTACGACATTTCCGCAACCCTATTTACTGATACACAACTTAACCCCAACTTACACCTACCACGCATCTTCGTCCAATTTATATGAAATATGGTAGTTGTCGACATTTCATCAATCTTATTTACTTCTACACAACTTATTACCCCCAATCCACGTACACCTATCACGTCTGCCCATCAATTTCATATTAGTAAGAGGTGTTTGACGACATTTTCCCATTTCACACACACCTTCCACGTCACCACATAAACATTATATGCTGTAGTAGGAGGTGGACGAATTCCCTTTAACTTTATTTACTCCTACACCACTTATTAAATCCAAACGCACTTACACCTACTACATGTCCCCATCAAATTATATAGGTAAAGTGTGTTTTAAGACATTCATTCAACCCTATTTACTTCTAAAAAATTCATCACTCGCAATCACACAACGTCAACTTTATATGGAAAAGGTAGTGTTTTGCGACATTTTCTAAACCCTATTATTCCTACACAACTCATCACCCCCAAAGCACTTACTTAACACGTCTTCCCATCAAATTTATATAAGGAAATGGGTGGTTGACGACATTTCCTCAACCCTATTTATTCCTACACAACTGATCATCTTTGTCCCACTTACACCTAACACTTCTTTTCTTCAACTTTATATGAGTAAGGGTGTGGTTGACGACATTCCCCAAACTCACATACACCCACCACGTCTCCCCATCAACATTATATAGTAAAAGTGGTGGTTGGCGTAATTCCCCCAAACCTGTTCACTCCTACACCACTTGTAAACTAGCAACGCACCTGTATTCACCATGTTTCCCCATCAACTTTATATGGGGAAAGGGGTGGTTGACGGTATTTTCCCAACGCACCTACAACTACCGCGTTTCCACATCAACATATAATGGTGAAGATAGTGTTTGACAACATTCACCAACCTATTTACTCCTACACAACTCATCAATCCCAACACACTTTACACCTACCACGTCTCTCTATTAGCTTTATGTGGGTAAGGGGGTGGATTGACGACATTCCCCTAACCCTATTTAATTCTACACAACTTATCACCCTCAACCTACTTACACCTACCTCGTCTCCTACTGAACTTTATATTTGGATGGAGATGGTTGACGATATTATACTTTTCGTAGTTTTTTACTTGTTATGATACTTATCTTCCGCATGTTGTTTCTACGACTGTGCATTAGTGCAGTATGCGAAAATGATTGATATTTTGCCTTTTTTTCAATGTTATCCTCGCTTACATTTTCGTTTGCCGATATCTACACTGAATCCTTGTTATTAATGGATGATGCTTTACATGTTCTCAGAAGCTTTCGGTAGCCCTCTAAATTTTCGTTTGATAATCAAGATGGTTTTTGGGATTTTAACAAAGGATCTTGCGTTATTTCCCGCGTATATACAGGCCATTGCTGCCTAGGTTGCTGCTACCTGGTCCGCTTTCATCTGTATTTGTTGCTGTGTGGGATAGGAGAGCTAAATCATCTGCAAAGTCAAAGTCATCTAGTTGTATTGATGTTGTCCATTGAATTCCGAGGTTGTCTTGAGATGTTGTAGTCTTCATGATCCAGTCAACCACCATCAGGAAGAGGAAGGGCGACAGTAAGCATCCTTGTCTATCAACGGTCTTCACTTCGAATAGATCTGTGAGCTGACCTCCATGCACGATTTTACAATGCAATCCATCGTAAGAATTCCGTATGATGTTGACTATATTTTCGGGAACGTTATAATGTCGTAGAAGGCTCCATTATATTTCTATTCACGCTGTCGAATGTTTTTTATTGTAGTCGAGGAAGTTGATATAAAGTGGTGAATTCCATTCGATTGATTGTTCAACAACGAACCGTATAGTCGCGATTCGATCGATACACGATCGGTTTTTACGGAATCCGGCCTGTTGATCTCGAAGTTGGGCGTTGACTGAGTCTTTCGTTCAGTTCAATAACACACTTTTAAAGACTTTTCCGGTTACTGAAAGTAGAGTGATGCCTATGTAGTTCTCTCAATTGCTAAGATCTCTTTTCTCTGGCATCTTGATGAGGTACCCTTCTTTTCAGTCTGCACTTATTCTTCCTCAAAAATCTTCATGAAGAGAATGTGGAGTATCTTTGCAGTTGCTTCCATATCTACTTTCAATGTTTCAGCTGGTATGCTGTCTGGACCTGTTGATTCGCTACGCTTGATTTGTCTGATGGCTATTATGATTTCTTCGACTGTTGGTGGGTCGGTGTTTATAGGGAGATCCGTGGCTGCTGCTTCGATGACTGGTGGGTTCAGTGGGGTTGGTCTATTCAAGAGTTTTTCAAAGTGTTCTACCCACCTGTTTTATTGTTCATTCACTTCAGTGATTGGTTTGCCAGCCTTGTTCTTGATTGACCGTTCTGGCCTACTGAATTTCCAAGCTAGCATTTTCGTTGTATCGTATAGGTGCTTCATGTTTCTTTCTCTTGCAGCTTTTCCTGTCGTCATTGCTAGGTCCTCCACATATTTCCATATATCCGATTTGATACTTCTCTTCACTTACTTGTTGGATTCTGTGTATTCGGCCTGTGCCTTGGCTTTCTCTGTTCTTGTCCGGCTGTTATTGATTGCTACCTTTTTGCTCCTCCTTGGATCTTGTCCAGAGAACCAACAGAAATTCATTTTTTATGGAGCCATTTCTTGCTACATAAAGCCTCATGACATGTTGAAATTATTGTAATCTTAATCTCTTTTCAGTTGTCCTCCATATGAGTTTCATTTTTTTTTCTAGGAGATCATGAAATGCTTGAAACTTATTGTTGGGAGTTATGTTGAATTCATTGCGTTTCTTAGTATTCTAGAGAAGGGCTGTATTAAACGTTTGCAATTCTGCTGCTCCAGTTGTCCAGTGCTTCTTCAGCTTCACCTGACCGTAGCTGCTACCTTGTTGTGGTGGTCGGGCTTGCCTATCGTGATGACCCAACCGAGCTATATTGGCTGGAACATGTGTTCCTGTAGGTTCTACCATGCCAGGCAGGTCGATTGGAGAACGGTGAGACTAAAAGCAGCTACTCAAGGTCTGAGGGCGAAGTCGTACTGCTGACTGCAGAGGGGTGTGACAGCAGTAAGGTGTTTCCCTCGGACAACCAGCATCTGCAGCGATGCTGCCTTCTCACAAGGAAGGGGGGTTAGAAAAGGTCGGCCCTAAAAATGTCACACCCCACCCTACCTCACGGATTTCCGTCTCCGGCGGTAAGGCTACCCACTAAGGGCTTTTAAGTGCGGAGCTAATACTCAAAAAACCCTTCATAAAAAGGCCGTGCGTGACAGGCCTCAAGCAGTTGTCCCTTGGGCTCTGCGGTCACGCTCTCAGGTCTCTGAAACCGACACTAATCTACCTTCTTTTTCAGGTTCCTCAAGAAACACCCTTCCACGGTGTGGGCAGCCGGGAAGTGACAACTGCCCTCATACCCGCAAAAGCACGAGAGTCGAAATTGGTCAAAATTAAATCCCTTTTACACCCCATAATATCTCTCTTATCTCTACAACTAACTCTACTCACATTCTTTCATCTCACTGCACCGCTAATGCAAACAATGCGAGCTCATGAAAAGTCATTCCTGGTCTCTTGAAACCCCGTTCTAGACTATATGTTGGAGCTTTTAATGTACGGACATTGAGTCAAATAGGGCAACAGGCTTCCTTAGCTAAGACTTTAGAATCTCACTCAATCGATGTATGCTGCGTCTCGGATCCTAGTAAAATCATTAACATGATTACACCGTATCAAAATAAAGAAGCAGCCTGATTTACTCTTCGTGTATCCGGTAGCTCGGATGCTGCTTCCCGGGGTCTCGCTGGTGTAGGTATAGCATTGAGTCGTAGGGCAGAACTAGCTCTCCTAGACTGGATCCCTGTAAATAGTCGCTTTTGCGCTGTCCGACTGAACGGGACAGTTAGGACTCGGAAAGATAGGGACACTCGTCGTTGCCTCTTCGTCATATCTGCCTATGCCCCCACTGACTGCAGTTCAGACGAGCAAGCTTTCGGACCTCCTCCAAAAAGCTAGGCGCTCTGATATAGTTATAATGGCTGGCGACCTTAATGCTCAAGTAGGTAGACTATGTAATAATGAGAGACACTTGGGTGGATGTTATGGTGTCACGGCTCAAAGAACAGATAATGGCGATCGTCTGTTGCAACTATGCTCAGATAACCGCCTGTTTCTAGCGAATACTAACTTTAGGCATAAGGAAAAGCATCTTTTGACCTGGCGACCCCCAAAATCGTCTCAACGTTGAACCCAACTAGATCACATCGCCATCAGCCACCGATGGAGGGGTTCGATAGAGAACTGTCGCTCGTTCTGGGGCACATGTTTAGATTCAGATCATGCTTTAATGCGAGCGCGTATTTGTTTGAGGCTTACTGGACGTAGGAAAGACATTGCAATGAAGCCTCTTAGGGTTTTACTTAATGATAATAAAGCTAAGAATATATTTAAGGAACAACTAGAAAAGCAGTTAGGCGACCGTGTAAGCGATTGCCATCCGGAAGCAGGTTGGAATGATATCAAAAATGCTGTGGAAACAGCAGTGATATCTGCTAGTAAGGTAAATCATAAGGCTAGGATGAAGCCGTGGATTTCAGTAGCATCCACCGAACTGATGGATGCTCGTAAACTTATCCCACCTGGCTCTGAACATGATGAAGAGCGAAGTGAGCTTAAGCGCAGGCTGATATAAAGCCTACGCAACGACCGTGAACAGTGGTGGGTGGCGAAAGCAAAAACGATGGAAAAGGCAGCGGCGATAGGCAACGGTAGGCAACTTTTTCGACTTATCAAGGAAACTGGTATCAGGAATCCGAATGTGAGTGAGACTATCTCGGAAAAGGATGGGATTATAATTCATTCTCAGTCCAGGAGATTGGACCGATGGGCGGAACACTTTAGGGATCAGTTCAACTGGCCTTCAGCCACACTTCGGTTGCCCACGATCCCCAGTCATCCTGAATGGCAAATCGACTTAACTCCTCCTAGTCTTTATGAAGTTGAGAAGGCTATAGAAAATCTGAAGCGAGGTAGAGCAGCAGGTCCTGATAGGCTTACCCCTGAAATGTTTAAGGATGGTGGTCCAGTTTAAGCAGCTAGATTGACTGAAACCTTAGGTAGAATATGGGAACTGGGCGTAATACCATCTGACTGGTCTCAATCCCTGATTGTCCCAATTTATAAGAAAGGACAAAAGTCTTCTTGTGACAATCACAGGGGAATCAGTCTGACTAATATAGTTTCTAAATTATTAGCCTCGATTATACTTAGACGCCTAACTAGAGCTCGTGAAGAGCAGACTAGAGAAAACCAGGCTGGATTCAGACCTGGACGTGGCTGTATAGACCACATCTTCACACTGCGACAGGTCCTGGAACACAGACACACAATTAGGCGTCCTACAATAGTTGTCTTCCTGGACCTGAAGGCGGCATTCGACTCTGTTGATCGTGAGGTTCTGTGGCAGTGTCTGTCATTGAAAGGTGTACCAAAGAAGTACATTAACCTTATACAAGCTCTCTACTCTAAAACTACAGGTCGAGTGAGAGCTTATGGCGAAGTGTCATCGGAATTCCTCACTTCAAGTGGTGTCCGTCAGGGATGTCCACTTTCCCCATTCTTGTTTAATTTTGTCATAGACATGCTCCTAGATATAACCATGTCTTCGTCTGACTTTTCAGGAGTTGACTTACTACCAGTAGCCTCACTTACTGACTCAGAGTATGCTGATGACATTGTCCTATTTGGTGAAGACGCTGACAAAATGCAGAGTCTTCTGACTACCCTGAGCAACAATTCAAGCATGTTCGGGATGCGGTTTTCCCCCTCGAAATGCAAAATAGTTGCTTCAGGATTGGGTTGCATTCGGCACCTGAACTAGTGATAGGGAGTGAAGTAGTCGAGCGTGTAGGACCGCTTCACGTATCTGGGGAGTCTCATCAGTGCTGATGGACCTGGTGACTGACGAAATCTCAGCACGCATACAGAAAGCTCGATTGGCTTTTGCCAAGTTGCGTCACTTATGGCGCAGGCGAGATATCCGCTTGCTAACCAAAGGACGAGTGTACCGTGCAGCAGTTCGCTCTGTCCTACTATACGGTAGCGAAACATGGCCGTTAAGAGTAGAGGACATTAGTAGGTTACTGGTCTTCGATCATAGGTGTCTCCGAAGCATTGCTCGAGTATCGTGGGACAACCGAGTGAGCAATGCTGTCGTTAGGAAACGGGTTCTAGGAAAGGAGGGCAAATCAATAGATGAAGTATTGAAACTTCATCAGTTGAGGTGGTTGGGACATGTGTTACGCATGTCTAACTACCGTCTGCCTCGACGAGCTATGTTTTGCGGCGTAGGAATAGGTTGGAAGAAAGCTAGGGGCGGCCAAACCAAAACATGGCAGAAATCGATGAAGTCACTAACAAGTGGACTAAGTCATGTTGGTAGATGTAGGCTGCGTGGTTGGGGTCCGCGAGACGAAAGTCACCAATGGTTAGAGACCTTGAACGACATGGCTCAGAATCGGTTGGAATGGCGCAGGTGCATCCACTCTTTGTGTTCACTCAAAATCTAACCTTCCGAATTCTCTATCTTTCTCCTTTCAAATTTATCTCACTGAATTATTGAATTGAATCATATCTTCGCCCCCTAATTTTCTGCATTACTGCTAATACTTCTAGTATCGCTATCACTCTTGGATTTGAACTGACAGTTGCGTCTCTGTGCTGATGTGGTATAGCAACCTGAACTGATGTACGTACGTACGAAGTTCTGCGTTGTATCTGTCTGTCTGTCTTCAGCTTTAGTTTCGTTTAAGCCACCACCAGATGATGACCTGAAGCTATGTCAGCGCCTCTCGTTGTTCCTACATCTTCCATTGTCCATCTTAACTTCTCATTGAAGCAGATGTGGTCGATTTGGTTCAACGTAATGTGGCCCAGTGAAACCCATGTAGTTTTGTGTATACGTTTGTGAAAGAATACGGTGCCAACAATAGTCCATTTGTTGAAGGTACATAGGTTTGCAAACCTCTCACCGTTTTCATTAATTTGTACCAGTCCAGGTCGTCACATAATGTCTTTATATCCAGTATTGCCCAATCCAACGTTAGCGTTGAAGTCTCCCATCAGGATCTATATATATATATTAATATACATATACATAAACATGCATATATATAAAATTGTATCTCATATATGATTGGATATTTTCGTTAGAATATAAGTTTCACAGATAACTCGTTTGACGCCTGATGAACAGGTTTGCAATTCTGTGTGAGTGGAATATTACGCCAAGCTTAGGACTAGCAATTAGCTATCGTGTCACGGGTACAACCGCATAAACTGAGATAGCCTTTAAACACAATCAAGACTATCACGAGTTATCATTTCGAGAGACGAACATTAAGGGTGACCAGGAGCCTATTGTGGGAGTTCAAATAAAGACAACTGTCTTGTATTGCGGAATGAATTATTTTGAGACACAAACTCTGTTAATGTCATCACCGAACTTCTAGAAGTTGGCAATACTATCGGAAGTTCGGAAATTGGGACTTATGTTCTATGACCAAGGATACACTATCCCGCACATGATTCGACAACATTATTATAACGTTCGTTGATCGGCTTCATAAGTCACGCTAGCCATGTTGTTGTTCATTTGGTTAAATATATCCTTTACTGCACTCGAACTCGTGATGTCTCGCAGCCGTTCGTCACCGGCTATGACCGCGTCAAAAGTGATGAGAACCTCTTGTCATGCTTCACAAGTTCATCCTCATCTATTAGCGACTTTGCGAAATCGAAGACTGAGAATAGTCTTGTAAAATGTAACGAGAGCTGTCGTCATCATTCAAGTTCTTCCAAAACCACATAAAAATGCCTGCCCAAAAATTCTATAGTATCGTAGTATAAATTAACATTCAAACTTTTGATGAGTTTTTTTACAGTTGCAGAGGTTAGAAATGAGATTGGTTAGTCGCAAGCATTAGCACTAACTTCAGCAATGGGATTGCGATTCCAGATTGACCGAAGAAAACAAAAAAGATGGAAGAGGAGAGAGGAGCCACCAATAAGGCAGACAAATCGATGCGAAAGTGATGTAGAGGGAGAAGGCAATTTGAACTATATCGGTGTCATAACGTTGAAGTGTTCCGGTGTGCGTTTAATAGTAAAGTCAAAATTTATACCTATTCACGGTTAACAGTGAC
Source organism: Schistosoma japonicum (assembly GCA_025215515.1). Lineage (NCBI taxonomy): Eukaryota > Metazoa > Platyhelminthes > Trematoda > Strigeidida > Schistosomatidae > Schistosoma > Schistosoma japonicum. Next base: position 45,095,003 of record CM046063.1, on the reverse strand, counting down.
TACTCTTTATTCATGTAAACGTGAAATCGGTGATAGCAACATAGGTCATGTATACCTCACCTATCTGAAATGTGTTTGTACCGGTGCTCATGTGAGGGGTGCTTCAACTTTATTTTACCGTCAACCAATCGGAAGTACTCTACGAGGTATACGTAATACATAAATCATTTTTCTGTTATCTTACGTCTTAAACAAGTCAAATGTTAACCGTGTAGAAGACTGTTGCAGATGTATGAAAGAGTGTAGACTGCAAGATTGAGAATGATCCTTCGTGATTTTATAGACTGCCAATGACCCAATATACGTAAACATATATTTGTACACAAACAAATCTATCCTAATCAATCAATCAACCAATCTATGTATCTATCTATCTATTCATCTATCTTTTTATATACCTATTGATACGTGTACAATTTGTTCCTTAGCTCATATGTCTGTATGGAGCCTTGTGATTGGTTGATAGTAACGAAGTAGTCATGTGTCTGAGTGAACGTAACTAAATCTACACTTTGCCAATATACATATATATACACATATCAATATCTACCTCATTATCTACATATAGGCATTCATATATATACATACATGCATTTATATATATATATATAATTGTATCTTATATATGATTGGATATTTTCGTTAGAATATAAGTTTCACAGATAACTCGTTTGACGCCTGATGAACAGTTTGCAATTCTGTGTGAGTGGAATATTACGCCAAGCTTAGGACTAGCAATTAGCTATCGTGTCACGGGTACAACAGCATAAATTGAGATAGCCTTTAAACACAATCAAGACTATCACGAGTTGTCATGTCGAGTGACGAACATTAATGGTGACTAATTGTTGTTTATTGGAGCGTAATTAAAAGTATATCCATAACGGTGAATTAATATTTAACGAACTATATTGTCACCATCTTTTTATCATGTGTCCACTTAACGTTGTTCTTATAGTGTATTTTGGTCCAGATGGTAAACGTTATGTTAACCTGTAGTTGTTTAAATCATGTGTATTAGTTTATACAAAAGTGGATCATCAATAATAAATGTAAGACTAGAGAAAATTTATAGCATTTAACCATCCTGAGTTTCTGGTATTTTTTAATAAAGTTTAATAATACCTAAAGTCAGTAAAATAATCAGGGTTTTAATGTTAACGAGGCATTGGTGAAACGATGTTAGTATGTAGAATAAATGTGGAAAAGTTTACGGATAAATCTACTTACTTCATGTAAAAACGTATTTTGTTATTTGATACTTTAAGAAGCACAACATGTCCCAGTGTTTAGAAACCTCTGATTAATGCTGCATAATTAACGAGAATATTTCAGCCAGTTTATACAGTGGTCTACATACTGACATTGATCGAGTAACTATTTAAATTTGAATATTAATCGATATTAAAATAATTTAGTATATGGGATCAATCATCAACACTCATGTTAATAATAAGTTGATGACAATCAATCAACAGACATGCACTCAAATTTAGATTATTAAAGTAAGAGGGAGAATGAGATAAGTATTTATTGTCTTAGTGCCTCACGTCTTCTTCCACTTTCTGCGTTTGTTGATCTGCTTGCTTTTGTGAAATGTTTTTTGTTTTCGTGAGTGTGTTAATTGTTATGGAGGAGTGGTTGTTAGTGTGTGTATCCATCGATACAGCGACGCCAGCTATCTGCCTTGCTGATTATAGAAATTATACCTTCAAATTAGTATTCAAAATGTTTCTACATCATCTGCAATAGTAAAACAGTAGTAAAACTAGCGGTTCTTTGTCACATTCACCTCTCAGTGGCACCGATCAACGTGCGTTTAGAATTAGACGCATCAACTGGTGCCAATGAGAGTGCATAGTGTGACCATTATGTTAGGCATTGTTATATTGTCCTACCCGCTTAGTATTCTACGATTCGACAACGACCACGACTGGATCCCAAATCAGAACAAGAGTAGAACAGGTAGCAAGATATATTGAGAAAATAACGGCAGGAGGCATAAGGCAAAGTCAAGCAAAATGATTTACACTAGGGTTTATATAAACAATAGTATCGAGTATTCTAGGAAACTTCCCGATTAATCGTTGGCTCTAGTTGGCTAAGAATGGACCAATCACAGCACAGCTTCGTGAGCATGTTTTGAGCGTGCTTTGATTGGGCTTGTTCCGTGCCAACAGGCATGTATATTATGCGATGCCTTTAACTTTTGCAAGTGATGCATTGGTGACGTCTTTGACGATTTGACCTATATTACACATCGACTCTGTGAGCTCGGATCATATGTAGTATCTGTATTTTGCAGTGTAGTTCCGGCATTAGTCTTCAAGTTTACATTGATAAATTTACATATAATCACGGTGAGATATCGAATTATGTAAGCTCTTTTAAACCATTAGAAGCATCAGACTCGTATAGATATGAAGATTGGTTAAAGATACCAATCTCCACTAAATATCTCAATTCAATTGGCTTATTTATCTGTTGTAAACAGAAAAACAACGGAAGTTATTTTTGGGAACTCTATTCAATTTATTCAAAGCTCGTGAAAAAACTAACACTTATTTTTGCTCTTAGTTCATTCTACTAATCTTAAGCTTCCGTTCGATGTATGACTTATCGTCATACCATTTTCTGTTCCAAAGTTATTGTAATTTAAACGTAGCCTTTGCTACATCATCCCCCGACCTTTATCCCCTGTTTCGGACATATTTGTATTTGCAAAATTGTTCTACGTTGTGGTCCTGTAAATCATCTATATTATTCATGCATTTTTGTACACTAATCGACAATCGCATGGCTATCGCATTGGAGTGGTATTAGCAGGTGAATGAACGTGTTCCAGCCAACTCGTCTTCTCTCTCTCGCGCTAGAAAACCAATCAGGTGAACGAATAGTTTCCGTCTCTCTCTCTACCCCTGAATTATTTAGTCTAACCCGGAACTCACGCGATATCATCCTCAAGGTTAGTCATTCGACCTATCACTGTCAAGGTCTTGACCTACTTATCGACAAGTCGCTTAATCGCACATCATATTAGTGGGTGGATAGAACCAAAGGACACAACAAAATGTGGCGACGGGTATCTTGCAGTTATCAAGGTCATAACAAGTGGCAACTGCGTTTTTTTTATCAATTTTTCAAAATGTCTGTGTCCTTGGACGACCTTAAAACTATTCTACAAATTCAGCAAGCGCAGAGTGATGCAAATCAAATGAAGCTGTTGGATGCATTGATACAGAAGCTATCATCTCATTCAGTTTCTACTTCACAGTCAGATAAATATGAAAGCATTGCGAATTCTGTTTCTGAATTCAATTATGATCCCGAAAATGGCATTGTTTTCGATTCCTGGTTTCTTCGTTACGAAGACATGTTCCGGGTCGACTGTTCAGATCTCGATGATGCAGCGAAAGTGCGTCTACTCCTTAGAAGACTTGGAACACGTGAATACAACAAATATATGAATTTCATTCTCCCTCAAAATCCTCGAGATATATCCTTTAATGACACAGTCAACATATTATCTAAAATTTTTGGGGAACAGTCTTCGCTATTCAACATTCGCTATCAATGTTTTCAAATATCTAAATCACCATCTGACGATTACCTCACTTATGCTGGCAAAGTAAATCGAGAATGTGAACGTTTCAAATTGAATGAAATTACTGCCGATCAATTTAAATGCTTGATATTTATTTGTGGATTGAAAAATCCAGAAGATGTGGATGTCCGCACCAGAATTCTGGCACGCATTGAGCAGGAACCCAGCATCACTCTTCAAATGGTCACAACCGAGTGTCAACGGTTGTTGAATCTCAAACACGATACTGCCATGGTTCAACAGAAGGAGAAATTTTCAGATTTTGGTTCCATAAATGCTCTCAAATCCTCTAAATCTCCTAAACACAAAACAGCAAGTGCTAAACAACCTTTTGGTAAGCCGCCATCACCCTGTTGGCTTTGTGGAGCATGGCATTTTGTGAAATTATGTCCATTCAAGAATCACAAATGCCGCCAATGTCATCGCATTGGTCACAAGGAGGGTCATTGCCAATCAAAGAAAAGCCAGTCCAAAAGTGGTAGCAGAAATACGAAACGACATTCACAGCTCCAAATCAAAAGCACTTTCGCGACATTCACAGTTGGTTTTCAAAGTAAACGAAAGTTTGTAAGCTTATTGGTAAATGGAAAGCCTATACGTCTTCAATTAGATACGGCTTCTGATATTACTTTGATCTCCAAGAACACGTGGCGCAAGTTAGGATGCCCACGCATTCAGCCAACCTAACATGTTGCCAGAAATGCTTCAGGAGATATAGTTAAGCTCACCGGAGAAATCATGTGCGAAGTACAGTTCAGAGAACATAAATTCATTGACGCTTGTTATTTGACAAACTGGCATGATTTGGATCTATTGGGCTTAGACTGGATCGAGAAGATTCATCCTTTGAATGAGTTATTAGATGAGGTATGTTCTTACAAGCCCCCTTCTGAATCTATCCAAAATTCTCAAATTTCTAAATCAAATGCTTCCGATGTAATATGTTCTCATATTTCTGAATCAAATGCTTCCGATGTACTATATTCTCATATTTCTCAATCAAATGCTTCCGATGTAATATGTTCTCATATTTCTGAATCAAATGCTTCCGATGTCTCATGTTCACATGATATTTCTGTTCCAAATGACTCCTATGAAACATGTTCTAATTCTAAATCGAATACCTCCGATGTATCATGTTCTCATTACATTTCTAAACCCAATGCTCCTGATGCGACATGTTCTCATATCTCCAAATCGATTACTTCTGATGTATCATGTCCCCATGTTTTTTCTGAGGCGGAAAATTCTGATCCTCTGTTTTCCTCATCATGATATCAATTCAGTTGCCTCCAGCAAAGTATCCTCCCACAGGATCCCAAAGTCTCATGCATTTTCTAATGTTAATTCCGCGCCAAAACCCTCCACTTTCTCTCAAACGTCCATCGCATCTCACGTAACTCATCTTTGACAAAAACACGCAGACGTATTCCAGAACAAACTAGGCTGTTGTAAGTTCACCAAAGCATTTTTGTCATTAAAGCGAAACGCAAAGCCTGTGTTCAGACCAAAACGACCAGTGCCTTATGCTGCTCTGTCGGTTGTTGACCAAGAACTTGACAGATTAGAAGCACTGGGTGTTATTCAGCCAGTAAATTATTCATCTTGGGCTGCTCCCATAGTGGTCGTCAGAAAGGCAAATGGGTCCATTCGTATATGTGCTGACTTCTCCACTGGTCTGAATAATGCCCTAGAGGATCATGCTTATCCACTTCCCGTACAGGAAGATTTATTTATCAAACTAAATGGAGCGAAGTATTTTGCCAAAATTGACCTGGCTGATGCATATCTTCAAATTGCGGTTGATCCGGCCTCCCAACCACTACTGACGATTAACACACACAGAGGTCTTTACCAATATAAACGTTTACCTTTTGGTGTTAAGCCAGCACCAGCTATTTTTCAGCAAATAATGGACACTATGTTGGCGAATTCTCCAGGAGTCGCTGTTTATTTGGATGATGTAATTGTTACTGGTTCCAGTAAGTTCGAGTTATTTAATCGACTCGATTCTGTTTTAACCAAAATCTCGGAATATGGATTTTATCTGAAAGAAGAGAAATGTACATTTTTCATGGACTCAGTAAAATACCTTGGTTTCATTTTCGACAAAAATGGACGACATCCGGATCCAGAAAACGTACGAGCTATTCAGAATATGCCTCCACCATCTAATGTTGCAACTCTTCGTTCGTTCCTTGGTCTAATCAGTTAATATAGCAACTTTTTGCCAGAGTTACATCGCCTTCGAGCACCCATGAATCATTTATTATCCAATAATATAAAGTGGAACTGGTCTACTGAATGCCAAAAATCTTTTGATAAGGTTAAGTCATTATTAACGTCGGATCTACTACTTACGTACTTTGACCCCTCATTAGAAATTGTTGTCGCTGCAGATGCTTCTGATTATGGTATCGGTGCTGTCATATCTCATAGGTTTCCAGATGGCAAAGAGAAAGCTATTGCACATGCTTCCAGAACGTTAACCCCGGTAGAACGCAGGTACAGTCAAATTGAGAAAGAGGGATTGGCATTAATCTTTGCAGTTAAGAAGTTTCACAAAATGCTGCATGGTAGAAAATTCACCCTACTCACTGACCATAAACCCTTATTATCAATTTTCGGATCTAAGAAAGGTATACCAGTTTATACCGCAAACCGGCTCCAACGATGGGCTACAATGCTATTAGGTTATGATTTCACTATCAAATACAAAGCTACCTCTGATTTTGGTCATGCTGATGCGTTATCTCGCCTTATGAGCAATCACAAGCCCAAAGATGAAGATACTGTTATTGCTTCTATATCAGTTGAAGAGGATGTAAGCAGTACGTTAAACAATTCAACGCAAATTCTCCCAATGACGGCTGCGCGAGTTGCTGACCACACTCGTCGCGATCCTACCTTACAACAACTAGCCACATTTCTCCGACGTGGTTGGCCCCCACGTTTAACGTCTCAGGAACTCAAACAGTATTATCAACGACGCCAATCACTATCTATCGTCAATGACTGCATCATGTTTGCTGACCGCGTAGTAGTCCCCAATAATTTACGCTCACACGTCCTAAAACAACTGCACACGGCTCATTCAGGTATTGGGAGGATGAAAGCTATTGCTCGCAGCTATGTATATTGGCCCAACACTGACAAAGACATAGAAGATCTAGTGCGTGGGTGCATAAAATGTGCTGCAGCCTCTAAGCATCCACGGAAAGCCGAACTGCATTCTTGGTCATCTGAAAAACAACCTTGGTCGCGTATACATCTTGATTTTGCTGGTCCATTCCAAGGCGCATATTTCCTTGTCTGCGTTGATGCTTATTCAAAGTGGCCGGAGATTTTTTCTATGCATCACATCACTTCACAGGCAACTACTGTGAAGCTACGTCACTTATTTTCGCGTTTTGGAGTTCCTGATGTTCTTGTAACAGATAATAGCACTCAATTCACTTCCTCCATTTTCTCACAGTTCTGCGGGAAATTCGGAGTTAAGCATGTTCGGGCACCTCCATATCATCCACAATCAAATGGTCAGGCAGAAAGATTTGTGGATACCTTCAAACGAGCGCTATTGAAAGCAAAAGGGGAAGGAAAAATAAAGGAAATTCTTGACGATTTTCTACTAATCTATAGAACAACTCCAAATCCATCAGCACCAAATCATTTGTCTCCGGCAGAAATTATGTTTGGTAGAAAAGTCAAAACTACTCTCGACGCTATTAAACCAAAACAAATTGACAAGGGAAGAAGAAACCGAAAGATGGAGACGCAATTTAATCGTCATCATGGGACAAGACGTAGAGTTTTCTAAATTAACCAAAAGGTATACGTCCGCGACTTCCGATATTCGCCCCCGCAATGGACCAGTGGACGAATACTTAAGAGATGAGGAAGTGTAATGTATGTGGTAGACGTTGAAGGTCTAAAATGGGTGCGTCACGCAAATCACATTCTGGAACATGCTGCGGCTTTTCATGAAACAGAGAGACTGAACACATTATAGGAAATTTTCCTTGACAGTTTCGATATGGAGAACGTAGCAACGCAGAGAAATGCACAGCTGGAACAAAATCCTGTTAGGAGATCAATGCGCAAACGCCGGAGACCAGAGATTCTCCAGGTGGATCCAAAAAGAAGAGCTTACGTTACTGAGGACAGATATCAGTGATGATATCTTAGATATTACTCCACATTGGTTACTAATTGTTTTTTTTCTTCTTCTTTTTTGTTCCAGTTAACCGCATTGGTCACGCCTGCAAAGATCACAACGCTAGTCGCTTCTCAAAGTCCAGCAGTCAGACTTTATTATTTTTTTTCAAGGGGGAAGATGTTGTGAACAGAAAAACAACGGAAGTTATTTTTGGGAACTCTATTCAATTTATTCAAAGCTCGTGAAAAAACTAACACTTATTTTTGCTCTTAGTTCATTCTACTAATCTTAAGCTTCCGTTTGATGTATGACTCATCGTCATACCATTTTCTGTTCCAAAGTTATTGTAATTTAAACGTAGCCTTTGCTACATCATCCCCCGACCTTTATCCCCTGTTTCGGACATATTTGTATTTGCAAAATTGTTCTACGTTGTGGTCCTGTAAATCATCTATATTATTCATGCATTTTTGTACACTAATCGACAATCGCATGGCTATCGCATTGGAGTGGTATTAGCAGGTGAATGAACGTGTTCCAGCCAACTCGTCTTCTCTCTCTCGCGCTAGAAAACCAATCAGGTGAACGAATAGTTTCCGTCTCTCTCTCTACCCCTGATTATTTAGTCTAACCCGGAACTCACGCGATATCATCCTCAAGGTTAGTCATTCGACCTATCACTGTCAAGGTCTTGACCTACTTATCGACAAGTCGCTTAATCGCACATCATATTAGTGGGTGGATAGAACCAAAGGACACAACAAAAGTGGCGACGGGTATCTTGCAGTTATCAAGGTCATAACAAGTGGCAACTGCGTTTTTTTTATCAATTTTTCAAAATGTCTGTGTCCTTGGACGACCTTAAAACTATTCTACAAATTCAGCAAGCGCAGAGTGATGCAAATCAAATGAAGCTGTTGGATGCATTGATACAGAAGCTATCATCTCATTCAGTTTCTACTTCACAGTCAGATAAATATGAAAGCATTGCGAATTCTGTTTCTGAATTCAATTATGATCCCGAAAATGGCATTGTTTTCGATTCCTGGTTTCTTCGTTACGAAGACATGTTCCGGGTCGACTGTTCAGATCTCGATGATGCAGCGAAAGTGCGTCTACTCCTTAGAAGACTTGGAACACGTGAACACAACAAATATATGAATTTCATTCTCCCTCAAAATCCTCGAGATATATCCTTTAATGACACAGTCAACATATTATCTAAAATTTTTGGGGAACAGTCTTCGCTATTCAACATTCGCTATCAATGTTTTCAAATATCTAAATCACCATCTGACGATTACCTCACTTATGCTGGCAAAGTAAATCGAGAATGTGAACGTTTCAAATTGAATGAAATTACTGCCGATCAATTTAAATGCTTGATATTTATTTGTGGATTGAAAAATCCAGAAGATGTGGATGTCCGCACCAGAATTCTGGCACGCATTGAGCAGGAACCCAGCATCACTCTTCAAATGGTCACAACCGAGTGTCAACGGTTGTTGAATCTCAAACACGATACTGCCATGGTTCAACAGAAGGAGAAATTTTCAGATTTTGGTTCCATAAATGCTCTCAAATCCTCTAAATCTCCTAAACACAAAACAGCAAGTGCTAAACAACCTTTTGGTAAGCCGCCATCACCCTGTTGGCTTTGTGGAGCATGGCATTTTGTGAAATTATGTCCATTCAAGAATCACAAATGCCGCCAATGTCATCGCATTGGTCACAAGGAGGGTCATTGCCAATCAAAGAAAAGCCAGTCCAAAAGTGGTAGCAGAAATACGAAACGACATTCACAGCTCCAAATCAAAAGCACTTTCGCGACATTCAAAGTTGGTTTTCAAAGTAAACGAAAGTTTGTAAGCTTATTGGTAAATGGAAAGCCTATACGTCTCCAATTAGATACGGCTTCTGATATTACTTTGATCTCCAAGAACACGTGGCGCAAGTTAGGATGCCCACGCATTCAGCCAACCTAACATGTTGCCAGAAATGCTTCAGGAGATATAGTTAAGCTCACCGGAGAAATCATGTGCGAAGTACAGTTCAGAGAACATAAATTCATTGACGCTTGTTATTTGACAAACCGGCATGATTTGGATCTATTGGGCTTAAACTGGATCGAGAAGATTCATCCTTTGAATGAGTTATTAGATGAGGTATGTTCTTACAAGCCCCCTTCTGAATCTATCCAAAATTCTCAAATTTCTAAATCAAATGCTTCCGATGTACTATATTCTCATATTTCTCAATCAAATGCTTCCGATGTACTATATTCTCATATTTCTCAATCAAATGCTTCCGATGTAATATGTTCTCATATTTCTGAATCAAATGCTTCCGATGTCTCATGTTCACATGATATTTCTGTTCCAAATGACTCCTATGAAACATGTTCTAATTCTAAATCGAATACCTCCGATGTATCATGTTCTCATTACATTTCTAAACCCAATGCTCCTGATGCGACATGTTCTCATATCTCCAAATCGATTACTTCTGATGTATCATGTCCCCATGTTTTTTCTGAGGCGGAAAATTCTGATCCTCTGTTTTCTCATCATGATATCAATTCAGTTGCCTCCAGCAAAGTATCCTCCCACAGGATCCCAAAGTCTCATGCATTTTCTAATGTTAATTCCGCGCCAAAACCCTCCACTTTCTCTCAAACGTCCATCGCATCTCACGTAACTCATCTTTGACAAAAACACGCAGACGTATTCCAGAACAAACTAGGCTGTTGTAAGTTCACCAAAGCATTTTTGTCATTAAAGCGAAACGCAAAGCCTGTGTTCAGACCAAAACGACCAGTGCCTTATGCTGCTCTGTCGGTTGTTGACCAAGAACTTGACAGATTAGAGGCACTGGGTGTTATTCAGCCAGTAAATTATTCATCTTGGGCTGCTTCCGTAGTGGTCGTCAGAAAGGCAAATGGGTCCATTCGTATATGTGCTGACTTCTTCAGAGACTGACCCCAGAGAAATCAGACGATGACAATGTTAACTCTAAAAGTATGTCCATGATAAAATTAAATAAAAATGGGGACAGTGGACAACCTTGACGAACACCACTTGAGGTATTCAGTTCGGACGACAATCCGCCATAAGCTCTGACTTGACATGTGGTGTTCGAGTAGAGAGCTTGTATTAGGTTAATGTACTTCGCTGGTACGCTTTTCAATAACAGACATTGCCATATAACCTCACGATTGATAGAGTCATACGCCGCCTTAAGGTCAAGGAATACAGCTATTGTTGGGCGTCTAAAAGTGTGCCTATGTTCCAGAACCTGCCTAAGTGTGAATATTTGGTCTATACAACTACGTCCAGGTTTAAAACCACCTTGGTTTTCTCGAGTTTGCTCTTCACGAGCTTCAGTTAGACGTCGAAGTATTATTGAGGCCAATATTTTAGACACTATATTCGTTAAGCTGATTCCTCGGTAATTGTCACACGAGAACTTCTGTCCTTTCTTATAGATTGGGACTATTAGTGTTCGAGACCAGTAAGACGGGATTACGTCCAGTTCCCAAATTCTAGCCAAGATCCCAGGTAATCTCGTTGCTAAAACTGAACTACCGTCCTTAAATATCGCAGGGGTTAATCCATTAGGTCTTGCTGCTCTCCCTCGCTTTAAGTTCCCTATAGCCCTCTCAACCTCACTAAGACATAGAGGGCCAATACTAATTTGCCATTCAGATTGCTTGGGGATGGTGGGCAGCAGGGATGACGCCGTGGGCCAGTTGAACTGTTCCCTAGTGTTCTGCACATCGGTCTTATCTTCTGGATTGACAGTGGATAGTGGAACCATCTTTTTCGGATACAGTTTCACTAACAGTTGGGTTTCTGATACCCGTTTCCTTGATAAGTCCGAACAGTTGCCTACTGCCACTGCCTTTTCCATCTCTTTAGCTTTCGCTACCCAGCCACTGCTCACGATCATTGCGTAAGCTTTTGATTAGTTTGTGTTTAAGTTGCCTACGTTGCTCATCATGTTCAGAACCAGATGGGATATGTTGCCGAGCATCAATCAGTTCAGTAGATGCAGTTGAAATCCACTGAATTTTCCTAACCTTTAGGTCCAGTTTATTGGTAGATATTACTGCTCTTTCAACAGCTTTTAGGATATCATTCCACGCTAGCTCAGGTCGAGAACAGTTTACGCCGTTTACTAATTGGTTTTTTAGTTGTTCCTGGAATGTATTCTTGACTTTTTCATCATTAAGTTCAACTCTAAGGGGAATCCTTGTCGTGGATCTTTTACCTCCAGTGAGTCTCAGACTAATACGCGCTTGCACTAAGGCATGATCTGAGTCTAAACATGTGCTCCAAAACGAGCGGCAGTCTTCTATCGAGCCTCTCCAACGATGGCTGATAGCAATGTGGTCTATTTGAGTCCAGCGTTGGGTTGATTTCGGAGGCCGCCATGTCAACCGATGTCTTTCCTCATGCTTGAAGTTGGTGTTTGTGAGAAATAAACGCTTATCTGAACAAAGTTGTAGTAACCAGTCGCCATTGTCTGTTCGTTGAGCCTCAACACCATATGATCCACCTAGGTGCATTTCGGTTTCATCTAGTCTACCTACTTGGGCATTAAAATCACCCGCCACTATTACTACATCAGTGCGCTTAGCTTTGCATAGAAGGTCAGAAAGCTTTCTGTAAAATTCACCTTTCATTTCATCTGAGCTGCAGTCAGTGGGAGCATAGGCAGAGACAACAAAGAGACAACGGCGTGTGTCCCTATCTTTACGAGTCCTTACCGTTCCATTTAGACGGACTGCGCACAAGCGACTGTCTATTGGAATCCAGTCGAGGAGAGCCTGTTCAGTTTTTAAACTCAGTGCTATACCTACACCAGCAAGGCCTCGAGTGGTAGCAGTGGGGTCCCCGGAAACACGAAGAGTGAACCGAGCAGATTCCTTATTTTCACAAGGTGAGGTCAAGCGGATGACTGTGCTTGGATCCTGTATACGCGTTTCAGAGATGCAGCAGATATCGATGGAGCGGGATTCTAGAGTCATGGCTAAGGATGCCTGTTGTCCTATTTGACATAACGTTCAAACGTTGAAAGCTCCAATATACAACTTAGGGCGCGGTTTCAGGAGACCAGGGATAACGTTTCGTGAACTCAAATCACTAGCATTAGAGACACAAGGCGATAAAATTATGTTAGAAGGATTAGGAATGGTGATAAGAGAGTTATTAAGAGTTGAAGGTGGGATTTGGCTTCGAACAAGATGATCTCGTGTGCTGTTAGAGGTATGAGGGCGGTCTTCACTTCCTGGCTGCCCACACCATGGGTGTTTCTTGAGGAACCTGAAAAAGAAGGTAGATTAGTGTTGGTCTTAGAGACGTGAGAGCGTGACCGCCCGACCACCACGTCAAGGTAGCAGCTACGATCGGGGCTGGTCAATGTGGGAGACATTGCGTAGACTTTCGACCCAATAAGTAGCACGAAGTACTTAATAGGCTTAACAAAAATCATTGCAGTTATAATTTATCCAATAACTCTATCTTATGCATTTAGCGCAATCTTGTAGTTTTCAAGTCGATGGAACTTCCACTGCTTGAATTTCTGTGAAGTATAATCAATGCAACATAAGTGTGACAAGGATGCCTGTGAGCTGTGTAAGACGCGTATGTACATATAGAATGTGCCGGAATGGTTGCTGATGTCTTTCAAACATCTTATAGGTGAACCAATCACCCTATATTACAGCCGCTCGTTGTTGATTGTAAATAATAAAAAGAACTCGTTTCGAATGTTTTCGTCTAAAGAACGAAAGCAGATACATAGTTCGTTAATTTTCTTAATTATGGCATCAGATTGTCAGGTGCTGCTATTTCCTTAGTTTTTTTGTGATTATCTAACTAGTAGGTCTTCCACATAAACTTGGCTACGATGTTGCGTCTGGACAATTTCTGTTCCGTTTGCATACGTGAACTTTCAACTCGTAGTATTATATAATGTAAATACGGTGTTTCTGGAAACATCAGTCCAACTACGCTCTTCGGTTTATCCTAAACAGTGATATTTTTGTCAAACTTATTAATTATTTCGTACAGCTTGTTCAATTTTTCATGAACTCCTCCCTAGAACCAATCTTCCCCTACAACGTCCACTTTTCATAAATATTTCCAAGGAAATGTCTTTGAATTATGTATTAATCATTACTAACTTTAACCTAAGTCAGAAAACTCATATTATAAGAAACAGTTCAAAAGGAAATAAATAGGTCGTTTTTAAAAGAAAACGGCTATTAACAATCTTATTATAACTAGTTAGCTATGAAATAACGAAATGCAAGCTGATGATCCATACGTAGATGCTTTTGTCGGTTGGCTTGGAATCTTAATGCAGCTCCGCTGCAAACTTTGGAAGTTGTGACTTCACGTGGTTTGTTATGTATTCAGGGTAGCTCGCAGATTCATTCAAAGCAAAGACCGGCGCTAGATAGGGCTGTTTACTCTCGAGCTTCTCGCTCTTTCTTCTAGTAGTTCAATGGATTATGAAAACTGCAACATCTCAAGGCAAGGGATGAATGGAGTGGACAGCAGGGATGCAACTAGACGACTTGGTTTTTGCAGATGACCTAGCTCCTCTATTCCACAAACAGTAACAAATGCAGATGGAGATGGATCGTCTAGCAGCAGCCACCTACAGACAATAATAGGTCTTAACATACATAAATGGAAAAGCAAGATCCTCAAATACAAAACAATGAGCACTAACCCAATCGTACTTGACGGAGAAACTCTGGAAGATGTGGACATTTTTACATAGCTGGATAGCGTTGTCGATAAACTAGGATGGTCTGGCACAGATACGAAGATACGGATTAGAAAGGTAAAGGCAGCATTTCTACAATTGGACAATATTTGAAACTTAAACTAACTGTCAGCCAACACTTGAGTTAGAATTTCCAAGACAGCTGTATTGTGTAGAGCTGAAACATGGAGAACTACAAAAAGCATCGTTCAGAAGGTAAAAGTATTTATAAACAGCTGTTTGTGCAAGATACTTCGGATTCGTTGGCCAGATATCATTAGCAGCAACCTTCTATGTCAGAGAACAAACCAACCAATATCCAACTAAGGAATAAGGAAAATCGCTAGAGGTGGATAGGACACACATTGAGGGAACCATCAAAGTGCATCACAGGACTTACACTAACATGAAATTCTGAAGGTCAAGGAAAAGAGGAAAATCCATGAACACAATGGGTGGGGAATAAGAGGCAGACGTGGAAATAATGAACAACATTTGAGAATTAGAAAGTTCAGGTCAGGGTTAGTTGGAGAATGCTGGTCAGTAGCCTATGCTCTGCGTGGGACAATAGGCATTTTTGATTGCCATCATTAATTTTAGTTAAATGCTATGCGTTTATTAACTTGAAATGTTGTTATCAGCTTTCGAAAACAACTATATAATGTCCTTTAATAATATATTGGAGCGCGATAGTGCTAAGTGCTCAAAACCTAATAGTAGCTAACAAAAACCAAGTGATGTATCTTCTGGTAGCCTCTTACTTTTTGGTTCCACAGCAACACAACAACCATTACCATCTAGAGCTGTGTACATTATGGTGGAGCTAAATAACAACATAAATTATCTGACCGAATTAGATGTTAAATCTACCACTGACGGAATTCATAGTATCCTATCAGACCTAGAGCCTGTACCCTACTTGCTACGTAAACAAGAAGACTTATACTGAAAAACCTAAACAAAAACTCCATTATCTTTTTAGCTATTGAAGTTATAAGTATGGTTGGTTGTATTTTGGGGACGAGTGCCTCAATTTCGATCTCTCCATAAACGGTAATAAGTTATCAAGACTTCAATAAGTAGTTGGCTTAGGACTAAGGTACTCTTATAATGTCATTCACAGAACAAGTTACTACATAGACATTTAAGTCCGACCACTACTAGAATACTGCGTTCCTATTCTTGGTAGCGTTAACATTGGGAATAAACTCAGACTTGACTCCGTCCAACGTCACTTTACTTTTCGTATTCTTGGAACCTTGGACTATAAAACTATATACACAAAGTTAAAACTAGACTCATTATGAAGACGTCAACTCAAATTGAATCTAGTTTATTTTACAAGATATTGAATTAATTAGCTTACCCTTCGACTACTACAATTCAGCTTGCAGAATCTTCTTGCTATAACCTACACAATTCCACTTCAAGATTAGAAAGAATACATCCTAAATCTTCTTATATAAATTTTTATACAAACAAATTTTCAAGAGTCTAAAACAATTTGTCCCAAGCTATTCGTGAAACAGATTCACTTTTCTTATTCGTAAGACATATTGGCGGTCTCTTCTCTTCTGATGTCGCATTTAGAATGTTCACATCAACTGTTGTTTCTTACTCCACTAACAAGATAACAGAGACACTGTATGTTAGAGTACTACTCAATTCACTTACCGGACTTGGTTATATGCTCATGTTTCTCCCTTTTATAGCATTTATAAGTCTATGTGGTAATTCATGTTGTCGAATGCTCATATAAACACTAAATCTGCCCATTTGTCTCATTAACTTCAGGATATTGTTGATGTATTTTTCTCCCTGCCCTCGTCTTCTCTCTAGTTGTAGATGATAATGAACAAGGAAAAAAATGGAGCCTAGTGGTACAGTGTTATTTGTTTGTCTTCTACGCATCTTGTAGCGTTGACCACCTTGAAGAATCAAATTACGTTTAATGCATGCAAAAACTCCCGCAACGGTATATGATTGCGACTTCCCTAAATACAACCATGCACTTACATGTTATTAGTTTACCTCATTGGGAATTAGTCTCGTATAAGCAGCTTTATCCTAATGGTGGTTAGCAGCATAATTAATGCTTCAATAACTCACCGTTTCAATGATTGTTTATGGATTGTACCATCACCGCAGAATATCCTCATATATATGTTTAGTTGGTGCTCTGGTTTAATTTCCAAACACTCTTCGTATATCCCGTGTCTGGATATGCTCTACGACCCATTTTGTTTACGCTTAGTCGTTATCTGGATCATAACGCCAGGGACGAAAAGCGCGCGGTTGGTTGTCAGAAGTTTCATGAAGCAACGCATACCTATGATACTCAAGCTATGTAAACTTTTCTGTTGTTTTTTCCTTATCTCCATATCCTAATCAAGTGTAAATTTCCTGACAATGACTCTATTGAAATCCTTGTACTTAGATAAACCAATATCATTCTGATCATGCTTGTAAACAGGGATGCTCTCATGTACAAAGTAAAACTTGAGGACAAAAGCTATTATCACTTTTGTAACATCAGATGTTCCACGAAGTGTAGCACGGCTCTCGAGAGAGCAGATCCCATACCATCAATTCCTCTTCTAACATGGGATAGCTAGGTTCAATTAACCACACTATACACAGTATTTCTCGAACTTGTCTCATAAAATCTTGCCGGAAATATCAGGCGAAAGCTACAAATGCTTCTAAATTAGTAAATACTTCAATAATCGTAACATTTGGACACGCTACTACCCTCATCCTCCACCATGAAACAGTTTATTCAGACTTCAATCTCCCTGGACTCGATTGGTGCACACAATCTGACCAGATGTCTTATGAAAACATAATTAATTATATCAATATATCCTGCTAAAAACAACATGTATATCTACTAACACCAAACAACTACACCCTTGACTTGATATTCTAACATAATATAACGCTGATAACCATTGATTGTGGCAAAAATCTTTAAAACAGTGACCTCAACACCTGCATTATGCCCCCTACCATTTCTTGTGAAAAATAGCAAGTACAAAACAACAGTCTTCAGCATGAAAACTTTGCCTAAGCTGCTTGGGGTATTATTCAAAACCAAGTTGGAAGCCGTGACTAGGCCTACTGCTCTACTGACGACAGCACTGCCGAAACACAATGAATATTCCACCGCAACATAGAGCTCGCACTACACACAATCGTTTAAACAAAGATGGGCTACAAAACGATATTCCCATACGTCAACACTAAGAATGAGGCCAAGCTACATAGACTGTAGTAAGGTATCTGGTCTTAAACGATTTTGATGCTCTGAATCAAATACACGTTTACTACAGCAAGATTTCAGCATAAAACTAGCTCGATAAACGAGGGATATATAGCACTGAATGGCACATCTGAATCTCTAAACCTATGTTATTTTTTAGAAAATCGCTCGAAGATTAAAGTATTCTCTTAATAATGCAAAATGAAGTAACCTAGGATGACCCACAAGTTACATGTAAATTACTCAGTGAAAGGTTCGCGGAAAACGAAAGCACAATCAAAACGTTGGACACCAATGTAAACAGTACATGCAATGCAGCGTCAAGTGTTATAAAGCTTAGCCTAAAATATACCAATGAAGCTATTAGAACGCCTAAGCTAAATAACAGCTTAGGAATCGGTGATTTATCTACCAATATTTTGTAGACGTAATGTATCTATTCTTCTACTTAAAATGTTCGCAATCTCATTTACTGCAACATTGAAAACCATCTCATACTTCCAAATCATAAAACAGAATCACAAAACCTGGTCTAGAATTATCGACTAGTTAATAACACATCACTTATCTCATGAGTGGTGAAGAAAATAATCAATAATCAAACAGCTTACTGCGTAAAAAATGAATAGCTTAATTATAATTTCCCAGAATGGCTTTCTCAAAGGGAGGTCATGCATCACATATCTCAATGATTTCTTCGACAAAATTATTTGAAACCGTAACCAGAAGTTAGTGACAATACTACACTTCGACATAAAAGGGCCTTCAACAAGGTATCGCATAATCTACTTATCTACAAGCTGCAGTACATAGGAATCAGTATTTCCTTCCCAAAGTGGCTCATATCATTTTTCACAAAGCGATGTCAGATAACGAAAATGGGCACTGCAGTGTCAACAGCACAACTCATAACCAGCGGAGTTGTGTAAGGTGATGTTATGGAGCCCATATGATTCATTATAAATATCAGGTGTGTATACTTCATTGAACGATAACCATACCTGTATGCTGATGACTTAAGAGTTGTCTGTATGATTGATGTGTACCCCGGTAGATGACCAAGTTCCTTTTTTCGTACAATCAAAGCAACTTCTATCGATTGAACCCACTCTAATGAATTAGAAGAAAGCAGAAGGCACCAAAGGATGGACAAGCAATTATATTTGATCGCAAACAGAGCTTCAATGAAATAGGCTTGCAAACTGGAGAGAGATGCTACCCACGGTGGTTTGAGTCGTGATCTGGTGGTGATGCGTGACCGCGCGCCTTTAACTAGTCGTGTGCGCCAAAACAAACATGGTCATCATCAATATCGAGAGCCTATTAACTACTTATTTAGGGCACTATTTACCGCTACAAGATTGAATGCCCGGAAGTAGCACAACTCATAAAAATATGCAGGACTAGCTAAACAACCGAGGTAGATAGTGCCCAGATTGGTGCCTGAAATTCAGTGCTGAGAAATGCAAATAAATAAGCATAGGGAATCCAAAACTTGAAATACTTCTTCTCAACCAACGGAAACGACACAAGCCGAGCAATTCACGACAGCGAAGTCCTATACTTGAGTACTGTTCCCTCCTATTTAGCAAGTGCCAAACGAGAGTGGAGGGTTCGCAAAACTACTTAGAAGGACGGTTGACTGCAAAACCGGGTGTCACTTGGTCGAATTCGAACCAATATGGATAAGAAGACTAAAAACAAATTTAGTCCCCTTCTACAAACCACTGCGCAATCTGATCCATACTTCAACTGATATTATGTGCCATACGCACACTCGGGACTATTACCTAGGAGATAAAATTGTCAAGTCGAGATCGAAAAATACAAAACAAGAGTTCAGTGCAAGCTTTTATTTGATTAGGTATGGTCAAATAGGGAACAAATTGCCAGCAGAAGTACACATGGTAGACAGTCTACCAGTATTTTTGAAAGCTGCTTACTTCAGCTTTTACAGATATTTGCTTCTTGGCTGTTGAAGCCTCTTATTCATGCACACTAGTAATAATAATCCCCCTTAATATCTGAGATTGGTTTGACATTAAATATAAATAACGCAATGACGTATCTATCCAAAAGATATCAATGGACTGGTGTACCTTTATCTGCACTACACCTAAAAGAAACGACTTATCACCAATTAGATCACGCTTTGAACTATCCTTATACCTGTACACTACGCACAGACAAATTCCTTTTCTCTTATTTTTTCTTTTTATTTGCTGTGTAGACATTTTCTCTATTTAGGATATATAGCACAAATGCGTGTTTACCCGAATATTAATCACATGCAAACCCCAGTATCTCATGATATATGTCTGCCGAACCAAATATCTTACTACCGATACGTATCAGTAACCAGAACATACACGCATGTTGCACAAATGAGAGTACCCGAATGACAATCTTACAGACTCCAATACCTTACTTTGGATGTCCACAGAACCTAGTGTCTTACTACTAAGGTTCATGAGTGACCAGAATCTACAGTAAGTTCACAAGTTTTACTCCTCACCCACTTCTAGTCAGTTTTTATTTACTTCTATATTATTCACATACCATTCAAACCCACTACTCGAATAACTAACTGATCTCTTAATACATACAGCCTTATTAACGCTATGCTGGTTTTTGGTAACCACTCGTGTAGCTACCAGATGTCCTTCACCTTTAATACCACTTCATACTTCTCCAAACTGATCTCCATCATAGCGATGCAAGTAACAATTAGCTATATAGCTTTTAATCGCCCCAAGGTTATACTCATAGTGGAGGTTACGTAAATGCCAATTTAAGATATCGTTTATTACTCCACTATATTTGTATATCAAGGTATAACATGTTTGTGCAACAATTTAACTCTGCTACTGTTTGATTTGTTTTTGTTGATCTTGCTCTTGAAAATGGCTTGCTACTGGTATCAAGAAATATATAACTATTATTAAACATAATAGCAACGTGGTAGCTGCTGATTGTTGCCAACTGATCGCTCCGGGATATATACTCACTCATCCGTATTTCAAGCGACATCAGTCTCAAGTCAATTGTTACAGCTGGAGGACATTGTGCGTTCGAGTATCCAGAGGGCCAACGTTAAACGCTATCGAGAACTCTGAAACCCAACTGAACATTGGGATGCGAGTACAAATAAATATTTATAATATATTCTGAAATGCTTTGCAGAATTCACGCCAGTTTACAGGCATGGTCGTGTCTATATGACGATGAACACTAATAAGCACATATCCTGTAGGAATAAACGCGTGTCGATTCGGGGAAGTCAACAGCTCAGGCGTCGACAGATGGTTAGCACATTCTTACCCCCACTGATACTGGCGAACACAGAATTATTAGTAATACCCTCCAAAGTTGTTCTTATTATGAGAACCTCACCTTAGATCCATCAAACAGTAGACACCAGTCAGATGCTAGCAAAGTAATAACCAACCGATATATGATTATGCATAGTAAGCTAGAGCAACCAAACTGCATAACTCAGTGCTGCCTAAGGACACCAAGAGACTTAAAAATATATACCCATAAAAGCGTGCATAGTCTTCCCAAAGATGACAAAAAGCAAGGATCTTCTCAACTATGCTAAGACCGTACCACTCACCAAAAATAATAAGTCCCTTGAGACCAGCCAGAAACCTATGAGAGTACCTACAAAACCCAGCACAGCAACAAGTCGGCAAGCGGCATTCTAAGCAGCTAGACGTCTAGGAGAACTGGCAAAGACACTCGCAGTAAACCTTGTTGTAACCTAATTATGTTGCTGGATTCGCAACTTAGTTAGGTCCAATAACTACATATATCTTATCAGTAAACTCACCTTCGCCAATATCAATGACTCATGCACACCCGACATTTGCCAACTACGCGTATGATTAAGGAGTCCAGAACGATGATGCAACAGATATATATTTTAACCCGCAGAAATCAACGTAACAATTTCGGATCGCACCACGGTTCAATAGTACAGTGCAGGTCTAACATCTAGTACAAATAACAATAAATAAATACACGGTACAGAGACCATTATGTCAGTAATAACAACAGCCTCTACAACCTAAACACCATATATTCAGTAGGGCAGGACGTGATTCTAGTCTCTTAGAAACTCCTTAGAACAGGCTGCTCGATTACAGTCTAAACTTTCCAAATGTACTAGGATTTCTTTTCAGTAAGTAGTTAAATCAATGTGAAAGCGCACCTATAAGGTATCTATTAACCCTGTTTAGTAGGGTTGTCACACCCATACCGATGACCCTGCTCTTCCCTTTAACAGCTTTAAGCTCATATCAGATCTACACCCATCATTAATAAACCTTCATCAAAATTCAGCACAACATAACCATCACTTGTTGTTCAGCAATACTCCTTTAAAATACAATAACATCAGGCTTGTTTTGTCTGTAGTGCGGAATCTATTTTATATTTGATGTGTTTTCATATCTGTTACTCAGGCTGGCGCACGTAACGTCTAGTAAGCTTTGACTCCATAACAAAATATACTTCAATGGGGCACACCAGGATCTTACTTTACATACTATCATATTGATACCTAAAAAAAATCATAAAAATATTTACTACTTTTGATACTGCAGTATTAACTCCATGGGTAACTATTACATTCCCATAAGTACTCACTACAATCCAACTTTTCAAGCTTTATCTATCTGAGATTTTTATCCTGATGTCTATCTTAGTTACATTCAGTGTTAATCAAGCGTGTTTTAGAAAAATATATAGTAAATAAGCCCCATTTAACGCGACTTACATACCATAGCATTCACCGTACACTGCCATGCTTAAAAAACATCAACAAATTGAAAAATCATTTCTAGTGTATTCGTATTTACACAGATGTTTATAACAAACGGCAAAGTAAAAATTACAAATAATCACGTGTTTGTGATCTAGTTATGATACCCCAATATGGTTTTTCTCTCCTTATCGTTTTCACACGAGGTCATGTTTACACTAGAAACCACGAATGACTATTAAAAATACCTTTCAAGTATCGACCCACAACCCAAATGGAATAATAACAATGATTAATCACTACTTGTCGTAAAAATACACAAATATACTCTAGAGCAACACAATAAATATACGGAATAACTAGGAATATACTTCGAATAATATTGACTCTCGCATTAACACCAACGTTCACTAAGTCGTTCTAGGATCAATGGCTGCTAACAATGGAACTCTATCAAACTAAACAACATCCAATGATCAACCCCGTTGACAATAATAATAATTTTATATGAAAAGACATTTGATGGTTTGAAAAAGTAGTGGAATGAGAAATTTTTTTGCACTACGTTGCTTACAAAAGCCCTTGAATATTCATTATTTGGCTATTGCTAGAATTCTTTATCTGTGACAGCATGATTAAGTAGCAGATATTTCGATCATAAAGCATTTAATAGGTAATGTAATAACGTTGTCTTTTTTTATTTTTTCACTTTTATGATAAACTTTTATGACGAAACTGCTCAACAATCGACGATACTATGGTAACCATAATACAGGTGGTTCCAACTATTTTAACTGATCTTTAATAAGCAACCAGATGATAAGTAAAGTATTTTACCCTACGAATGAGACGTCATCTTGGGATATTAATTAATGCGGATTATTCAAGAGGATATTTATTTGTATCAATCAAAACATGTATACAACAGATATATTTGGCGTAAACGCCAACTGATTTAAAATTACAAGTTTGACAACATCTGGGTTCATAATGATGTGATCAGTTTTTAATATATACACGATAGACACCATTCGCATGAAGCTAATTATTTATTAGTAACTTCATGTTTTTATGTTTCTGGTCAAACAACATAAAACATCCACAGTCAATGGGAAACCTGGTGTACGTTCCCAAAAGGAATCAATTTCTCTTTCAGGGTAACAAAATACCTTAAACCGTTTGAATGTGATAAACTTACTTGGTATACTATTTTGTAGAGTCCTTGTCAAGGCTGCATATTAAAAGATCAAACAATACAGGATGTTTGTACATACTGAGAACAACAACGGTATGATGCCGTTCCTAGGGAAGCCAATTACAGTAAAAACTGTCTCCTATTTAAAACTGTCTGAATCAAATTGGAAAACTTCATTCAGCATGTTCGTAACGTAGGTACAATGTAGAAGAATTAGTGCTAACTGTAGGATACAGACTGAGGCAGTTTGGATTGAAGAATAACTGTCGAGGTTGGTTTAAGTAGGCATGCCCTTGTCCAGTCTGAATTCAAAACATAGTTGGGTGAGGAACAATTCTATATAAAAAAATTTGTAGAGATGTGCATTATTACCTTAATAAATATCACCACTAGCTATTTAACCAAAATTTATTCTACGAATCGGAAAAGTCAATTCAATTTCAAGAAACAAACAAGAATATTATGTTATTCTTTTTAAATAGATGACGTATTGTCTATCCAGAAGGTAATGCCTAAATCTACAAAAATATCAGTAACAAAGTATCGAAAGCTACTCGTTACAACACAGCATTTCTAGTTCTGGTAGTGTGGTTTAACCAAAAATCAGAAAACGCATAAATCCAGTCAAACCAACCAATACGATTAAGAAGAAGAACGAACCAATATGACAGACGCTAAGACCAAACGTCAAGTGAAATAAAGTGTATGTAGTCATTGAGAACTATTAAAATTCAGCAGAAATGTTGGAAAAGACTAACATTACAGCGAAAATAAGTACCAGTTATCGCATTTAAAGTTAAAAGATCATCAAAATGTACAGCTAAACGGTTTGAGGAAAATAAATGTACCTCAATCTGTAAGACAACAAATGACAATAGAAGAATATTGTTTGGAGGGATTTTTACTTACAAAACTGTGCAAAAAGATTTTAAGTTAACTTGTTCGGTTTTAGACGCCACAATAAACGTAAGTGCGATAAATGAATCAGTTTAAAATACTGAATTCTGTGGATTAATATCCATATATACATCGATTTCTACGCATTTGCAACTATACATTTCTATGCAAACGTCACCTTCTTAATTAAGGGGGGGGGGTTCAGTGGTATGAATGCAATTTGGATCTTGTTGTAACTGACTTCTAGCGTGATAAAACTTTCATCTAAAAAATGCTAGCAAGTTCAACTGTACCGAAATGTACATCTAAGTTAATGGAAGTCGGGCATTTAGGTATGATAATAGGCATGATAATCACAAGGCACTCGGCCAACTACTAATCGATTAGACCCCGATTAGCTCTCCTACGTACAGCAGAAGTGAGGTGACAGTAGGGCTAAGTTTATAGATTTGTATTCTGTACGTAGGAGGAATGGCCGTAAAAAGTTTTATAGAAAATCATAACTTTAAAATAAGGTACTGGTACAGTTATGGTCAGTAAATCCAGAAGAATATAATTGTTCGTCATTTGTTCAGTCGAATAATCCATCATGAGTTAAGATGTATCATCTGAGGCCTTTTGACAAAAATAAAATTAGAATTTAATGCCTTGGTATATCCCGTTCTATTTGAAAAAAGAAAACAGATTATTAGAAAATAAGTTTTTATTTTCTTATCGTGATCAAATGACAGTGGACCGCAATCCTAGTCATTTAAACACGCAGTGTTTCTCAACATTCAACATAAGTTAATAGGAAATATGATCCCTATGAAGAATCAGGAAGTAAATGAATACTTTATGTTTGTTGTTTTAGTGTATGCTTAAGGTTTCAAGTCAACTGTTAACTGGTCAACCTAAGTTGCTACAAAACTACAGGTTTTGCCGCCATTTAGCACATAAATCGACTGGTACGCATTTATGAACATGGTCAACCAATTATCATTGTTTGTGAATCTGGATATTGTATCCATCATACTGATGACTAATTTTATTGTTTAGTTCCTAGCTAAGTGAGGGCTATGCCTGAATAAGTCTGTAGTGAAAATAAGGGTCAGTAATTGTATATTTACTTCAATGCAAAGTTTTATCATATGTTTATGAAAGTTGACTACAGGGCAGCATATAGTCATTAAACCTCTCCTAAGCACACGATGCTCGCTTGGTGTTCATAACAAATATCCCTCCGTTGCCATAGCAGCAGATGGACTCGTTAGTCAGTGAGCTGTGTGTTATACGCGATACCATTTATATCTGCAGCTGCCTGCGGGTATTCGACACGCTATAGTTTGTGTAGTTTCCCAGACTTGGAAACGAAACAGATATTATAAATATGTTAAGGTTACCTTTCAAAATAATGCTCATATTACATGAAATAAACTCAGCATTATGTTAATATGACAATATGTGGATTGTACAGGTGAAATTCCAACGGCGATTGAGTGCTTGAAAAGAGTTATATATACAATCCAAAATGCATTTAAAAACATTTTGAAGTCACACTATATCTTTCTTCTTTCATGTTTACACATAGCACATATGACCACCCTAGATTCTCAGTAACAGCTAACCGAAACAACAGAAATCTTTGGAATAAAACGGTCATTATTTGACACCTATCCAAATTTATTTGTGGGTCATGATATATCAAGTTCCAAATTCGCCAAACTGCTGTTCCCATTTGATCGTACTTCTTTCGGTAACGCTTCGGTTGTAAATGGGAGTTTTCCAGCCGATCGTTGGTTTTGTTACTTATTGATATTGCGAATCTGTTGTGAGGTCATTTAAGTTATTTGTAACGGAATCACTTAATTTTACACATGAAAACTTCTTAAACCTTGGTCTTCATATTTATAATGCAGCTGTGAAGCAAAACTTTTCCTTGCACTTCTAACACCAGCTTCACAAATTCTACGGCATCCGTATTTCTTTTGACAAAGAATGAATGAAATTACTCTTAAGCCCACAACTTTTGTCCGGCGCAGTTCGTTGTTGTAAGGGTTGTAATACATAGGCGGTCACTTGCAGTCTTGAAGTATGCTACTTCATATCCACCTGAAGCGTGATGTACGCTCATTTCGAACTGGTGACTTACATGACAATACCTAACATGCAGTTAGCACTGCAAACACAGATAAACTTACTTCTCATCATTAAGCCCAGCTCAGCGAGAAGGACGTCATACACTAAACAAACATTCGTATAGCATATAATCATACTTCATGTCGTCGAACTTATCAGGGTGACAAGTTGAAGTGACAACGTTGCCAGTATTAGGCTCCTAAAATGCAATTTACTTGGTTTCGATAACACATTTACAAACATAAGTGACTGCTAAAAGTGTATTCATGCCGGATAAGTTCCAGATAGCATAATTCATTAAAAAACTCGATGTTGGGCCATCAACCCACCCCACTAATAAAGCTACCACTTGGCTACTTTTGTACAGTAAACATCTGATCGTTTAATGACAGTTCTTAATAATAAAAGTTATCATCAATTAGTTTAACTTATACCTTGTTTAGACAAAACCTAGTCAGACCTACTAAATGTCGATTGGTTTTTGAAACATCATTTAATTGTACCAGATGATTTCCATCAAATATGCACTGACTTCACTATTGTACACATTTAAGAATGTCTAATGCATAGTATTTATTGTGCACAGTAGTATTCGAACGATTTATTTGTAACAGAGCCAAAATCACTATGTATGATTCGCTAACTCAGTTATCATTGCTTTATATTTCAGGGCGATCGATTATAAACGCTTTGGAAGTCGAAGAGCAAGTCCTGTGTGCTATGAACATAAAAGATGACTCATAAGACTTGGTAAAACTAGCCACCCCTTTTCTGTACAAACCGTGCGTGATTTCAATTTTAAAATAAAGAGTTCCGTGACCACCGCTTCGTGTTTTCATTCGATGTGGAGTGCTGAGCTAACTCTGTGTTGTGATTTAAGATCTTCTCTGCCCTTCCGGACTGCTGAATACACATGTTACATATTTACCCCTCCTCTCGCCAAAATATAGATAAGCATCGTATTTGATGGGATCCTGGATATACTGACCAAGTTGCGCTTGTCGTATAACCAAAGCCACTTCAATCGAACGGACACCACTCTTACGAATGAGAAATCAGAAGGCAATAAAGGATGGAAGCGAAATTATATTTTATCGTAAACAGAGCTTTAATGGGATAGCAACGTCTAGGCTGGCAAACTAGAGAGAGATGCTACCCACGGTGGTTTGAGTCGTGATCCGGTGAAGATGCGTGACCGCGCGCCTTCAACTAGTAGTGTCCGCTAAAACAAACTTGGTCAGCATCAATGTCGAGAGCCTATGCAACTATTTATTTTGGGGATTATTTACCGCTACAGCTCACTCCCCCCCTAACTGGGATTGTGAGGACCCTTAAGACGTGCCAGCCAAAGGATAAAACCCAATGCGTCAGACATTGGTAAACGTTCCTTCGATAGCTTGCGATGTTGTGCAGCTTCTGGACGTCAGTACCTTACACTATGGTGTCGTTGCATAAAATAATTGTACATAAAATAAAATTCTTGTTCCTTCCACGTCCTTCTGTTTGTTTCCAGACGGCCTGGAAGTCGAAAAGAAAACATGAAATTTAAATCTGTGCATTTTGTATACAAAAAAATAATTGTTAACTCAATGCGTCTATAAAAACGTAATGAACATCGACAACAAATAATGAAACGCTTTTTTTGACACGAAAATTTATAAAATGCACACAGTTAAAGTTTTTTAAAATTAAAATAAATAATAATAATGGGTTTATCGATTTTGATTTTTTCTTGATTTTTTTTAAGACAAAAAAATGTTATACGCACGAAGGTAGTGGGAGGAAATTAGTAGACATAGTATTCGTTTAGGTGTTCTGTAAATCGCACTTTTCTACCAGAACGCGTAGGTTTCGGCGTTAAGGAGCTCTTTGTTACTTCCACTTGCGTGTTAGTCATTGCCTGCGACGTAATGGCTTCGTTCGTGTTACGTTTTGCAGGTGTTGCAGCGAATTCGACACTAAAGGGTGTACCTTCTAGGTAGGCTGCTTTGAGGCGGTCAATGCTGACGTTATCCTCGTGGCCATTCCTGTCAATCGTATAGTACTTTGTTTCACGTTTCAGGACCTTGTACGGCCCTTCGTAGGTTGCGTCGAGAGGTCGGCGTACGGCATCACGACGTACGAAAACGTGTGTACTATATTTTAAGGCAAGTTGGATGAAGGTGTCTAGTCGATTGTTGTCGAGTTTGAACTGGCTTAACTGAACGCATAGCATTTGTAAGCCGATTCACCTAAGAATTCATATCCAGGTTTGCCGAAGTGGAAGTGGTTTTCACAAACTCACTTGGTAGTCGAAGAGTCGTTCCGTAGACTGATTCGGCGACACTACATCCAACATCTTCCTTCACTGTGCTGCGAATCCCGAGTAAAACTAGTGGTAAAGCGTCGATCCACTGAGGAATGTTTGTAGCTGAAAGTGATGCTTTCAGTTGTCGACTGGAATCTTTCTACCAAACCGTTAGATTGTGGGTGGTAGGCGGTTGTCTTGAAACGCGTAGTTCCAAGAAGTTTCGTCAGAGCATGGAACAATCCAGATTCAAACTGACGTCCACGGTCTGTTGTTACTGTGGATGGACAACCAAAATTGGCTACCCATCGTTCGACGAAAGCGCGAGCAATCGTTTCACTAGTGATATCTTTGAGTGGAATCGCTTCTGGCCAGCGTGTGAATCGGTCCATGCATGTCAGAAGATTGGAAAATCCAATTGATTCTGGTAGAGGTCCAACCAAATCAAGGTGGACGTGATCGAATTGAGCGTCAGGGGTTGAGAAAGTTTTTAGGGGGCATTTATTGTGTTGAATTACTTTGTTCTTCTGGCAGGCCATGCAAGTGCGCGCCCATTCTTCAATATCCTCAATTATCTTTGGCCAGCAGAATCTATCAGTAATCAGTTTACGTGTAGCACGAATTTCAGGATGTGAGAGGTTGTGCAATGTGTCGAAGACGACACGTCGATAACTCCTGGGGACGACTGGACGGGCTATACCTGTAGAAGAATCACAAATTAAAGTGTTCTTACCTTTTTCAATCGTTTTGGTTTGGAGTTGGAGCGTTGTTGCAGCTAACTCGTGATGAAAATTGATATCTTCACTTTGAAGTTGAGCTAGTTTAACAAGGTCGATTCCTTGGATACGATTCAAGGAATGTATTCTCGATAAGGCGTCAGCAACTACAATGTTAGCGCCCGATATATGTCGTATGTCCGTAGAGAATTGGAAGACATAGTCAAGATGACGCGACTCTCGTGGAGAGTACTTATCCGAAGATGACTTCATTGAAAACGTCAGTAGTTTATAGTCGGTGAATATGCGAATTCCCGGCCTTCGATGGAATGTTGAAAATGTCGTACAGCACAGTACATGGCAAGTAGTTCACGTCCAAAAGTTCTGTATCTCGATTCAGTGTCGTTTAATCGTCTTGAGAATAATTCTAAATGCTGCAGTTAATTGTTGTAGAATTGCGCCAATGGCTGAGTCAGAAGCGTCGACCGCAATGCTGACAGGAGCTTCAGTATTGTAGTGTGCCAGCATAATTACATTGGCTTTTGCCTCTTTAATTGCAACGAAGGCTTTCTTTGATTCTGGATCCATTGTGATCACCTTTTTATTCCCACGAAGCTGATCCGTTAGTGGCTTCACAATAGATACATAGTTGGGGATAAATCGTCTGTAGAAACTTACCAACCCGTTGAAAGCTCGTAACTGCTTAATGGTGGTTGGTTCCGGATACTCCAGAATTGCCGCCACCTTGTGTTTTCGAGGATGTATACCATTAGCATCAATATTATGCCCCAGGAAGTCTAACGAAGTTGTTTCGATCTGGCATTTTTGTGTATTTATAGTAATTTCGTATTGCTGCAGTCTTTTAAAAGCTGTGTCCAAATGTTTCATGTGTGTTCCCTCATCTGGGCTTGCTATCAAGCAGTCGTCGACATATGCATGGACATAGTCGAGCCCGCGGAACACGTCGTCAATGAAACGCTGAAATGTTTGAGCTGCATTCCTATAGCCGAAGAGCATTCGGAGGAATTCGTAAAGACCGAACGGGGTTACAATAGCCGTTTTTGGGATGTCATTTTCGGCCATCGGTATTAGATTGTAGGCTTTTACTAGATCAATTTTTGGGAATACTGTCATTTCCTTTAACGTGGCCGTTAGGTCGTGGATGTGAGGTAAAGGGTAACGATCTGGCGTAGTTTGTGCGATAAGACGTCGATAATCACCGGTAGGACGCCAATCATTGCTGTCTTTCTTCGGGACCATATGTAATGGAGACGACCATGGGCTGCTGAATGGGCGGATTATTCCCAGGTCAATCATATGATCGAATTCGTTCTTCGCGATCCTTAATTTTTCGGGTGCTAATCGGCGTGCTTTGGAGAATACAGGTTGACCTGTAGTCGTGATGTGATGTGTAACATTGCTGGTTACACACTGATAACTTCGATATTGCCTTATTCAGGTCCGGATACTTGTCAAGTATTGGCTAAAAATAAGGGTTAATTAAATGTTTAAAGCAAAGAGGACATAGGCTACAACCTGTAGCAGTGGTTCCACGTACGTACAGCTTTGTGTTGCTGTCGACTAGCCTCTTTTTGCTAGCGTCCACAAGCAAGTTGTGGTGGCTTAGTAAATCTGTGCCTATGATAGGTATTTTCACATCGGTGATAGTGAAAATCCAGTGTATTAGTTTTCGCGACCCCAAGTTCAAGTAGACATGCTTTTTACCATACGTAGCAAGTTGTTTTCTGTCAGCTGCCTGTAGATTGAATGCAGCTTAATGTTGACGATCAAATGAAGTTGCAGGAAGGACGCTGACTTCTGCGCCAGTATCGACGAGGTAGCGAACCTTCGTTATCACATCAGTGAGGAATAACAGGCGGCTGTTTCCACCGGCTACGGTTGCCGCTAACGCGTGCCGGCGGGATAGTTTCCCGACGCAGTGGGTTTGAGGCTAGGGAAACAACAGTGGTTTCTACATTTCTTTGAGTCCTTGCCATAGGTGTTGTGGTATCAACACCAATGTGGATTTTTCGTTCATCGAGGTCGAGATAAGGATCTTTTACGCGATGAACTTCGTAGTCGAGGATTGTTTGGTCGGCGTTGCTTGTGTAAATCGAGGAATCGAGAAAGAGTATGGCACAATTTAGTTATTTCGTTTTCGGTCTCTAGAGGTTTTTCTGTAACAGAATAAACCTCATTGTGGCGAGTTCTGGTGATCTCCAGAATTCGATCAGCAGATGAAGCTAGTTCATCTACTGGATTGTTGTTAAATGTTACTAACACTGCTTGCACTTGTTGTGGCAGTTTTGATAAGAAAAGTTGACGGAAGAGACCTTCGTCGAAAGTACGTTGACCTATTACCTCTTTCATACGCAATAAAATTTCGGTCGCAGAACCGTTACCAAAATCAATGGTATGAAACAACTCATCAAGACGTTGTCGGTCAGACAAATCTCCTCGTTTAAGAATCGATCTTTTGAGCTGTTCGTACGGCTCTAGGCAGTCAGGACTTAAAAAAGAAGGGGTGACGTACCTGTTCAATTCACGCGGAAGTGACCTTACAACCGCCAGAAATTGAACGCGTGGATCAGTCACAGATTGGTCTCAAAATTCTGCTTCGACGTTATCTGCCATGAAAGGAATGAGCTGAAAGTTTGGAGGCGTAGGGGTTTTAATCCTAATTAGCTTAGGAGTCTGGTCTGACATCATAAAAATAGTAATGAATGCAAATACTAAGATACTGTGTAAAATATGCCGTGAAAAAAAATTAAACCAGCAATAATACTCTGTTTAAAACTATGAAAAGGAACGGACTAACAGTAAATGATCGTTTCCAGATCACGTCCTGCTCACCGATGAAGCGTACCCGGATATATGACCAAGTTGCGCTTGTCGTATAACCAAAGCCACTTCAATCGAACGGACACCACTCTTACGAATGAGAAATCAGAAGGCAATAAAGGATGGAAGCGAAATTATATTTTATCGTAAACAGAGCTTTAATGGGATAGCAACGTCTAGGCTGGCAAACTAGAGAGAGATGCTACCCACGGTGGTTTGAGTCGTGATCCGGTGAAGATGCGTGACCGCGCGCCTTCAACTAGTAGTGTCCGCTAAAACAAACTTGGTCAGCATCAATGTCGAGAGCCTATGCAACTATTTATTTTGGGGATTATTTACCGCTACATATTGATTACTTGCTAGCCTGCAGTTGTTAGCAAACCGTTCGAAGATATCAAAGTGTCCTAAATTCAATTATCAAACTCTCCGCCGCATGAATATCACAATAAACTTATTATAAATTGTTTGAACCTACCTTTAATCATATACGCGATTGGAACGCAAGCACAGATTTGGCACGATTGTAATAGTTAATGCTGTAAGAGTTTCGCGAAGCTCTCAGGCGCCAATTTAGATTTTACACCTGAGTGACTTTAGATGATCCTAATTGGCTTTTGCTAATTATTTTTTGTTCCCTTTTTACCTTCGCATACTGCTCACTTCTGATTCAAAGTTTGCTTCCTTCAGTTGTTGACTGAATACATGCAAACAACACCGAATATGCTTAGCTTACACTATCTCCAGTGATTTTGCTGGGAATTAGTATAGACTAACAATATTTGGATAAAAAAATACCTGACCTCTTAAAGATTTATAATGCACAGTTTTTTAAAGTAGTTGCATCGTTAAGATGCTATAAAGAAAGCCGTTGGGTAGTTGGCTATTTGACGTATTTGGTAGCTACTTCACAGCAGTGTATAATGCTTTTCAAATTCTCACGGGTGGTGGCTGTTAGGTTGTCTAAAGACGGAGCTCAACATTATTTATTTATACCTCAGTGACCAATCTCCATAACAGTGCATTTGGAAGCATTCAGTAGCAGTTGTCAAATACTTTGAAATTCTTCTGTCTGGAAGACTTCTTGAAGGTCCCTTTGGTTGTATGTCACTTTACTCATTCTTATATCGTCGCTATATAACAAAACTTATGATAATAGATTCGGAATGTCATTTGCACAAATAGAATAACATGTCAAAATTGTGCTTTAAGGTACTTCACTATGTACTGTTTTACAGCAGATTATTCGTTCGACACACCTTGTGTGCGCCCAACTGAAGAATCATCCATAGGAGTAATTATCCTCCTATTCTACTTTATGTAACGTAAACGGCAGCTTGGCTTGGGTGTGTGTGTGTGAACCTTCCTAAAAGCCTTAGTAAGATCAATATAGACTGCATCCATAAAGGTTTTCTAATTTTTCAAAGTACACCAGCTTCCCTGTGGCACTGGTAAGTTTATAAAACTTCGAAAATCTCGCTGCTTTTTGAGGAGTATCAGATTCTTATTTAGATATTCTAATAATTATCTATGGATAATTGATTACCCTATTTAAGATCTTGATAAATACGGTAGCTAAACTTACCGGACGGAGGGGGGGATGTCCAATTTTGTGCGTACCTATTTTAATGACAGAACTTACTATGGGTTTTTTTTCATTTGCACCCGGAAAGCAAAATCGACTTCACTATCACGGTTGCTGATTGGATTTGCGATACTAATTCCATCACGTCATTGATTCCCACTAAACCCTATCATTCTTTAGGTGTTCATCTAGTAATTATGAACCAACTGGGAGCAGATTTGCGGACTAAACCGGTTTGCTTAATAGTCCTTGGTATGGCTGGTTCGGGCAAAACAACCTTTGTGAAGAAGCTAACTGAACATTTTATGGCTATATCTAGTTATTCATATGCAATCAACTTAGACCCTGCGGTTCATCACGTCCCTTACAATCTTAATATTGGTAAGCCTCAATCTACTGACAGTTGTTTTTTTAAAGATATTCGCGATACTGTTAATTTTAAAGAAGTTATGAAACAATATGGTTATGGACCGAATGGAGCAATTATGACGTCGTTGAATTTCTTCGCCTCACAGTTTCACAAGGTTGTAGATATGATCAACAATAGTTCCAGCAAAATTTCCTTTGTGGTAATCGACACACCTGGGCAGATTGAAGTGTTCACGTGGTCTGCGTCAGGAACAATTATTACAGAATTATTAGTAGGTTTGATTTTATAGTTATTAATTAGTCTTGCCTAGGGCAACTCTTTTCCTACTTTAATAGTCTATGTAATGGATACTCCACGAAGCCACAATCCCATCACGTTTATGTCTAACATGCTCTATGCTTGCAGTGTGCTGTATAAAATGGGCCTTCCGTTTATATTAGTTCTCAATAAAGTAAGCATTGTATAATTACCGTTGTTTCTTTATCTTTATTCAGTAATTGTTAGTTTAGTTTTGTATAGAAGTTACTGAATTTTTTGCTAAACTAAAACATATCGCGAATAATGGGTAGTAGTAGACTATAACTCACCTTGTTAAACCCTCAAGTTTTCCGGTGTCTTTTAACATGAACAGAATTAGTCAAAGCGCACCATACTTATTACTTCGCATTATTACTTTATCTTCGCGTTGTTGGATCAGTGTATCTAGACCTTAATTATTATCGTATTATTTGACGGATTCGTTTTGTTTTCCATTACTATAAAACCGACAAGAATTGAGTTAACAAGATTTAGAAACGGGTGGTCTATGTAAACTGACAATCAAAACATAGCTACAGTAAAGCAATTTCATAGTTATTTTTTTGTCAGCTGTGTTCTCAATGAAACTTCAGCAGATGAATGTTCATCAGGATTTCCACTGTTTCCTCTGTTTTTGTGGCGATTGTAAATTGGATGTGTATTTCGGTTGTTTCATGATCCAATCAAAAATCATGATATTACCTTTTCATACCCTTATTCATCCACTTCTTCCTAAATGTTTAGGTATTATCATTATCTCTCACATACGTTCATCTCAAAGTTTAGCAAAGAAGTCTATGAAAACTATGGGTTTTCATTGTAGGGATATTGGTCACTAATGACATAATACCTTAAGCATGTATCCAATACTTTTAATGTACTAGAAGCCGTGCTTATTAGTAGTTTTTCCTTTATATAGATAGAAAAGACATTAAATATCTTGATTGTTTAACTTACATACAAACGTCTGGGACAGACGTTTCACCTCTATAGAATATCAGTTCTTGAAAATTAAGCACAAGAAAAATGCTTGCAACCATCCTACATCAGAACCAGTGAGTTAGTCAGTTGTGCACAACGTAGAACTAAACACATGTCCACTGGTTCAAGTTATCACACATTAGTGCGGCATGATAAACACCAAATTAGTAGTAGCAGGAGTTACATCACCTCCAGTAGAAAAAGTGTCAATATTTAGAATAAAATACAGGTATGTATTAGTTTATGGAAGGAAAGGCATACAATAATTCTGAACTCTGAAGAATAAGAAATAGATGCACCTGTGCCTCTGATCGATTCTGATCCATGACACCCGTGATATTCAACCACTGGTTACGAAAATAGCGCAGACTCCAACCAAGTAGTCTGCATGTGCGAGCACGGCTCAAACCAACAGTTGGTACTGGTTTCGGTCTGGCCACCCTTAGTTTGCTTCTGTCCTTTTCCAACGCTATCCAATAGATCGCGCCGAAGTGCTAATAAACTTAGGTATTCTATAGGTTTTTAAATAGATGTTGCTGTCAGTGATATATATAGCTAATATATATATATATAACCCGACCGTTGATTCTACCTTGACGTGGTGGTCGGGCTTGCCTGTCGTGATGACCCAACTGAGCTATATTGGCTGGAACGCATGTTCCTCTAGGTCCTACTATGCTAAGCAGGTCTGTTGAAGAGCTATAAGACTAAAGGTAATAACCTAAGATCTGAGGGCGGAGTCGTACTGCTTACTGCAGCGAGGTGTGACAGCAGTATGGTGTTTCCCTCGGATAACCAGCATCTGCAACGATGCTGCCTTCTTAACGGAAGGAAGGGGTTAGAAAAGGTCAACCCTAAAAATGTCACACCTCACCTTACTCCACGGATTTCCGTCTCCGGCAGTAAGGCCTCCTAAAGAATGGAGCTAACACTTCAAAAACTCTCCATAACAAGGCCGTGTGTGGTCGGCCTCAAGCGGTTGTCTCTCGGACTATGCGATCGCGCTCCCAGGTCACTATGACCAATACTAACCCAGTTCCTTTTTCAGGTACTTCAAGAAGTGATATCCTTCCATGGTGTGGGCAGCCAGGAAGTGACAACTACCCTCATACCTCTAACAGCACATAAGGTCAAATCCCACCATCAACTCTTAATAACTCTCTT
Source organism: Schistosoma japonicum (assembly GCA_025215515.1). Classification (NCBI taxonomy): domain Eukaryota; kingdom Metazoa; phylum Platyhelminthes; class Trematoda; order Strigeidida; family Schistosomatidae; genus Schistosoma; species Schistosoma japonicum. Next base: position 45,057,991 of record CM046063.1, on the reverse strand, counting down.
TGCCACATGATTAATTCCTTCTAGCATAACTTCATCACCTTGCACCTCTAATGCTAATGGTTTGAGTTCACGAAACGTTATTCCTGGTCTCCTGAAACCTCGCACTAAACTATATATCGGAGCTTTAAACGTTCGAACCTTATGCCAAATAGGACAAAAAGCTTCCTTAGCTATGACTCTAGAGTCCCTCCCCATTGATGTCTGATGCACCTCGAAAACGTGAATACAGGATCCAAGTACAGTCATTCACTTAACCTCACCTTGTGAAAATAAGGAACCGGCTCGGTTCACCCTTCGTGTTTTCGGAGACCCCATCGCTACCACTCGAGGCCTTACTGGCGTAGGTATAGCACTAAGTTCAAAAGCTGAACATGCTCTCCTAGACTGGATTCAAATAGACAGTTGCTTGTGCGCTATTCGACTAAACGGGGCAGTAAGAACTCTGAAAGATAGGGACACACATCGTTGCCTCTTTGTTGTTTCTGCCCATGCTCCCACTGATTGCAGCTCAGATGAAGTAAAATATGAATTCTATAGGAAGCTTTCCGGTCTCCTCCGCAAAGCTAGGCGTACTGATGTAGTGACAGTGGCTGGTGATTTTAATGCCCAAGTAGGTATACTAAACGAAACCGAAAAGCACCTAGGTGGATCCTACGGTGTTGATCCTCAACGAACAGATAATGGCGACCGTTTACTACAACTATGTTCAGATAAGCATTTATTTCTCGCAAACACCAACTTTTAGCATGAGGAAAGACATCAGTTGACATGGCGACCTCCACAATCAACTCAACGCTGTACTCAAATAGACCACATTCCTATCAGCCACTGTTGGAGAGGCTCGATAGAAGACTGCCGCTCATTTCGGAGTACATGTTTAGACTCAGATCATACCTTAGTACGAGCGCGTATCAGTCTCACTGGACATAAAAGATCCACGACAAGGATTCCCCTTAGAGTTGAACTTAATGATGAAAAAGTCAAGAATACATTTCAAGAATAACTAGAAAACCAATTAGTCAGCTGCGTAAACTGTACCCATCCCGAGTTAGCTTGGAATGATATCCAAAAAGCTGTTGAAACAGCAGTAATATCTACTAGTAAACTAAACCAAAAGGTTAAGAAAACTCAGTGGATTTCAATTGCATCTACTGAACTGATAGATGCTTGGCAACACATCTCGTCTGATTCTGAACATCATGAGGAACGAGGGCAACTTAAACACAACCCGGTTAAAAGCTTAAGAATTGATCGTGAGTAGTGGTGGGTGGAGAAAGCTAAAGAGATGGAAAGGCAGCGGCAGTAGGTAACAGTAGGCAGACTTATCAAGGAAATGGTTATCAGAAATTCTACTGTTCCTCTATGGTTCCGCTATTCACTGTCAATCCAGAAGATTAGACCGATGGGCAGAACACTAGGGAACAGTTCAACTGGCTCTCGGCGTCATCCCTGTTACCCACCATCCCCAAGCAATCTGAATGGCAAATTAGTATTGGCCCTCTATGTCTTAGTGAGGTTGAGAGGGCTATAGGGAACTTAAAGCGAGGGAGAGCAGCAAGACCTAATGGATTAACCCCTGCGATATTTAAGGACGGTAGTTCAGTTTTAGCAACGAGATTACCTAAGATCTTGGCTAGAATTTGGGAACTGGACGTAATCCCATCTTACTGGTCTCGAACACTAATAGTCCCAATCTATAAGAAAGGACAGAAGTTCTCGTGTGACAATTACCGAGGAATCAGCTTAACGAATATAGTGTCTAAAATATTGGCCTCAATAATACTTCGACGTCTAACTGAAGCTCGTGAAGAGCAAACTCGAGAAAACCAAGGTGGTTTTAAACCTGGACGTAGTTGTATAGACCAAATATTCACACTTAGGCAGGTTCTGGAACATAGGCACACTTTTAGACGCCCAACAATAGCTGTATTCCTTGACCTTAAGGCGGCGTATGACTCTATCAATCGTGAGGTTATATGGCAATGTCTGTTATTGAAAAGCGTACCAGCGAAGTACATTAACCTAATACAAGCTCTCTACTCGAACACCACATGTCGAGTCAGAGCTTATGGCGGATTGTCGTCCGAACTGATTACCTCAAGTGGTGTTCGTCAAGGTTGTCCGCCTCCTCCACTTTTATTTAATTTTATCATTGACATACTTCTAGAGTTAACATTGTCATTGTATGATTTCTCTGGAGTTAACCTCCTTCCAGGAAATAAACTTACTGACTTAGAATATGTAGATCATATAGTTCTATTGGGTGAAGATGCTGATAAAATGCAGAATCTTTTGACTACCTTAAAAATGAATGTAAGCATGTTTGGGATGCGATTTTCCCCATCCAAATGCAAAATGCTGCTTCAAGACTGGCCTAATTCGGCACCGAAGTTAGTGATAGGGAGCGAAGCAATTGAATGTGTTAACCGCTTTACTTATCTTGGGAGCCTCATCAGTCCTGACGGTCTGGTGTATGTTAAAATTTCGGCTCGTATACATAAGGCCCGATTGGCTTTCGCCAATTTACGTCACTTGTCACGTAGGCGAGACATTTGTTTACTGACGAAAGGACGCGTTTATTACGCAACAGTTAGATCTGTTTTACTTTATTGATGTGAAACATGGCCATTAGGGTTAGGATATTCGTAGGCTTTTAGTATTTGATCATAGATATCTCGGAAACATTGCTCGTATTTGCTGGGACCACCGTGTAAGCAATGCGTGGGTTAGGAATAGAGTACTAGGTAAATACGGTAAGTCCATTGATGAAGTAGTGAATCTTCACCAGCTGAGGTGGTTAGGACATGTGTTACGTATGCCTGACCACCGTCTAACTTGGCTGGCAATATTGTCTGATAAGGGAGTAGGCTGGAAGAAAGCTAGGGGTGGCCAAACGAAAACATGGCACCAATCCATTAAGTCATGGACTATTGGGCTAAGCCAAGTTAGTAGATTCAGACTACCTGGTTGGGGCCCACGCCATAATCGTAACATTCCTGGTCTCTTGAAACCCCGTCCTAGACTATATGTTGGAGCTTTTAATGTACGGACATTAAGTCAAATAGGGCAACAGGCTTCCTTAGCTAAGACTTTAGAATCTCACTCAATCGATGTATGCTGCGTCTCGGATCCTAGTAAAATCATTAACCTGATTTCACCGTATCAAAACAAAGAAGCAGCCTGATTTACTCTTCGTGTATCCGGTAGCTCGGATGCTGCTTCCCGGGGTCTCGCTGGTGTAGGTATAGCATTGAGTCGTAGGGCAGAACTAACTCTCCTAGTCTGGATCCCTGTAGATAGTCGCTTTTGCGCTGTCCGACTGAACGGGACAGTGAGGACTCGGAAAGATAGGGACACTCGTCGTTGCCTCTTCGTCATATCTGCCTATGCCCCCACTGACTGCAGTTCAGACGAGGTGAAAGATGAGTTTTACAGCAAGCTTTCGGACCTCCTCCAAAAAGCTAGGCGCTCTGATATAGTTATAATGGCTGGCGACCTTAATGCTCAAGTAGGTAGACTAAGTAATAATGAGAGACACTTGGGTGGATGTTATGGTGTCACGGCTCAAAGAACAGATAATGGCGATCGTCTGTTGCAACTATGCTCAGATAACCGCCTGTTTCTAGCGAATACTAACTTTAGGCATAAGGAAAAGCATCTTTTGACCTGGCGACCCCCAAAATCGTCTCAACGTTGAACCCAACTAGATCACATCGCCATCAGCCACCGATGGAGGGGTTCGATAGAGGACTGTCGCTCGTTCCGGGGCACATGTTTAGATTCAGATCATGCTTTAGTGCGAGCGCGTATTTGTTTGAGGCTTACTGGACGTAGGAAAAACATTGCAATGAAGCCTCTTAGGGTTTTACTTAATGATAATAAAGCTAAGAATATATTTAAGGAACAACTAGAAAAACAGTTAGGCGACCGTGTAAGCGACTCCCATCCGGAAGCAGGTTGGAATGATATCAAAAATGCTGTGGAAACAGCAGTGATATCTGCTAGTAAGGTAAATCATAAGGCTAGGATGAAGCCGTGGATTTCAGTAGCATCCACCGAACTGATGGATGCTCGTAAACTCATCCCACCTGGCTCTGAACATGATGAAGAGCGAAGTGAGCTTAAGCGCAGGCTGATAAAAAGCCTACGCAACGACCGTGAACAGTGGTGGGTGGCGAAAGCAAAAACGATGGAAAAGGCAGCGGCGATAGGCAACAGTAGGCAACTTTTTCGACTTATCAAGGAAACTGGTATTAGGAATCCGAATGTGAGTGAGACTATCTCGGAAAAGGATGGGATTATAATTCATTCTCAGTCCAGGAGATTGGACTGATGGGCAGAACACTTTAGGGATCAGTTCAACTGGCCTTCAGCCACACTTCGGTTGCCCACGATCCCCAGTCATCCTGAATGGCAAATCGACTTAACTCCTCCTAGTCTTTATGAAGTTGAGAAGGCTATAGGAAATCTGAAGCGAGGTAGAGCAGCAGGTCCTGAAAGGCTTACCCCTGAAATGTTTAAGGATGGTGGTCCAGTTTAAGCAGCTAGATTGACTGAAACCTTAGGTAGAATCTGGGAACTGGGCGTAATACCATCTGACTGGTCTCAATCCCTGATTGTCCCAATTTATAAGAAAGGACAAAAGTCTTCTTGTGACAATCACAGGGGAATCAGTCTGACTAATATAGTTTCTAAATTATTAGCCTCGATTATACTAAGAGGCCTGACTAGAGCTCGTGAAGAGCAGACTAGAGAAAACCAGGTTGGATTCAGACCTAGACGTGGCTGTATAGACCACATCTTCACACTGCGACAGGTCCTGGAACACAGACACACATTTAGGCGTCCTAAAGGCGGCATTCGACTCTGTTGATCGTGAGGTTCTGTGGCAGTGTCTGTCATTGAAAGGTGTATCGAAGAAGTACATTAACCTTATACAAGCTCTCTACTCTAAAACTACAGGTCGAGTGAGAGCTTATGGCGAAGTGTCATCGGAATTCCTCACTTCAAGTGGTGTCCGTCAGGGATGTCCACTTTCCCCATTCTTGTTTAATTTTGTCATAGACATGCTCCTAGATATAACCATGTCTTCGTTTGACTTTCCAGGAGCCTCGCTTACTGACTTAGAGTATGCTGATGACATAGTCCTATTTGGTGAAGACGCTGACAAAATGCAGAGTCTTCTGACTACCCTGAGCAACAATGCAAGCATGTTCGGGATGCGGTTTTCCCCCTCGAAATGCAAAATAATGCTTCAGGATTAGGTTGCATCGGCACCTGGATTAGTGATAGGGAGTGAAGTAGTCGAGCGTGTAGGACCGCTTCACGTATCTGGGGAGTCTCATCAGTGCTGATGACCTGGTGACTGACGAAATCTCAGCACGGATACAGAAAGCTCGATTGGCTTTTGCCAAGTTGCTTCACTTATGGCGCAGGCGAGATATCCGCTTGCTAACCAAAGGACGAGTGTACCGTGCAGCAGTTCGCTCTGTCCTACTATACGGGAGCGAAACATGGCCGTTAAGAGTAGAGGACATTCGTAGGTTACTGGTCTTCGATCATAGGTGTCTCCGAAGCATTGCTCGAGTATCGTGGGACAACCTAGTGAGCAATGCTGTCGTTAGGAAACGGGTTCTAGGAAAGGAGGGCAAACCAATAGATGAAGTATTGAAACTTCATCAGTTGAGGTGGTTGGGACATGTGTTACGCATGTCTAACTACCGTCTGCCTCGACGAGCTATGTTTTGCGGCGTAGGAATAGGTTGGAAGAAAGCTAGGGGCGGCCAAACCAAAACATGGCGGAAATCGATGAAGTCACTGACAAGTGGACTAAGTCATGTTGGTAGATGTAGGCTGCGTGGTTGGGGTCCGCGAGACGAAAGTCACCAATGGTTAGAGACCTTGAACGACATGGCTCAGAATCGTTCGCAATGGCGCAGGTGCATCCACTCTTTGTGTTCTCTCGAAATCTAACCTTCTGAATTCTCTATCTTTCTCCTTTCAAATTTATCTCACCGAATCATATCTTCGCTCCCTAATTTTCTGCATTACTGCTAATACTTCTAGTATCGCTATCACTCTTGGATTTGAACTGACAGTTGCGTCTCTGTGCTGATGTGGTATGGCAACCTGAACTGATGTACGTACGTACGAAGTTCTGTGTTGTATCTGTCTGTTTGTCATTATCGTAACAAATGGTTAGAGACTAGGTGATATGGCTTAAACTCATTGGTGATGGCGCAGGTGCATCCACTTCTTGTCTTCCTCCAAATTTGAGCTTATCATTATTTTCTTTTTACGGAATCACTTTTTTTGTTTCAAATCTTATCTTTGATCTCTATACCTTTCCATTAGTACTTACTCTGTCACTACCTTCTCTACTATTGGATTTGGTCCGAAAATTTAATCTCTATCTGCTTATTGGGGCATGGCAACTTGAATTGATGTACGCTACGTTGTAATTGACTGCTATATATATATATATATATATATATATATATATATATATATATATATATAGTATGTATAGTATAGTATGTATAGTATATTATCATTTTCAATTTTTACCAAGACTGATATTATAGAATCTGAGTTCGCGATTCGGTGGATGCGGGACTTCGAAACATTTCAAGATGCTCTTGGTGGTCATCGTCAATCAACTGAAGGACCATCTGAATTAGAATGCGACAATCCATCCTATCCTGGAACATCGCCGTATATGAACAGCTTAATCCATTCAATGTCATTAGTATTAGATGAATTCTACAGTACTTTGCGTTGTTGTAGTATCTCATCGATTACTGGTGAAGGTTTGACAAAGTTTTTGGATGAGGTCGATCAAGCGAAAGAAGAGTACTTCAAGGTTTGTGATCACTTTTTGCGTGAGTGATTTTAAGCTTTTAATTATCATCTATGTATTGCAAAGCAGAACTGGTCATGTTATTACTTCGTATAATAACTGCTACAGAAGTACTGGGTATTTTGGTTGATTTAGCATCATCAGAATTTTCAAAATGAAAGACAACAACTTTAACTTTGCTCGGCTGTCATACATTAATTGTGTAACCAGATAACGTGTAGATATATTCCCAACATCACTGAAATCAACCTTGTTCACTATTGAATCTCTTCTTCATTTCGTAGTATTTTTTCCATCGTTGCCGTCAGCCTTTCTCTCCTAGTTTCATATCATTCATATGTCCCACCAGCAATAACGATTCGGGTTCACAAAATGCTTATGACGTCAAGGAAAGTTGTTTTAATGAGTGAAGTACAGCCAATCATTTTATATGACCTAATGCGCACGAAGGTACAATAGCGAACGCCAATGAGTGCCTAGTCGGTCCTTATATATCTGCCCTCAATCCCATGCGCGAAATAGAAAGAACACAAACTGATTAATCAACCAGACAAATCTTATTATATCTCAAGCATTCCTTTATAAATACACAAACAAGAACACACAGCCAGCCAATTAGGTTATTAACAATTATACAAAACAAGGGAGACAGTGGTAGTGAATTGAGGCAACGTGTACACAATCAATCAACTGTAATTCATAAATGAGAGATGATATATTGACAGTAAATATGCTAAACGGGAGGTTAGGGCAACGTAACGTAGCAATGATGGGGATACAATGTTTACACTACACAACTAAAATAATTAAAATAGTCTTCTAAAAGCTAGTTATTTTTTAATCGGCCAACACAACATTGCTATTACTGGTGTCCTGAAAGTGCACTCCAAGCTACATGCTAAGGCTTTCAATGTACGAACCCTATGTCAAGTCGAAAAACAGATTTACAATGCTAGGAATTAAGAATTTCATGTCATTGACACATGTAGTGTCTCAGAAATTAACGATGTTAAGAAAGGTATACTTAATTTGAAGTGTTGGATCGTAGTAACACCTGACACATTGACTTCAGATGCTTTTAATTAAATATGGTTCAATTTAAGTGGGATCTAGACGTAATCACATTTGACTGATCTTGATTGGTGGCCATCTTAGTTTATACAAAAGGACAGAAGATATTTTGTTGTAACTACCTAGGAATTAGTGTGACTAATAGACTAAAATATTAGTCTTCATACCCATCTAACTCAATTAGGAATTGTGTACAACAAACCTGGAAAATCCATGCCATCGTTAAATCAGAATGTGAATGTTTCTGTGAAATAGCCACTCTTAAATCATAGACATACATACCGACACCAGATTTTAGTAGTTTTTCTCGACCATAAGTCGCCACTAAACTTTGCAGTTCATGATGTTTTTCGACAGTATTTTTCATCAGTAGGTATTAGGGAAAAGCGCATAAATTTTATGGCAGGTCTTAACCTGAACATTAAAGATTGAGTTAGAGTTTATAGTAGATTGTTATCAGAATTGGTAACATCACATGATGTTCATCCGTGCTGCCCATTGTATTTATCATTATCACTGTTTTGGAGATAATACTTAGTTCATCCTTTCGGTGATTGATATCCTTTATAAAAACGAACTCATTGATGGGAAATAATATAGTATAATCCTCTTTGGGTAAGACTTTGACTTACTTTTCTTATCCCAACAATTTCAACAACTCGAGTTCAAGAAATACTATTACAGGTCTACTGAAATTACGCTCTAAACTACGCTTTGAAACCTCCAGCATAAGAACCCTGTGTGAAATCTGGCAACAAGCTTCTTTGACCAATATCGTGCCACCGATGTATGGTGTGCCTATGAAACAAGCATACAGGATCTTGCTCAGGACAGGATGTCATCAACGAACTTCTAGAAGTTGGCAATACTATCGGAAGTTCGGAAATTGGGACTTATATTCTATGACCAAGGATACACTATCCCGCACATGATTCGACAACATTATTATAACGTTCGTTGATCGGCTTCATAAGTCACGCTAGCCATGTTGTTGTTCATTTGGTTAAATATATCCTTTACTGCACTCGAACTCGTGATGTCTCGCAGCCGTTCGTCACCGGCTATGACCGCGTCAAAAGTGATGAGAACCTCTTGTCATGCTTCACAAGTTCATCCTCATCTATTAGCGACTTTGCGAAATCGAAGACTGAGAATAGTCTTGTAAAATGTAACGAGAGCTGTCAGTCATCATTCAAGTTCTTCCAAAACCACATAAAAATGCCTGCCCAAAAATTCTATAGTATCGTAGTATAAATTAACATTCAAACTTTTGATGAGTTTTTTTACAGTTGCAGAGGTTAGAAATGAGATTGGTTAGTCGCAAGCATTAGCACTAACTTCAGCAATGGGATTGCGATTCCAGATTGACCGAAGAAAACAAAAAAGATGGAAGAGGAGAGAGGAGCCACCAATAAGGCAGACAAATCGATGCGAAAGTGATGTAGAGGGAGAAGGCAATTTGAACTATATCGGTGTCATAACGTTGAAGTGTTCCGGTGTGCGTTTAATAGTAAAGTCAAAATTTATACCTATTCACGGTTAACAGTGACTACTCTTTATTCATGTAAACGTGAAATCGGTGATAGCAACATAGGTCATGTATACCTCACCTATCTGAAATGTGTTTGTACCGGTGCTCATGTGAGGGGTGCTTCAACTTTATTTTACCGTCAACCAATCGGAAGTACTCTACGAGGTATACGTAATACACAAATCATTTTTCTGTTATCTTACGTCTTAAACAAGTCAAATGTTAACCGTGTAGAAGACTGTTGCAGATGTATGAAAGAGTGTAGACTGCAAGGTTGAGAATGATCCGTCGTGATTTTAATGACACTTCCGAACTAATTTAGACAGCGGAATAAAAATAGTAATCCTGGCTAAATGAATAATGCACTTACAACCGGTTGTCCATATTTTTATTTCTGACTTTCCATATAATCCTTTGACAATGCATGACAGTTATAGAGTTTATGATAATCAATATCTTATCCATACAGTGTGCTACAATAAAATAAGATTGAGTGAAACAACACTGTAGACAAGCGACTTGTAGTCCTAAAGTAAAAATAAGTAGTATGTATGTATGTTCAACATAGGTCCTGGCATTTGTGCATCGCTCCAAGTTGACATACCTCTATGGCACCACATTAGTAAAAGTTACTTCAATGATAATAATAATAATGAGTGTGTTCATGTAGAATATGGTTAGGGGAGCTTGGAAAGAAGGTTATGGAATAATTTCAAGCTCACGATTTAGGGAAGAACAAAAAGCGATACATCTGCTCCATTGTGGCCGGTTCTTTGACATGTCACTAAGTGTTGAGGCAGACAGTAGTTGAGCATACCTAACACATGTCCTAATCACTTCAGTCGATAAAGATTCATCGACTGATTTATCATCTTTGCCTAACACCCGTCATCTAACCTCGTTATTACTTACTCGGTGATCCCAGCTGATGCAAGCGATGTTTCGAAGACATTGATGGTCGAAAACTAAAATCTTTCGAATGTCCTCTACTCTTAATGGCCACGTCTCGCACCCATACAGTAAGACAGAGCCGACTGCTAGACTGTACACTCTTCCTTTTGTTGTGAGACGAATATCTCGTCTACTCCATAGGTGACGTGAGTTGGCAAAAGCCAAACAGGCTTTTTGAATTCGTACTGAGATCTCGTTAGAGGCCAACTCATTAGGGCTAGCCAGACTTCCAAGATAAGTCAAGTGGTTGACGTGCTGCCTGGGAATAGTAGATATTTTTGAAGCAGCTAAAGGCCGACTGAATTTCTGCTGGAAGTGTTAAGCCCATCGTTTCAAACTGAGAACAGATAAGCGTTCCATCTCTATCAGAGAATGTCTCACTAACGCGTGATTTTTCAATCCCAGTTTCTTTAATTAGCTTGTAAAGTTGTCTAGCGTTACCTAACGCTCCTGCCCTTCCCATATCCGTTGTTTCCGTTATCCACCACTGCTCACGATCGTTTTGCAAACTTTTTGTCAGTTTGTGTCTGATTGTTCTTCGCTCCTCATCGTGTTTAGAGCCTGACGTGATAATTTTCTGAGAGTTCATCATCTCAACAGACCGTTGCCGAGACCTGTTGATTTCAGTCCTTGATAGATATCACTGTAGATGCCACAGTTGCTTGGACATCTTGCTAAGCAGTATCTAGTTGAGTCGCACCTTTAAAATTGCTTAAGTGATTCTTCAGTTGTTCCTGGAATTTAATCTTGGCTGTTTTGTTGCTAAACTGAATTCTAATGGGTTTTCCTGAAAGACCAGCAATCTTCTCACGAGCCCCTCCAACGGTGACTGATGGCGATATCATCTATTTGAGTCCACCGTCGAGTAGGTCGAAGAGGTTGCCAAGTTAGATGATATCGCTCTTTATGCTTAAAGTTCGTGATTGCTAGGAATAAACGATTGTCTGAGCATAGCTGTATTATACGGTCGCCACTATCCGTTCTCTAAACTAGGAGACTAAAGCATCCACTTAAATGTCTTTCACACTGATTCAAGCTACCTATTTAGGCTTTTGGGAGGGTATGTAGACTATTCGTTGGAACCAATAAGACACAAAGTCATCGTGCATAAATCTTTCGATAGTAGTAAGGGTGATCCGGAGAAAGACATTATGCAATGAATCTTCCTTTCAAACTTTGAAAAATGACTTGAATGATCATCAGATAAAGAAAAAATAATGTAAATATCGTCATAGGAGGTTAACAGACGCAATACTCGAATAAGTATACCGATCAACGAACCTCATAAAGGTGCCCAATCATGTATGTGATAATGTTTCCCAGGTCACAGAACATAAGTCCCAATCCCCGGACATCTGTTGATATATTGCCAACATTCAGAAGTTTGTTGACAAAATTTATAGTTTATATCCTACAAATTAATTCATCCCGTAATGCAAAACAGTTAGTTTATTTGAATTCTCTTCATTGGCTCAAGATCATCCCTAGTGTTCGTCGATCGGCACTATAACACGTGATAATCTTGCGTATGTTGAATGGGTGTTTCAATTCATGTACTCGTTCGTGTCACTCAATAACTGATGTCATTCGGTTTTATTGGCCTAATGTTACTTGATATTTGTAGTACAGCGAAGAAAAGGTCAACAGTTTTTTCCTCTGAACTGAGATGAGTTTTTTTGCTTTTCGAACAAAATGTAATTGTAATAATCAACGTTTTCAATTACTTATGGGTTATAACAGTAATGCATTTTTAATAACTCAATACTCCGGATTTATAATAACAAACGTCTTTGAATTTTCAAAGCATTTCCGCAAATCAAATAATGACTACATACTATAATGTAGCCTCTCTTTAAACCCCTATCTTCATTTTTATATGGAAGCAACAAAGCAGCGTCTTACAGGTGTAATTTCTTGTATGATAATAAAGTGATAACAGTATTTTGAAATTTACTTTGTAATGTGCATTATTACCATAGTTTTCAGTTTATTATTCTTACATCAGAGATATTGTTATTCTTTATTCATCAACAGATAAATCTCCCGAGGCTACAGGCTAAACAAAAAATATACAAGACAGTCCCCATTGGTAAGTTAGTATATGTATAACTTAAAAGATTTTCAGTTACTTTACGATCATTATCGTAACACAGTACGCAGTCATTCTGTGTATTTCAATACTTCACATGTCTGAAAACACATGACTCGCAAAACCTAGACAGTAATTTTGTTTAATAGATTGTGGTTTTGTTCACGTCTTAAAACTAATGCAATAAAACTCGACATTCCCGTTGGGATACCAGGAGCATATCAACATGTGTCCACACAATAAAGCCTTAAATGTGAATAAACTTGGAAATTAAGAATTGGAAAAGATCAACGACAAAAAAGAATATGAAATTCAAACTAACGCCAAAGCAGTGTAGAGAAGATGTGTGTGTGTGGGGTGGAGAAGCAGATACAAACGACCATAAATGAAGGAATATTTAGATAATAGTTGTCATGTTAACAAAAGCTCTAAAGTACATTTAATTCCTATGATTGTCTTCATTAATGTAAACTTTAAGAACTCATTACAATTTATAAGAATAAAGCCTCATTGAAGTTTCTGTGAAAACACAGTCCACTTATGTGTTCCATAAAGACATTACCCCACTCATCGCCTTTCTCAGCTATAAAGTGCAGCATCACATTATTCAGCATTGTAATCACGAGTGGATCACCAGGAATAAAGGAGTATGAAATGATTGCATGCAGGTGTGGGTGTTGTCGAAGTATTTTTCATGTGTGTGGCGAAATGACTGACTGGCACAGTGTTTAATTTATTTCCAACGATTTTTGTGAACGAGACAACTTAGTTAATTAGCATGTAAACCTAAACTGAAATAAAAGCTTTGATGCATAAGTGAGTGCTTTTTGTCGTTGAGTGTTCTTATTTAGATAGATAATAGATCCAGCTTGTAGCCAGTGGGTTTCACTTATTCTAAGTATCTTCAGGTTGTATCTTTTTATTTCTTCAGCTATTTGCATATTTCTCCCTGTCTCCCACATCTTGCGGACATTCCATGTACCTATATTAATGGTTGCTCTGGTTGTCAGAATGGACATCGACCTCTTGGCTTTCGAAGAAACTCGGCATTCACCATGAGGCTTTCTAACGCTCAGGGCAGAGTTAAAGTGGTTATAAAGGTTTTTACCGATTAGCGTTATTTTTAGCAAGGTTGTTGCTTTTCTGGGAATGGAGTTGTTAACCCTCCTCCTTCATCCGGGCTTGGGACCGGCAGGAACTGTAGAGGGGCTCCAAGCGGAGTTTTTATTAATACTATACGTTGAATTAATCCCTATAACTTCCGGATTCAAGTGATAGAAACGGGTTTGATCTTTAACTTTAAACCATACTCTCGTTGGTTACCTCACAAGTAATGGACATTTTCAATATATCACAGAGAAGACAGCAAAACCTTTAATCTCAATTACTCAGATATTCGTCATTTTAGGGACCGCAATTTACGTAGGTGATTGGTACGCTTATTGACGTATGAGGAATCACAAAAGTCACCGAGAGGAAACGACTTAGTTTTTGCTGAACAACTAAGCACTTTAACACGACATAGCATGCCAGAACATATTTTACATGCACTAAAATTGTGATTATAATTTATTTTCTCGCTTATTTCTAGTTAGCTGACATGTAAAAAAAGAGGATAGGAATACTTTTGTACATTGTGATTGAAGCCAGAGTAAAAGTCATTTCCCCAATCCATATACATATTACTAGTGTAGCTGTAAAATCTTTGACGAGAACATTTACTTACCTGCTGTGTATGCGTGCATTTAGTCATAGCTGTTTGCAACTTATTATATTTTCATGTTTGGTTATTTAGGTGCATCTGGCGAGCCTTACTCATTTAGGCCTGCACCGATGCTTTTGGACTTGGTTGGTGACAACGATGAAGCAGAGAATGATCCGTTGCCCGATGTTAACGGTATAGAAACGCGTCCACATAGTGATTCAGATGATGAAAAATGTTCGGGAAGCTTTAGGACTTATTCGAAGTATGAATCCTAAATGACAACAAAGCTTAGTTTCAAGTGGTACTGAATTTATGCGATTCCATATTCTAACAATTGAGGAATTTAATACTCTTATTTGCTACAATCTATTACTTTGTGTATACATTAATCAAAGTTTTTCCTACACCACATATCCATTCTGGTTTGTAGTTGCAACTTGTAGTTTCGTTGAACGAAATCGATGCGTGTTTGTAAACTGCCTTTTCAATGTACTTCAATTTCAAGTCAATACCTATGTTTAAACCACCAATCGTTAAGTTGTGGAGGTGGTGTGGTGCACTAACGCACGGGAAACGAGTTCAACGACGTGAAGTGGCCTTAGAAATAAACTTTGTAAGCATCCTTCCTCTTTTGCATTTCACATATGTTTGCAACAGTGTGTTCAGATTTAGCGTTTGGAGACGTGCATGATTGTATTAAATTCCTGACTAACTTTATAAATATGATGCGCTTAGAAAGATTAATCTATGAATATTATAGGTTCGCATGCAGTAGCCGATAGGAACCAATCACGAAAGAATGAGTCATCATGTTGTTCTGTTTAATTTGATCTTGCTCTTTTCAATAACCAATTGTATGTAAAGCCTCAGTTGTGAGTGAAGTAACAGTTACTCCACACGGCAAATATACAGATCCGTCCATTTATTGTGTCGAAGGTGTAGTACAAATATACTGAGACCATAGCAACACACTAGAGGCGTAGTAGAAGACATCAGGTACACAAATAATAGACAGCGTTTAATCCGCATGCTACTTGACAGGTGATCAAACATTTTACATGTCTTATCGGCTATGGAGGCTTAAAAAATCCAAGCCCAATTAAGGTGAAGTCGATTTTTTGATCTCATGAACTACTGTACAGGTGTTTCAATAAAAGAAAAAAACATGCTATGCTTATTTTTAGAGACCGCACAGTCTCCTTTACCTACTCTGATCACTACCATTGCTTCACAAACCTGCTCACTATAAATAACCTCTAATCAGTCTAAATGAAATCAAGTTGATATGTTGCTCAATTATACCACACAGACTATCAGGAACTATTTCAAGGATCTCATTCGCAATTTTGTGCAGTACTTCGTTGTAATTAGCTCTTCCTAATTTACAAAAAAATTTGATGTTTCTGTATAACAGAACTACGGAGACATCTGATTGAGAAGTACTATCGTTTCGTGTGCTCACTTGCTTCTTGTACGCATCAATCCTTATTTGTAGTATAAATCTACTTACATGGATATGATCGGCATATCAATAACAAAAGATCCACAGAGTAAGATAAATACATAAAAGAACATCATGTTTATTTTTTACTCACACAATGAAAACATCCTATGATCAGATGTGAGGAAAATCACGGGACAGCATACATCTAAACAAATCTACTTATTGTAGACCTAATGCAGAGTTAAGGAAATGGACTACAGCTAGTATCACAGGTTGCCATGCGACCAAATAGCGTACCCAATCTAGGAGATTCCCATACAGTATGTGTGGTTTGTCCCATCTAGCATTAAGGAAATGTTAAGGAAAAATAATCGCGTAAATATTGCTACACACTTCTATAATATTCTTTAATGCTTTACAAAAGGCCTTTGAAGGGATAATTCTATTGTCTCTAAGAAAAACTATGTAATAGTTTAAAAATCTAACTACCTTAAGATGAAAGGTGTCCTCATGATTCAGCCCTAATCAGATGTGAAACCTCAACACTATATGAAGAATAAGTTCATTTAGTGATATCTCGTTAAATTATATTGTCACCCGGAATATGATAGATGAATGCTTTCATATCAATACGTGCTAAGCAAATCGAAGAAAAGCAGTTATCATTCATGACTTACATTACAATTTTGTTGAGTTAAATAAGATCTTGTAATCAATCTACCGAGTTCATTTTTAGCCATTAATAATTACACTAAAGAGTACAAGCAGTATTTTTAATCCTACTCAAATGTATGCATATATATTTATTATGCTGTCTTAAATCTATAACAAGTAGACATTACTAACTGCTATTATGTACTAATTAAGAAAAAAAATTAACTTCACAGTCTGGCTAGCTGAGAAAGGATACGGGTTTGTAAATGTTTGTTTCAAGTCGACTTTTTCATTGCAACAGGGACAAATGTCTTTCTTTCCAATGATGCACCAACCTCGAATACAAAAGTCATGAAAGCTAAAACGTGTAAATGATAAGGGATTAAGCAGTATTACAAATTTTACACTTCGACAGATTTCTGATTACAATATGCTCTTAAAGTGCTAATGTTACTAGAAATAAAACAAATTTTCACAGAACTAAAAAATCCAACCGGAGAAAGTTAATGAGAACTAGTTCGCACTGAGTTCCAAGCAATAAAATGAAATGCATACGTTAGGAATTATGTCGATTTGTCGCTAAACTATGTGTACAGTCTGAAGATATTATTTAAGATCTAAATTAAAATCTCAGTTACTTGCAAACAAGATCGAATCGGCAAAAGGCAATTTCATATAGTGAGCTTTAAATACCGAGTTTGTTATTCGACACGAACGGTTAGACTAATTAACACATGGAATGTCTAAGTGAACAATAAGTTGTACGTATCATAAATTCACGTAGCCCGTTCATCAAATTATGTACAACTAACACTACTGAACATTAAGCTACGATCGTGTTTATTTTAGAAATGTGAATTTCCAGGATTACGATTAACAATAGGGATTATTAATCCAAACACGAGAACTCAGAACACCTTGAGGGTCATTCTAAGTGAGAAGAAATATAAACTCATTCCGTTGTTTAACTAATTCCTTTATGCTGAACATGGCCCAAAATGCAGCAACATAAAAATGTACATCGTTGCATCAAGTTTTTTAAGTTATTCACTCTACGATTGTCGCATCATACAAGAATCATACTACCAGTGAATTTATGTCACCCATACCACACTTACTAGACGAAGGAACTTAGTGAGTAATAATATCTAAGTCCTGATTATGAATTTTATGACACAATCATATAATAGTATGCAGATAGGTTCAAACATATACAAACACAAAATGCATACTACTACACCAAGTAACAAACCTTTTGCTAAAAAGGATACACATGTGTACAATTGAGGCGATGAACCTTTTCACCATCATCAGTTACCAAATTTCTTCTACATATTGAGCATATTGATGGGTCGATTCGGTGAACTGGCATACCTTCTGGAACTCGATACTTAGAAAGAAAGTTTACAAAATGCCTTCATAAATGATACGTAAAACAACAGTAAAAGAAAAAAATGAATTCGTGATATGTGGCGCAACGATCATCTATTGCCATTGGTGATAACTGTCTCACTTCCGACAACTCTGAACCCCACCAGTCACGACTTCTCACTAGAGCTTCGGAAACACCCTGAAGTTAGTCACTAGTGTTATGCCGGACCACAAAGAAGTGTAACAAACTTTCAGAACTGTGTTTTAAGAACACTATTTCATTTATTCTATGTGAATGTAAGCATTTTGTTTCTATTATTGTTACGTTTCACTTACCCTATCCTCCCGTTTAGCATAATTACTGTTATTATATTGTCTCTTATTATGGACTATAATTAATTAGTTGTGTACAGGTTGTTCCTATTCATTACTACTATTTCCTTTGTATTCGTGTTAATTTCCTAATTAGTTTGCTGTGCGGTCTGATTTTATGTATATATAAAGGAATGCTTGTAATATAATAGGATTCTGTCTGGTTGATCTGTTGGCTCGTATTCTTCTCATTTTGGCTTGGGACTCAGTGGGCTGTTAGCACGAAACAAGCCTGATTAAAGCATGCTCAAAACATGCTCACGAAGCTGTGCTGTGATTGGTCCATTCTTAGCCAACTAGAGCCAACGACCAATCAGGAAGTTTCTAGAATACTCTATACCATTGTTTATATAAACCCTATTGTAACTATTTGCTTTGCTTTGGCCTTTTGCCTCCTGCTGTTATTTTCTCAATACATCTTGCTACCTGCTCTTCTCTTGTTCTGATTTGGCATCAAGTCGCTGTCGTTGTCGAACCGTAGAATACAAAGCGGGATTAGCACATAATATTACTGGGACTAATAGAGATAACAGTAGGCCAATTTAACAGTGGCGACGGAGAAAACAAAACGAATTCACGATGCCTATATCAGATGATGAACTTCATCGCATCCTTCAACAACAGCAGACGCAGCTGGACTCGCAAATGCGATTAATTGAGACTCTGACCCAGCAACTCCAAATGCAAATCCCTGTATCATCCACCACATCATCTATGTCTGTGGATACAATTGCCAACAGTATTCCAGAATTTAATTGTGACCCTGAATGTGGAATTGTTTTCACCACGTGGTTCAAACGATGGGAAGATACATTCAGAATAGAATTTTCGAATCAGGATGATGCATGGAAAACACGTCTGTTGGTGCGCAAACTAGGTCCCAGCGAATATGCACGTTTTTCTGACCATATACTGCCGAAGTTGCCTCGGGAGCTCAGTTTCGAGGAGGTCGTAAAACAACTGTCAGAGATATTTAGTGAATCTACATCACTGTTTAGTATTCGTTATAAGTGCCTCAGACTGGTGAAAAGTGAAACCGATGACTACGGAATGTTAGCTGATGTCGTCAACCGAGAGTGTGAGCGCTTCAGATTACACTCCTTGATAGATGACCAATTTAAATGTTTAGTCTTCATCGGAGCTCTCCAGTCACCTGAAGATGCCGAAGTTCGGACACGTCTTTTATCTCGACTTGACCAAGATCCCAACATACAACTCAGAACACTGGTGGATGAGTGCAAAAGACTACAAAGCATCAAACACGACAACGCATTAGTTGAGCAGGTAAATCCAAATTTAACTAGTGGTACTGTAAATGCAATTAATAGGTTCCAGTCTCAGAAGCCGAATAGAAAAGAGTCAACATTCAACAAACCTAATACTGCTTGCTGGTTATGCGGTGGTTGGCACTATGTACGCTTCTGCAAATTTAAAAAGCACAGATGTCAGATGTGTCACAAACGCGGACACAAAGAAGGCTACGGCCTACCGAATGATATGTCCCAGTCCAAGAAGAAATATAAACGCTCTCGACGTACGGTGAAGTCAGTCGATTCTCAATCACTTTCTGTAGTAGCAGCTTTCAAAACAGACTACAACACTCACAGAAAGTATGTTACTATTCTAATCAACGGCATCCCCGCACGTCTTCAAATTGACACAGCATCTGATATCACTCTAGTGTCTCGAAAAACCTATGACTTGCTTGGCAGACCACCAATGACACCATCTACGAAGACAGCTACGAATGCATCTGGTGGTGTATTGAAACTTGTCGGCGAGTTAGATTTCGAATTTTCCTTCAATGGAATCAACTCTAATGGGACATGCTATCTAACAAATCGACTGAACCTTGACCTCCTTGGTTTAGATATGTTGACGAAGCTCGTACTAATGGACATTCCTATCAATAGCATTTGCAACAAAATATGCTCTTCAGCAGGTAACCAAATATTGTCAGAGAAGACAAGTGAAAATCTAGTTGAGAAGCTACGGCATAAGTTTGCACCTGTCTTCCATAATAGTTTGGGCTGCTGCTCGATGATAAAAGCTAATCTACCCACGGAAGTGGATGCTGCACCGCGCAAAGCAGAGCTTCAGTCATGGCCACTAACAAAGTCGCCATGGCAGCGCGTACATCTGGATTTTGCTGGTTCGTTTCATGGTCAGATGTATCTTCTGTTAATTGATGCTCATACGAAGTGGCCGGAAATCTTCCGGATGGAGCATCCAACTGCAGTGTCTACAGTACGAAAGTTACGACAAGTATTCAGTCGTTTTGGGCTCCCTGAAACAATTGTTACAGATAATGGAACACAATTCGTTTCTGCTTTTTTTTCACCGAATTTTGTCGACGTAACGGTACCAATTATGTCCGAACACCGCCCTTCCATCCCCAATCTAACGGCCAAGTCGAACGCTTCGTTGGTACCTTCAAAAACGCCATGCGGAAATCTAACGGGGAGGAGACAACGGAAGAGATCCTAGAGAGGTTTTTATTCATCTATCGGACTACTCTAAACCCACAAACAGCAAATGGTATCTCTCCAGCAGAAGCACTACTCGGTAGAAAGGTGCGTACAGCTTTCGACGTTATTCATCCAGTAACAGTTAAAGAGTCTCAACGAAATATACCTATAGAGATGCAGTTTAACCGACATCATGGGGCGCAGAAACAATATTTCACTGTCGGTCAAAAAGTGCTCGCAAGGGACTACCATGGCAATTATCCTAGATGGGTGGCTGGTCGAGTCCTGCGAAGGAGAGGTAATGTTATTTATGAGGTATCAGTCGGTTCGTCAATTTGGGTAAGACATGCAAACCAGTTGAGATCAACTTCTGCTTGTTTCGAGAAAACCCATCATAGAATACCACTGGATATTCTACTTGATACCTTTGAGATTCGACGACCTGAAGTAGCCCGGGAGGACAAAAAGGAAAAAATTACTTCCCTACTCCCAAGAAGGTGGACAGACAGAAAGCAAGCGTAAACCAGTGAGTTTGATGCAAGTGGATCCTTATAGCAAATCCTACGGATCTTCTCAAAGGGGAGGTGTTAGCACGAAACAAGCCTGATTAAAGCATGCTCAAAACATGCTCACGAAGCTGTGCTGTGATTGGTCCATTCTTAGCCAACTAGAGCCAACGACCAATCAGGAAGTTTCTAGAATACTCTATACCATTGTTTATATAAACCCTATTGTAACTATTTGCTTTGCTTTGGCCTTTTGCCTCCTGCTGTTATTTTCTCAATACATCTTGCTACCTGCTCTTCTCTTGTTCTGATTTGGCATCAAGTCGCTGTCGTTGTCGAACCGTAGAATACAAAGCGGGATTAGCACATAATATTACTGGGACTAATAGAGATAACAGTAAGCCTATTTAACATGGGCATAGGGCAGACGCACAATTAACGACTAGGCACACCTAATTTGGCATTCGGTCACCCACCACCAAATTTCGCGCATCATAACACTAGTGAGCTGATTATTATTATTGTAATTAAATCGAGATGATTATTTTTGTGGAGATTGGTATTTCTAATTGATTGAATATGCAGACCCAGTGGAGCAGAGGGTTAGGTGTTCGCCAACCTGAAGACCCTGGGGCGGAATCTGTGGTACGCACTGCTGGGGAGTTCCACACTAGAACGAAGCAGCTGTCCAGTGCTCCCTGGTTTTTAATGGTACCATGCCAACATTAATATGTGACATATTCAACCAAATAGAAAACAGTGAATGTTATGAAATCCTAGCTTATTGTAAATAACATTAGGATCCCAGACACAAGTGCGTAAATTGGCATAGTAATGGTTAGATGAAGGCAGTATTCAGTTATGAGCACCCTACCGAAGCAAAACATTTGATGAGAACCTAAGTTCAGAACGCACCCAAACAAATCATTCAAAAGGGGACTGCATTGTTTTTTGAATGAATTTGAATTACAAATCGCACTTCAGTTTCGACGATAATCATACATATTAACATAGTGGGAAACAAAGAATCAGTATAATCTGGATCGCATTTCCACTAGTAGTGTATCTGTATGTATACTAGTTCTTAGTTAGTTATATGGATAAGAACTACAGTAATCAAGTTGACCTAATAATAATATTACTGTTTGGTATATTACATGGTAAATTTGTGTATCCTTGTTAGTGTAGTCATCATCGTATCTCCATGTACTCAAACAGGTTAACTTCACCTGAGTCGTACAAAGAAACATTTTGACTAGAACGCGAAATCTTTTTTAGTCGTTTGAGTTATCTACCTGAGCAAAATTCACCTTGAAGATGATGTTAGGTATAGCCAAAATTCAGTTTTATTAGTAAAATTCGGGAAAGACGTACAGTGGAGTTAAATTGAAAATATGTTAGGCGCATGTGATTGTTACATCAAGGAATGTTTCCAGCAGTGTTATTATTCTGTACTTAGATCAAGAGTTTCAGCCAACTTCTGCCATATTCGGAGGACAACATACGTCATTTATGATTCTTTTTTCAACAGAAAAGGACGACATATTTCCTAAGGTTTCGATCAAACTCACAGACATTTTATTGAGCAGATAAGAGTAGTACACGAGTCAAAACAGGAATTTTATGCAATTATATTAAGGCGGGAATTAATTGTGTGGTTAAGTGAGATGAATATTTTATTTTTCTTAACATTCCATTAATTCGGACTGAACATGAATACAACTGGATTGTTTCATGTTGCCATCTCAGTAAAGAGTGATGAATGATATGAGTAAATAACAGATGCCAAGAAAGACGTCATATCACGCTCTAACCAACTAGACTTGCATTCAACACACATATCTAGTTAGAAGCTTATTGTTGCTGTTTGTATAAGTCAAACATTGATCTTAGTTGGGTACCAGTGAAAAACGAGAGAGCATTAGACAGCCGTTCAATTATAGTATGGAAATTCTCAAAAGTTGGCGCTCTCGATTTTCAACGAGAAATCGAACCCAGGATATCTAGGTCTCGCTGTGAATGCTTAGCCATCAGCACCGCTGGGCCGGCATCCAATCATAGGACTTGTGCTATAACGCGATGATCATCTGTTGTTATCGTTCATGTTTCACTTCAGGAAGTCTAAGCCCCATCGATCATTTCGCACTAGAACTTCAGAGACACATTAAAATTAGTCACAAATGAGCTACTTATTTCTCAGTTGAGTTAAGGTGGTTCAGTAGAAATGGGTATTTAATTTTGAAGTGGAAGTTCAACCACTGGACGCCGAGTCAGTGGTACTGATGGTTAAGGGTTCGCTGCGAGACCACAATTCCATGGTGGAACCAGTAATGCGCATCGCTGAGTCTCTTATTAAGACAAAACACCTTTTCGGTGCGGTGTGGTGTTAAATTGAGACCAATCTGTGACGAATACAAACAACAAAGTTGGAAACCAGTTTTAAAGAAAACTCAACTCAACTAAAAAAGCTTGTTGGTCTAAACATTGTGAAGAAAATGATTTATACATTTGACGAGGCATTCACACATGGAGGTTGTAATTTCTGATATGTCTTTCAATCATAAAATAATTCCTTTGTTGGTTTCGACGGGTCACGGCCCAACTTAAACAATGCTTATGATCTATTACTATATTAAGGCAACCTGCTCAGGATGCATATACAGCAACAGAGATTGACCATTTTAAGTCCATGACAAATCAATGTGAAGATCCAAATACATCCTAATTACAGACTATTGAGGCCGTTGGAAATTAACGTTGCGCATAAGCCAAAATAAAAAAAGAAGACAAACAAAACGTTACCTATAAAATTGACTACACCAACTGTGATATACATTACATCAGACGAGGCGGTCGACCTCTTCATCTCCGCCTACATGGGCAGCAATTAGCCACCAAACTCCACGACATATCTCTTATTCCAATACATACTGACAATTATGGACACAAGTTTGACTCGGAAGACATGGTGATTTTAAACAGACGAAACACAAAGAAACCAGAAAATATTTAGAAGCCTAGTATTGGGGTCAGTCGGCAATCGATAAACATATCAAAATAGTTACAATTCACTAAATAATTGGAAAACTAATAAACAACTACAGTATTATGTATCACGTAGAGGTAAGAGAATCAAAACAAATGTGCAAGAGATGACGGGACGTGTCAAAAAAAGAACCAGTCAAATTCAAGGTTGAGAGAACAAGAAGCTAGTCACTTGTGTAGGAAATGTTATAGCTCACTGCTACCAGTAGTTCGTTCAGATGAAACCGTCCAGAATGACAATGAGCTCCACAAATAAACCATACACCTCCGAGAATTCCGTATAATTAAAACAATCCTCTCAAGCTAAAATCATATATTCCCGACCGTAGCTGCTACCTTGACGTGGTGGTCAGGGATTGCCTGTCGTGATGACCCAACTGAGCTATATTGGCTGGAACGCATGTTCCTCTAGGTCCTACTATGCTAAGCAGGTCTGTTAGAAGAGCGATAAGACTAAAGGTAATAACCTAAGATCTGAGGGCGGAGTCGTACTGCTTACTGCAGCGAGGTGTGACAGCAGTATGGTGTTTCCCTCGGATAACCAGCATCTGCAACGATGCTGCCTTCTTAACGGAAGGAAGGGGTTAGAAAAGGTCAACCCTAAAAATGTCACACCTCACCTTACTCCACGGATTTCCGTCTCCGGCAGTAAGGCCTCCTAAAGAATGGAGCTAACACTTCAAAAACTCTCCATAACAAGGCCGTGTGTGGTCGGCCTCAAGCGGTTGTCTCTCGGACTATGCGATCGCGCTCCCAGGTCACTATGACCAATACTAACCCAGTTCCTTTTTCAGGTACTTCAAGAAGTGATATCCTTCCATGGTGTGGGCAGCCAGGAAGTGACAACTACCCTCATACCTCTAACAGCACATAAGGTCAAATCCCACCATCAACTCTTAATAACTCTCTTTGCCACATGATTAATTCCTTCTAGCATAACTTCATCACCTTGCACCTCTAATGCTAATGGTTTGAGTTCACGAAACGTTATTCCTGGTCTCCTGAAACCTCGCACTAAACTATATATCGGAGCTTTAAACGTTCGAACCTTATGCCAAATAGGACAAAAAGCTTCCTTAGCTATGACTCTAGAGTCCCTCCCCATTGATGTCTGATGCACCTCGAAAACGTGAATACAGGATCCAAGTACAGTCATTCACTTAACCTCACCTTGTGAAAATAAGGAACCGGCTCGGTTCACCCTTCGTGTTTTCGGAGACCCCATCGCTACCACTCGAGGCCTTACTGGCGTAGGTATAGCACTAAGTTCAAAAGCTGAACATGCTCTCCTAGACTGGATTCAAATAGACAGTTGCTTGTGCGCTATTCGACTAAACGGGGCAGTAAGAACTCTGAAAGATAGGGACACACATCGTTGCCTCTTTGTTGTTTCTGCCCATGCTCCCACTGATTGCAGCTCAGATGAAGTAAAATATGAATTCTATAGGAAGCTTTCCGGTCTCCTCCGCAAAGCTAGGCGTACTGATGTAGTGACAGTGGCTGGTGATTTTAATGCCCAAGTAGGTATACTAAACGAAACCGAAAAGCACCTAGGTGGATCCTACGGTGTTGATCCTCAACGAACAGATAATGGCGACCGTTTACTAAAACTATGTTCAGATAAGCATTTATTTCTCGCAAACACCAACTTTTAGCATGAGGAAAGACATCAGTTGACATGGCGACCTCCACAATCAACTCAACGCTGTACTCAAATAGACCACATTCCTATCAGCCACTGTTGGAGAGGCTCGATAGAAGACTGCCGCTCATTTCGGAGTACATGTTTAGACTCAGATCATACCTTAGTACGAGCGCGTATCAGTCTCATTGGACATAAAAGATCCACGACAAGGATTCCCCTTAGAGTTGAACTTAATGATGAAAAAGTCAAGAATACATTTCAAGAATAACTAGAAAACCAATTAGTCAGCTGCGTAAACTGTACCCATCCCGAGTTAGCTTGGAATGATATCCAAAAAGCTGTTGAAACAGCAGTAATATCTACTAGTAAACTAAACCAAAAGGTTAAGAAAACTCAATGGATTTCAATTGCATCTACTGAACTGATAGATGCTTGGCAACACATCTCGTCTGATTCTGAACATCATGAGGAACGAGGGCAACTTAAACACAACCCGGTTAAAAGCTTAAGAATTGATCGTGAGTAGTGGTGGGTGGAGAAAGCTAAAGAGATGGAAAGGCAGCGGCAATAGGTAACAGTAGGCAGACTTATCAAGGAAATGGTTATCAGAAATTCTACTGTTCCTCTATGGTTCCGCTATTCACTGTCAATCCAGAAGATTAGACCGATGGGCAGAACACTAGGGAACAGTTCAACTGGCTCTCGGCGTCATCCCTGTTACCCACCATCCCCAAGCAATCTGAATGGCAAATTAGTATTGGCCCTCTATGTCTTAGTGAGGTTGAGAGGGCTATAGGGAACTTAAAGCGAGGGAGAGCAGCAAGACCTAATGGATTAACCCCTGCGATATTTAAGGACGGTAGTTCAGTTTTAGCAACGAGATTACCTGGGATCTTGGCTAGAATTTGGGAACTGGACGTAATCCCGTCTTACTGGTCTCGAACACTAATAGTCCCAATCTATAAGAAAGGACAGAAGTTCTCGTGTGACAATTACCGAGGAATCAGCTTAACGAATATAGTGTCTAAAATATTGGCCTCAATAATACTTCGACGTCTAACTGAAGCTCGTGAAGAGCAAACTCGAGAAAACCAAGGTGGTTTTAAACCTGGACGTAGTTGTATAGACCAAATATTCACACTTAGGCAGGTTCTGGAACATAGGCACACTTTTAGACGCCCAACAATAGCTGTATTCCTTGACCTTAAGGCGGCGTATGACTCTATCAATCGTGAGGTTATATGGCAATGTCTGTTATTGAAAAGCGTACCAGCGAAGTACATTAACCTAATACAAGCTCTCTACTCGAACACCACATGTCGAGTCAGAGCTTATGGCGGATTGTCGTCCGAACTGATTACCTCAAGTGGTGTTCGTCAAGGTTGTCCGCCTCCTCCACTTTTATTTAATTTTATCATTGACATACTTCTAGAGTTAACATTGTCATTGTATGATTTCTCTGGAGTTAACCTCCTTCCAGGAAATAAACTTACTGACTTAGAATATGTAGATCATATAGTTCTATTGGGTGAAGATGCTGATAAAATGCAGAATCTTTTGACTACCTTAAAAATGAATGTAAGCATGTTTGGGATGCGATTTTCCCCATCCAAATGCAAAATGCTGCTTCAAGACTGGCCTAATTCGGCACCGAAGTTAGTGATAGGGAGCGAAGCAATTGAATGTGTTAACCGCTTTACTTATCTTGGGAGCCTCATCAGTCCTGACGGTCTGGTGTATGTTAAAATTTCGGCTCGTATACATAAGGCCCGATTGGCTTTCGCCAATTTACGTCACTTGTCACGTAGGCGAGACATTTGTTTACTGACGAAAGGACGCGTTTATTACGCAACAGTTAGATCTGTTTTACTTTATTGATGTGAAACATGGCCATTAGGGTTAGGATATTCGTAGGCTTTTAGTATTTGATCATAGATATCTCGGAAACATTGCTCGTATTTGCTGGGACCACCGTGTAAGCAATGCGTGGGTTAGGAATAGAGTACTAGGTAAATACGGTAAGTCCATTGATGAAGTAGTGAATCTTCACCAGCTGAGGTGGTTAGGACATGTGTTACGTATGCCTGACCACCGTCTAACTTGGCTGGCAATATTGTCTGGTAAGGGAGTAGGCTGGAAGAAAGCTAGGGGTGGCCAAACGAAAACATGGTACCAATCCATTAAGTCATTGACTATTGGGCTAAGCCAAGTTAGTAGATTCAGACTACCTGGTTGGGGCCCACGCCATAATCGTAGCAAATGGTTAGACTTAGGTGATATGGCTTAAAATCATTGGTGATGGCGCAGGTGCATCCACTCCTTGTCTCCCTCCAAATTTGAGCTTATCATAATTTTCTTTTTACTGAATCACTTTATTTGTTTCAAATCTTATCTTTGATCTCTATACCTTTCCATTAGTACTTACTCTGTCACTACCTTCTCTACTATTGGATTTGGTCCGAAAATTTAATCTCTATCTGCTTATTGGGGCATGGCAACTTGAACTGATGTACGCATGTACCAAGTTCTACGTTGTAACTGACTGACTGACTGAAAATCATATATTTCCTCAGACTAAATAAGGATTATTGGAAACTATGCAATGAAGTTCGGATATTTGGTTTGTAGTACAAACATGCAAGATAATATTACGAACCATGATTGTCTAAACCCAATTAGGTAGAATAGTCCAGTCACGCGTTTCAATGACTTTAAGATAACGAAAGCGATGGAAAATATACGACATTTAGAGAATACCCAGACGATTTTGATTCGCATAATTTCTACTCTCGGAGGCGTGGCAACTTGGTTCGACACGTATTTTGCCACGTTCTTAAAATTTGAAGTTTTATTTTCGACCCTTTAAAAAGGAATATAGATTGGCTAAGTAAAACCAGTTGATGTGCTTTTAAAATTTGCTGCGTAACTTACCGATATTCGTGCAGCTAGTTTGTTTGTACAAACTTCAGCAAAGTCTCGTGCAATAACACCGTAGTAAAGACCATAAAACAAGATAAGTAAAGCTAGATCCATTGACATCTTTGTAGGCAGAAGAAAGAGCAGATTGACTTGAAAAAATGTTAGCACTAAAAGAACATAGCCACTAACTCCGAGTACATAGGAAGTTGTGTGGACAAAGAGGAACCATCGATAAACTCGTCTATAAGAAAAAATATGTGCGTTTCGTAAGAAATGACATCAGTTGTGCTAAAAACAGAACATCGCCTACATTCATAAAGGTCATGATTTACAATTCTATTCAAATTGAATCTGTTTCGTGTGTAGATAAAACATGAGCTGGATACCCTTCGACTTTAGTTAACTTAGAAATTACCATATAGATGTCAGAATAGTGTGTTCATATTCTCGCGAGAACGAGTACCTAGTGAGCTAAAACGACAGATGATACTGTTCATCTGTCTATGAGTTAAGTGAACTCTACATATATATATATATATTTATGTTAAAGTTTCCATTAAAACAGATATCCTAAATTATGGTAAACAACAGATACAAATTTAAAAAAGGACAAGAGGAGCAAAGAAATTTGCTCTACACTAATATATATATTTATAATAAGTTAAATATCATTACCAAATAACTGTTGGTGTGTTACATAATAATTTTATCACCTCTAATCGCAACTTACCTCTGACGTAACTGTCTTGACTATCAGATTTATTATAATTACTTTATCGACTTCTCAATAGATATTATGTAATCAAGAGCATGCCAACCTATTCACTTATCATTTGCACACTTTAAAAACGACAATTACCTTATTCATCTTCATATCTTAATTACTTTGTTAATTAGTTGAAATTGTCTTACAAACACCTTTAAAATTTGCTTTACTGTACTATTAAAGTCTACGTTAATTTGATTCGACTACTTATTTATTCTTTGATATGACTACGCTGACTGAGATATTTTGCAGTAGTGTCTGACACTCAAAGGTGTACAAGATAAGCACATTGAGACAGAAAATCCTTGCTCATTAATGATCAGAGAAGGCTAAGCAGCAAATGTCCTGTGGATTGAATACACTAAATGATGATTCTATTCAAAGAATCCACCGATAAGATGTGGCTTGCTGAGTCATCGGTGTTTGCGACTCTAAAAGCGAAATGCTAGTTCAACGGCCGTCTAAGCTGGACGGGATAATTTACAGATCCGTGTAGTGAAAGCTATTACTATAAAACAATCTGTTAAGTGATTGTACAACTGGATAGCTTAATCTGGTTAATCATGTGAAACACAGAACCTAGCAAACGTGCATCAATTTAAGTTATCACATCACATTAGCAAAAAAAAACAGTACAGTAGTAGACATAATAGTGATAAGGTGTAGGAAATATGATTTGAAAAAAAGGAATATTCGCGAAACGGCTCGATACTTAAGCGATAAACAGTCACTGTGACCTTATTACACAGACTCCAACCGTTGGTTACGACAATCGCGCAGACCCCCCCCCAACCAAGTGGTCTGCATCCACAAATACAGTTCATACCAAGGTCAATGACATGTATCGATTTGTTCACCCCTGGTTTTCTATCCTTCTCGTGTCAATCAATGTTGTGCGTCGAGGTAAGCGGTGGTTTGGCATACGTAACATATCTTCCAACCACTTCAGTCACAGCTGCATCAGCTGATTTACCAACCTCTCTAATATTCATTCATCAACAACGTAGAACCAGACAAATATGCCAAATAGGTTCGTTGCCGAACCACAATAGCACTACGAGATTAAGTTCATAGAGGTAACACAACAACAGAATACAAGAGGGAAGAGTAAAGGTGTGCAAGAAAGTATAATAGAATTTACGATCTAGATGAAGGTAAAGAGTGAATACCCTTGCGCCATTGTGAGCGATTCTGAGCCATGTCTCCAGTCATTGATTGCGATTATCACGCGGACCTTAACCAGGTAATCTGCATCTACCAACATGGCTTAGACCAACAATCAAAGACTTCATGGACTGACGACATGCTTTGGTTTGGCCGCCCCTACCCTTCTTTCATCTTACTTCAACCCTAGCCAACATCGTGCGACGAGGCAGGCGGTGGTCGGGCATGCGGAACACATGTCCCAACCATCCCAGTCGATGAAGATTAATGACCTCTTCGACTGACTTACTATATTTCCCAAGAACCTTTTGTCTAACCTCCATATTACTTATTCTACTATTCCATGATATATGAGCGATGATACGAAGATTTTGAATATCTAAAGTCGACGCATACCTTGCGTTTTCATGGCCCGCGTTCCGCAACCATATGTTAAAACTGCGCGGAGTGCTGTGCAATACACCCGACCTTTCGTTGAAAGATAGATATCTCGCCTACGATATAAGTAACGTAGGTTGGTAGAAGGCTCCTTTGATAATATGTAGGGATTACGATGCGCTCACCCAACACTCCTTATCTTTACTTGAGGTGTTGGTGCAGACTAGTTCTAAAGTAACATGATAGTCATAAACAAAAATGTAGATAGTGAACAGGGTAAACTGATATTACTTGAGGTTGCAAATACAGATGACAGTTTGCCATAAGTTCTGGCTCGATTAGTGATATTCAAGTGAACAGTTTTTACATACACTTCTGAGGTACACATTTCAATAACAGACATCACCAAAAAACTACGGAGTCTAATGCTATTTCTTAGTCGAAAAAGAACATTTCCGAACGTCGATAGGTACATATATGTTCTAAAGCATGACGAATGGTGAGTATCTGATAGACATAACCACAATAGAATCTAGGATCAGTCTCATTTTCTCCCATTTGCAGTCAACAAATCTTAGGTGTTCAATAATTACTAAAGAGAGTATTTTACACAATATATAAGTCAAACCGAATCCTCTGTGGGCATTAAAATAGGATTTTAGTCTGTTCAATAAAAACTAAAATAACCACTCGTCGAGACCAGTTAGGTCTATATCAGGAACCATTTTCAGCTCCTATACCTAATTCCTGAATTTAAAAACAGTCAGTGGATATATTTAGACCTCTTACTCATGAAGGTTGTGGATTGTGGGTACCTGGAGATCAAATGAACTGCTCTTTGAAGTGTCCCACTCCTCATCCTAAACGTCTAAGCCGACAACATAAAAGTAACATCTAATTTAGTAATTATCTCCAAAGAACCTTAACTTTCTAATTCCGGTCTGAAAATCTGCATAGTGTCGACTGTAGCCATTTCTCACTTTCGCTTTATTTCGCAAACAATGCTCACGGTTGTTTACGAACTTTTGTCGCTCCAGATCTCGTTATTTTTGAAGCCTAGCAGGATGGGTTTCCGAGAGTCCACTTAAATTTATTGTTTCTTACCAAGATGCATCCAACTGAGCCTCGTTCTTACAATTATTAAGGTGTGTTTCCAATTTCCTCTTGACTTTCTCATCGCTGAGCTCAACTTCTAATGGATCTTTGTGCTGTGGATTTTCTCCACCTCGTAAGATACAATCAAACGAATGCTCGCACTAAAATATGATTAAAAACTGAGCTTGCACGTTTATCAAGCCATTCTAATGACGATCAGTAGCGATATGGTCTGTTCGAGTCTATCGTTGAGGCAGTATAGGTGATCGCTTTACTAAACAGTGTATGTTCTTATGTTAAAAGCTGGTGCTCATAGAAACAAAAGTTTGTGCACTGTTACAGCAGACGGTCGCCATTATCTGTTCGCTGAGCCGGAACACCAAAACACACACCTAGGTGTCTTTAGAGTTGGTTAATGCTACCTATCTCCGAATCAAAACCCCCTGCCATGTGTTATATCTAAATATATAGTCTTATGAAGAAGTTCAGGAAGCTTCTTGTGAAAGTTGTTTACTATATTAGAGCTTTAACTAGTGGGAGCGTAGGATGAAATGATGGAAAGGCAACGTTTAGGATAACGCTGTGTACCAATATTTATGTTGATCGACTATCTCGTTTCGCGTGCCATATGGTGAACGTTCTAGGAAACATCAATTTATTCAAGAAACGCCAGTGAGAAATATTGCAAGAAGTTCTGCTAGTACACTAATTTTAGTTCGTATATATTTACCGTCACTGATTGAATATTACTTTGAATAGGCACAATAAATCTTTCGACAGATTAACTACTCATATCGTAACATCAAGATACAGAACGGGGATAGTTGATACTTGGAATTGCCAGTGTAATGATATAAAGTACTAACTTATTATAACCGGTGAGCGAGTCATATTTATACGGACCACCGAGTGCAAAAATACAGGTATCACTTGATGTCTACAAACAGATAAATGACTTTAATTGCGTAAAAGCTTGTCTCTGAACTGCAGCTTTACCAACTGGGTGCCAACAAATGGATTCAACTGATAAAAGAAGAGTACTATAGTATAAGAAATGAATAATCAAATAAATATCGTAGTTACCTGGGTGTAGTTGGGTTGATAAGCTTCTTGGAGGCTAAATACGTCATAACCCCAGTAATTAATGAAAACAAGAGCCAGATAAAAATAAATCTCCGAAAGTTCGCGAATACGCTATACACTAATGGCACTAACCACATGGCAATCAAAGTAATGAGCTGATACGAGTAGAAGTGTCGTTGTTTCCACAGCATAAGCACTAACTGAGAAATTAATAAGCTAAAAAGTGCGATTAGAAACATCTTAAGGTGCATTTTTTCATGGTCTTTATGGTCTTCGTGAAATTTCAAATGTTCTATCCTAAAAAGAGATTCAGTCGTCAACGAGAAGACAAACCGGAATTTCTCTTCGGCGGAAAGTTTTGATAGATGATACGTCTAAAAATTTATGAATATATCGGAATAAGTGATATGCAGTACAACATTATTGAGGACAACTTACATCAGGATTTTTTCTCATTTAAGCAGCCTATCATTCAGTTTTTTGTTAAGAGCGTTTAGACTGGGCTGAAAGTGTGTTGGAATCTGCAAGTGAAGAATAAAATTGGCACAAGTTAATCGTAATTCAAGTTTGATTTACCGCAATAAGACACTTACTGACCTTGAGCATAATGGTGTTTGGCAGCAATTTCTCATTTGCAGCCATGCAGACGGGTCGTTCTCTAGTGACTCCTACAAATCTCAATAACTCTCATATTTGCGAAGAAAATATGGTTATCAGTTTTCACTAATATTCTTATTGGATAGTAGTTACTTGGCCTGCTTATTACAAGAAATAACTGTCAATCTGGAAGTGCTTGGTCGACTCTTTAACAGTTTGGAGAATGTAGAGCAAGTGATTAGACAGTTCCAGTTTGCAAGGAAAGTAAATGTAATTCAACCGTAGATTACCTGTACTCACTATCTTCGTTTGCAAAGTCTTTTAAATGTGCATTTGGTATTGAAAGAGAAGTTCGTAGATTTGGTTGATGAAACAAACTTTCAGGTGAACTGTAACTCTCGCATATTTTTAGGCAATCATTCATGGATTTTAAATTTGTGTTACGTGTCATACTGAATGTTAATAAGTATACTGTTTGTTCCTACATCATGACACACATCCACGCCTGCATGAAGTCTTTAATGTGGTGTGATCCATGGTTCAGACGTTTGTCATAGGAGGTAAGAAAAAATGTTAACTCATTTCTTCAACATTCAGCAGCATCTATTGAAATTATGAAATATATGAGGTATACATATCACAATGATCTAATAGCTAGTGTCATTCGAAATATGAAGCCGAAAGTTACCATTGGAGGGTCAAATGGATTTTAGATAAGTTTAAGGACATCCTTGTCGCCATATACTGCTAGCACATCTACGAAGCAGTATTTTTAGTAGTACGCGTTGTCTTTGTTACGATTTATTAAATCGACATTTAAACTAAGACATTGGATGCACAGTTTCAAAATAGGTGTCGCAACCACCAATGTTACTCTATTTTCGAAGATGTCCAAACAATTACTGCAAAAATGTCCAATACACAAAAGAACGGTAAGTTACTTTTTCAAAGGCTAGGTTAAAGCTTGGCAATGCGGTTGTTTACAAAGATTGTAAATAATACGTAATGAATTCCTAGAAGATAAGTAAGAAATATGTTTTCTTATTTTCTAATAACCTAGTGTACTTTTCTGTTGTCTACAGGTTTGTTAATCACCTCATTCACTGAAGATCTCTGCTTGTATATTATTGTTAGTACAGTGAAGTGTATCAACGCTCCTTATTTAACAAGTGACATGAGATGTTTAACTAGTTAGCCCCGTGAAGCATAGGAATCGTTCATTACATGGATGTACAGATTATTACGTGTCAGACAAGCTGAAACTAAAATAATCTAGTCAAAAGACAAATATATATTTGAAAAGAATTATCCCTTCTGGTAAGTTACTACTTTGGTTGACATTCTAAAATGTGATCTTTCTCCTGTGATGTACTAGTATACAAGGTTACCAATGGTTACATCTTGACGTAGTTATCATAAACGTTAGCATGGGTTCACTGTATGATTAACATTTACTTCCCTCCTTAGTATTCGTTATAACAAGTTACGATGAAAAAGCCGTGTTGAAGTATGTGTAAATAATTATTCATCAATATGCAGATTGATTTATAGAATTTTGTAAGGTTATACAAAGTAACATGACTACTTCAACTGCTTATCAGTACAGTTATTTGTCTCTAGCTTCTGAAATATCATGGAACCGTACCCGTTAGCTTTATAAGGATATGCCACCGAAGTTTAATTTCCAACCGGACTCTGATAAATTTTGAATATGTTGGCCGAAAGTCAGTTTACATCAGTAAACAGCTTCTGAATTTCAGTTGTTAATACACCATAGGTCATATAAACTTTATTTTTGAATTAGTTGAACTTCTCTCACACATTTTCATAACTCGTTGGTAACTCGTCAGGAACCCTGTTAATCGTTCCAGGAATGATCGAGTATTTTGAGTGGTGAATTGACCATCCATCAGCATTCTTAATACAATCTCACTTATTCTATCCATATAAGTTTTGTTCTTAGCAGGGACTTTGTAAGTTTAAACAACTTAATTAAAACGAAATCAAGCCACCGCAGCTCCATCTTCAAATGCAGATTAGAGTTATATAAATACTACATGCAAAATATAGGACATACTACATCAGTGATTCATAATTTGTTCACTACAAAGTAAAAAAATATAAACCATCAAGAAAAATGTGTAGTCGTGTAAACCCAATTCAGATTAACTGAATGGTCTTAGATGACGTAATTACACTGCAGTTCGTTTATAATGGTAACAAAATGTAATCATTATCCTTTATGAAACATAAAGTGACATATTTCAAACAAGAAAACCGTATAATTTCAAAATAAATGAACCGTATGATTCTGCGGCAAATACGCGATTTACTGCAATCAGCAATCATGTTGAATAGTTTAGTAGGCGTGCACAGTTAAAATATCGATGTAGGTTAGTGTGGATTTTAACTATAGCTGATTCTTTATGACTTCAGCAATTAGAAGGTAACTGATTACGATAACACTGAAGCACCTTAGATAACAAATAATCAGTGTCGAATAAAGACGATATGGTATTCGAAAAAGAAGTTGGTAGAGTAAACTTTCAAATACGCCACAGCGTTATTCAATACTCGGCTGCTGTGTGACAACTGGACTTAAATCAAATCGTTTCTTTATGCTTATGTCTGGTTTCAGTTCAACGTTTTAGACTATGTTTAGTGGAGATTGTTCAGCAATTTGGCTATATTAATCATAATTAGTCCAAATTGATTCCTATGATTTAGCTCCTCAGTGTTTGTTAACGGGTCTTAGTCGAACTTGATTGAAAATGAAAATTCTGTCCGACGTATAAACCAAGTTTGGATCGGCCATTTCTGTTGTGCAGGATGATGAGGAAATGATGATGTTTTTAATGTACTTATCAACATTTTATC
Organism: Schistosoma japonicum; assembly: GCA_025215515.1. Lineage (NCBI taxonomy): Eukaryota > Metazoa > Platyhelminthes > Trematoda > Strigeidida > Schistosomatidae > Schistosoma > Schistosoma japonicum. The sequence goes on along the minus strand of CM046063.1, from coordinate 45,021,401 downwards.
TGAACTAGATTTTTATTAATGCGCTTTTTAATATATATTTTGTTAGTGTTGTTTAAGTATGTAAATAATATCTTTGCACACTTGTACTATTTTACCGCCCCTTCGCTCAGTTTGTTTCTGTTCACCTGGCAATTTTTAAGCAAACGATGCTTCAATATAGTTTGTTCTGAGTAGTGTCTTCGGAGCAGTCAATGTAACTCTGGAAATAATTTTTTGGATATTGTGCTTTTCTCTGTTGCATGTATGCTCAATGTGTAATTAGAATCAGTTTGAAGGTTACTTCCCTCTAGTGCTTGCCTCAATTCTGAGCTATGTTAGAATGTAATTCACATAAATTCATCGTCGTTGACTTTTATTGTATGCTTATCCAGATAGTTATATTACTCAGTTAGATAAACGGTAACCAAGGTTGGATTGTGGGGATACTAATCAAGGTCGATGCACAATTAATTGAAAGCTATTGGTCGTTAAAAGAATCACAATAGTATTCTGAACTCCAACAACCACTTGGTCGTAGCAAGACAATCGACTGATTTTACAGAGCACGACTGAAGTTTTGTTAATCACCTTTACACCCGGACAACATCTTAATTTTCGTATACCCAGTGACTCCAAACACATGCAATAGACATCATAAATATACAGAGAAGTCAATAACGATGATTTAGATAAGGATGTATTTGAAGCACATGAAGACGTGTAAACGACCAAAAAAAACAAGCCGCTAGAAGTCAAGCATATCCATTCTAACGTTAAACATACTTACCAACATAAATAGACAATATAGTCGTTATGTCCAGGAACAATTCGGGTTTCTACATCAGCGTCCACTGATAACACTGGCATTTTGCAGAAAATAAGTGCTTGTTTGATGAAAACAAGAAAATATAATAATGGTAACAAGATAAATAAAGAATTTGATGGTAAAATGTTAGTAAACAGAATAATCTAAATTGACTGGAGACAGAAAAAAATACTTGTCGATTTCGCTTGATTAAATATCATACAAGTTTGAGTAACAAGTGGCATAATGAAGAAAGGTGAAAATGTTTGAAGACGCTTGTGAGAATATATGTGATTAAATAAAAAGTTATTCACAATGACGGGGTTGGAAAAAAGTTGATGAAAATAATGTAGATTCAAAAGTTCATGTACGCTGAAACCGAACCGTTTTATACTATGTAAACATTTAGATTCAGAAAGTACAGTTACTCGTCAGGGTATTGATAATAAATGGCATGAAGCCTATAAAAATATATGGCACGAGTAAATGTTTATGGACAAAGGTCCATTTGCATACGCATTACATATATTAAAAGAAAATTAGTTACGTTTAATAGCTAATATGCGTTGATGTTAATTGTGATTATTCGCGGACGATAGAACAACAGATTATAATCCGGTAGCAAATGTACGTGAAAGCAGAACAAAACATTATTGTAAAGACAAAAAAGTAATAACTATGTGTTATAAAATAGTGAATTGTAAGAGTATATATACAATACGTCGAATAATCAGACTAAAATATGAATGCTAAATAAAACTGTGTGGGATGTTAATTAATTATATTGTACAGATCAATAGTATCACTATATCTTGCTTGCATGTAACTGTATAGTAATTCAAGGTAAAATAAACGTTTCAACCGGTCTCCGCGGTCAGTGCACACGTCAGTCGAAACGTGTTATTCTAGTCATTGTCATTTCCACTGATGATGTGGTTTCTGCTGCATGTTTTCTGTTAGTTATCTTCTGATCAGTTTGAGGCTGTAGTTGCTCGACTGAATCGGTGACTTCACTTACAACAAAAACAGATTTTACTATCTGAATGCTGACTATGTCGATTTTCCCTGTCTCCTTTATTGTGGTTGTTTTGAAGTTGACTGAATTCTGAATATATGATCTATTAACTACTGTTCGTAGTTAATTACATCAGCGGTAGTCTTCCGTGCTAGTTAGAAATAATTGCCTGGCAATCTTAGATGAGTCTTATAAATCAACTTAGCTGAACAGCAGACCACATCATATATAACAGTGACAGGTAACTATCCACTTCATTTTAGCCCGTTTTGCACAGCCATCAAAGCAATTTTAAATTGTCAGTGAACTTGTTAAACCATGCTATTGGCTTTAGGATGGAATAAGCTTAAAAGTCCTTGGGAAAGGTTGCATGCAGATTTTGCAGGGCCAGTTTGAGGAAAAATGTTTTTAATCATAATAGATGTAGTCACAAAATGGACACGAGTCTAAACTATGAAAAGTTACACAGTCGATGAGGCAATACATAAGTGACCTGAATTGTTAAGCTATTTTGAGGTTCCGGAGACTTTGGTGACTGGCGACGGCTCAAATTCGCTTCAGAATCATTTAAGCACTTCTACCGAATTAATGTAACTACACATGTATGCTCCCGATCATATCACCCTCAATCGAATAGACAAGCACAGCGTTTTGTTGACATTTAAGAGTTCATTACTAAAGGGACGTGAAGAGGGAACGAGCCAGGTAATTACCGAATTCCTAACAACTTATAGAGCTACTCCCAGCCGTACAATTCTAAAGGGCAAGTCCGCTGCTAAAGCTATGCTTGAAGACGTGTTTGAATTACATTTGCCATCATATTATCACTTAAATTGCCATGAAGTTAAACCTTGGACCCAATTGTCGGGAACCAGAAATCATTGAAAAAGAGAATAAGAAATGTCTTGTTCAGAGTGCGTGGAGCATTTGGAACGTGGATCAGTAGCATCACTCAGAAACACAGAGACAAAATAACGCTCAACAAAGTAGAGTGACGGACACTTATAGTTACTGGACACCAAGAAAGTCGAAACGTCATAAGGAACTAGTTACCACGTTGCAAGTGAGTCCAAAAAAGAAGTTTTATTTAAAAAAAAGGTGTTAGGTAGAAACAGGAGGTCCCATGAGAAAAGCTCAAAAAAGCATAGGAATCAGTGGGGAATACTTCGTCCACTTAGCACGCAAATAGATTTTATAGAAACGTCTAGACAATGAGAAGCTACGTGATATGTCTTTGATAGGACAGTTATCTTGCTACTACTGTGTTTAGTAGGATACTGAAATCTCCAGATACCTAAAGGATATTTATGAAACTATAAATACCCTAATTTAATGTACATAACTGAAACTTGCAGTAAAGTTTTTTTGCAGTATTTCCTGCCATCTCTCTCATGTTTACGTTGAAGTGTAATTTTAGCCTGGGGGTAGTATCAAAGCTTAGGAGTCACATCAAGAGGTCAACCTAAGAGAGATAACAATTGACGACAGATATTTTTGGTCAGTAAAAAATGTCAAAACCACGCGTCACTACAGAGACCGTCAGATGGAAGTAAGCGGTTTACAATTTGTGATCTGGCTTAGAGAATATACCTAGAGGAGCCACTGTTTGTCGATGAATTTCGGACTTCTGGGATTCAACACAGGACCGTATCCATTGTCTGACATCTCTACAAAATAAGGCGAGATAAACCGTGCACTGACAGGCTTGACTGTAGCTTTTATACCCGGATGATGCAAATCATGGATATTTTGGAAAATATTTTTTCGAAAAGCTAACGATATACATAGTCGATATTTTTCTTGATACTTACTACAAATGACTGTGACATTATTACGAGGTGTTTTTATGAGGTCTAGTTAAATGGATGGTGAATTCATTAGTGTATATGGTTCTAAGTAAGTCAACTGTAGTGCGGACAACTTTGGATAACCAAATATAACCGTCCGAAGCATATTTGACGCTATTCGTGGTAAAGAATTGACGGCGTTGTTTTTATTCTCTTTAACAGACTACGAATTGATTGAAAATCGAGAGATAAACTGCAACTGTTGAATTTCTCCACGACTATTATTATTTTTATTAGAAGTCAATACATTTATGAGTAGTTTATCACCTGTACAAATTGTAAACTCGGAGTCTAAAATCATTTATCAGAAATGTTTTATAGCTGGGTATATAGCTAGCAACTCTTTACCATAAGTGCTATATCAAGTTCGTGTAACACATCCTTCTGCAGAAAAATTCTAGTGATTGTCTGTGATCATCCACTCACCAATATAGCATAGTGCCAACTGAAATATCTGAGGCATCTGTCATGATGGTAAGTGGGGTAATTTTTAATTCTACGTACTAATAATGCTTCGCAGCCTAAGGCATTTTTAAGAACATTAAATGTTTTCAATGTTTATCGGGTAATAATTAGCTTTACTGTACGCCCTTTGAAAAGATCGGTTATTGGTCATTTTATTTCTGGACATCATGGGATAAATCACTTACAGAAATTTATGAGTCCGAGAAATCGTTTGAGTTTAGTAAACGAATCTAGTAGTGGACATTCTTTTATGGTTGGAACTGGATAAGGAATCAGTGTGATTCACTTTTTGGTCACCATGTGTCCCATGGATTGTTTATTAAAAGCTCACACTGTTTAAAATTTATGATTATTTCATGTTCTGACAGCCGTTTGAATAGATAACTAAGGTGTTCTAAATATTCCTGCTCAGTAACACCAGCAATCAAAATGCCATCAATTTACGCATGTGCAAAAAGAAGACCTCGAAGAACCTGATCTATGAACCGCTGGAACGTTTGCGTTGAATTCATTAACCCAAATGGCATTCACAAGAATTCGAGTAAGCCGAATGATACAGTGATAATAGCTTTGAGAACGTCGTTTGGTTCCAATGGAACATGATAATATACACGTACCTAATCAATTTTCGAAAACATTGCGACTACGGACATGTTACCAAGAAAATTATAAATGTGTGGAATAGGATAATTGTCAGGAACGATTTGTCCGTTTAAACTCACATTCGGGACTATTACCTAAGAGATGAAATTGTCAAGTCGAGATTGGAAAACGCAAAACAGAAGCTCGTGCAAACTTTTATTTGATTAGGTATGGTCAAATATGGAACGAATTGTCAGCAGAAGTACACATGGTAGACAGTCTCCCAGTATTTTTGCAAGCTGCTTAATATAGTTCTCAAAAACATGAACTGTATGGCTGATGAAATTATTTCTTTATACACACTGAAAACAATAAGCCCTCATAATATATGAACCTGGTTGGACATACGACGCGATGACGTTTCTAGGCAATGGGCCCTTGTACCTTAATCTACACGTTACTTTTTAACAACAAAACGACATATCATCAATCGGATCATGCTTTGGACCTGCAGAGGTAAATAATACCCTAAATAAGTAGTTGTATAGGTTTTCGATATTGATGCTGACTATTTTTGTTTTGGTGAGCACGACTAGGTGGAGGTATTCGTTCACGCATCATCATCAGATCACGACACGATACGACACGACGTGGGAAGCAACTCGTTCTCTAGTTAGCCAGTTCAGACGTTGATATCCCATTGACGCTCTACTCACGACAAATCAAAACTTCTCTTACATCCCTTACTGTCTTCTGATTTATTGCTACTCGTACGTGTGGGTTTAATCGTCGGAGGTTGGTCTGGTTATAAGATAAACGCTTCGTGGTCATATACCCAATGAACCTCATTGGTGAGCACGACGTGCTCTGTAAACGATCATACCTGTAAGTTCGTTCCCATTTGTAGTTTTTAACAGAATATTTTTGTATTATCTTTTTTCGCATGTTTTTTACTGTACTATATATTTGCATATACTTATACCTTATTGATGATTGATCGAACGTTTAGACTTATTAGGAATAAAACAACCTACACCTCCATACATCCAACTCATCTCTTTTAGGGCAAATAATCAAGAAACCTAGTTCTGCTTCGCAGAATCCGCGTTTCGAAAGCACGGCGTGACAGATATACACGTCCAATTCCTCGTAGTTGTAAGGTCACTTTGGTGTGAATTAAACACGTACCTCACTCCTGTTTTTTCATCTTCGACTATTTAGAACCAGAAGACCAGTTCGAATGATCAATTCTAAAACGCTGAAACTTGTTCGGCAGACAACGTCTTGACGAGTTGTCCCATACCATCGAGCTCGGTAGCGGTTCAGCGACAGAAATATTGTCTCGCATGAGAGGAGTTATCAGTTAGCGCACTTATGACGATGGTCTCTTCCAATTACTCTTCCTATCAAAACTGATTGAACAAGTGCAAGCAGTCCTAGTAACATTCAACAATAACCCAGTAGATGAACTAACTTCATCTGCTGATCAAATTCTGGAGATCGCCAGAACTCGCCACAATGAGGTTCATTCCGTAACGGAAAAACTTCATGAGACCGAAAACAAAGTAACAAAATTGTGCAATACTTTTTCTCATTTTCTCGATAAATAGAACCAACACCTACCGAGCGACTTTCGACAATAAAGTTCTTCACGGTGAGGATCCTCATCTCGATTTCAACGAAGGAAAAACTCACATTGGTTCTGGTACCACTACACCTACGGCGAAGTCTTAAAGAAGTGCAGAGATTTCTGTAGTCACATAACCATCGTTGATGCATCAAGAAACTATCCCGCCGGTACACGTTATTGGCAACCGTAGCTGGTGGAAATAGCCGCCTATTATTCACCACTGATATGATAACGAGGGTTTCCTACCTCGTCGATACTGGTGCAAAAGTCAGCGTTCTACCTGCGACTTTATTCGATCGCCAATATGAAGCTGCATTCGAGTTACAAGAAGCCGACTGGGAAGAAATAACTTCATATGGCAAAGATATGCCCACTTCAATGTGGATTTACGAAAATTCATATACTAGATTTACACCATAGCCGATGTGAAAATATCTATCATAGCTGATTTAATGGCATTTAGATGAAGCCATATGCACACTTAACTTTCAATGTGGGAACAAACTCTATACATAGGGGCCTAGCCGATTGTTGTTCATCACACTCACTTCATTCTCAAGACCGACCAATAATGAGCCACCACCAAGCCCTACCAGTAACCTATGATCATATCCCACACATATGGTCCCGAAAACAAAAAGATAGCAATGGTTAGTGTCACACCGGTTATTATCGACGTCTTAAGGCGCAAACTACGCGTGATTGTTACCCTTTACCACATATCCACGACCTGATGGCCACCTTGAAAGGAATGACCGCATTTCCAAAATTGACCTAGTTATGGGGTACAATTAAATACCGATGGCCGAAAATAACTAGCCTAAAACTTCTATCGTAACCTCATTCGGCCTTAACGAATTCCTCAGAATACCCTTCAATTCAAAGAGACACAACACAAATATTTCAGCGTTTAATCGACGACGTGTTCCGCAGGCTTCATTATGTCTATGCATAAGTCGATGACTGCTTGAGAGCAAACCAAGACAAGAAAGCATATTTGAAAATCTAGAAAAAGATTTAAAAGACTAAAAAAAAAAGAGTTACCACTAATAAACAGAAATGCCGAATTCGACGAACCACGTTGAAACACTCATCACCGCCAATCAACTTACACCCACAACATCTCGCCATCATCTTTAAATGGGGAAGAAGGTTGTGCACGACATTGCCCCCTATTTTTTCATCCACAACTCATCACCGCCAATCAACTTACACCCACAACATCTCGCCATCATCTTTAAATGGGGAAGAAGGTTGTGCACGACATTGCCCCCTATTTTTTCATCCACAACTCATCACCGCCAATCAACTTACACCCACAACATCTCGCCATCATCTTTAAATGGGGAAGAAGGTTGTGCACGACATTGCCCCCTATTTTTTCATCCACAACTCATCACCGCCAATCAACTTACACCCACAACATCTCGCCATCATCTTTAAATGGGGAAGAAGGTTGTGCACGACATTGCCCCCTATTTTTTCATCCACAACTCATCACCGCCAATCAACTTACACCCACAACATCTCGCCATCATCTTTAAATGGGGAAGAAGGTTGTGCACGACATTGCCCCCTATTTTTTCATCCACAACTCATCACCGCCAATCAACTTACACCCACAACATCTCGCCATCATCTTTAAATGGGGAAGAAGGTTGTGCACGACATTGCCCCCTATTTTTTCATCCACAACTCATCACCGCCAATCAACTTACACCCACAACATCTCGCCATCATCTTTAAATGGGGAAGAAGGTTGTGCACGACATTGCCCCCTATTTTTTCATCCACAACTCATCACCGCCAATCAACTTACACCCACAACATCTCGCCATCATCTTTAAATGGGGAAGAAGGTTGTGCACGACATTGCCCCCTATTTTTTCATCCACAACTCATCACCGCCAATCAACTTACACCCACAACATCTCGCCATCATCTTTAAATGGGGAAGAAGGTTGTGCACGACATTGCCCCCTATTTTTTCATCCACAACTCATCACCGCCAATCAACTTACACCCACAACATCTCGCCATCATCTTTAAATGGGGAAGAAGGTTGTGCACGACATTGCCCCCTATTTTTTCATCCACAACTCATCACCGCCAATCAACTTACACCCACAACATCTCGCCATCATCTTTAAATGGGGAAGAAGGTTGTGCACGACATTGCCCCCTATTTTTTCATCCACAACTCATCACCGCCAATCAACTTACACCCACAACATCTCGCCATCATCTTTAAATGGGGAAGAAGGTTGTGCACGACATTGCCCCCTATTTTTTCATCCACAACTCATCACCGCCAATCAACTTACACCCACAACATCTCGCCATCATCTTTAAATGGGGAAGAAGGTTGTGCACGACATTGCCCCCTATTTTTTCATCCACAACTCATCACCGCCAATCAACTTACACCCACAACATCTCGCCATCATCTTTAAATGGGGAAGAAGGTTGTGCACGACATTGCCCCCTATTTTTTCATCCACAACTCATCACCGCCAATCAACTTACACCCACAACATCTCGCCATCATCTTTAAATGGGGAAGAAGGTTGTGCACGACATTGCCCCCTATTTTTTCATCCACAACTCATCACCGCCAATCAACTTACACCCACAACATCTCGCCATCATCTTTAAATGGGGAAGAAGGTTGTGCACGACATTGCCCCCTATTTTTTCATCCACAACTCATCACCGCCAATCAACTTACACCCACAACATCTCGCCATCATCTTTAAATGGGGAAGAAGGTTGTGCACGACATTGCCCCCTATTTTTTCATCCACAACTCATCACCGCCAATCAACTTACACCCACAACATCTCGCCATCATCTTTAAATGGGGAAGAAGGTTGTGCACGACATTGCCCCCTATTTTTTCATCCACAACTCATCACCGCCAATCAACTTACACCCACAACATCTCGCCATCATCTTTAAATGGGGAAGAAGGTTGTGCACGACATTGCCCCCTATTTTTTCATCCACAACTCATCACCGCCAATCAACTTACACCCACAACATCTCGCCATCATCTTTAAATGGGGAAGAAGGTTGTGCACGACATTGCCCCCTATTTTTTCATCCACAACTCATCACCGCCAATCAACTTACACCCACAACATCTCGCCATCATCTTTAAATGGGGAAGAAGGTTGTGCACGACATTGCCCCCTATTTTTTCATCCACAACTCATCACCGCCAATCAACTTACACCCACAACATCTCGCCATCATCTTTAAATGGGGAAGAAGGTTGTGCACGACATTGCCCCCTATTTTTTCATCCACAACTCATCACCGCCAATCAACTTACACCCACAACATCTCGCCATCATCTTTAAATGGGGAAGAAGGTTGTGCACGACATTGCCCCCTATTTTTTCATCCACAACTCATCACCGCCAATCAACTTACACCCACAACATCTCGCCATCATCTTTAAATGGGGAAGAAGGTTGTGCACGACATTGCCCCCTATTTTTTCATCCACAACTCATCACCGCCAATCAACTTACACCCACAACATCTCGCCATCATCTTTAAATGGGGAAGAAGGTTGTGCACGACATTGCCCCCTATTTTTTCATCCACAACTCATCACCGCCAATCAACTTACACCCACAACATCTCGCCATCATCTTTAAATGGGGAAGAAGGTTGTGCACGACATTGCCCCCTATTTTTTCATCCACAACTCATCACCGCCAATCAACTTACACCCACAACATCTCGCCATCATCTTTAAATGGGGAAGAAGGTTGTGCACGACATTGCCCCCTATTTTTTCATCCACAACTCATCACCGCCAATCAACTTACACCCACAACATCTCGCCATCATCTTTAAATGGGGAAGAAGGTTGTGCACGACATTGCCCCCTATTTTTTCATCCACAACTCATCACCGCCAATCAACTTACACCCACAACATCTCGCCATCATCTTTAAATGGGGAAGAAGGTTGTGCACGACATTGCCCCCTATTTTTTCATCCACAACTCATCACCGCCAATCAACTTACACCCACAACATCTCGCCATCATCTTTAAATGGGGAAGAAGGTTGTGCACGACATTGCCCCCTATTTTTTCATCCACAACTCATCACCGCCAATCAACTTACACCCACAACATCTCGCCATCATCTTTAAATGGGGAAGAAGGTTGTGCACGACATTGCCCCCTATTTTTTCATCCACAACTCATCACCGCCAATCAACTTACACCCACAACATCTCGCCATCATCTTTAAATGGGGAAGAAGGTTGTGCACGACATTGCCCCCTATTTTTTCATCCACAACTCATCACCGCCAATCAACTTACACCCACAACATCTCGCCATCATCTTTAAATGGGGAAGAAGGTTGTGCACGACATTGCCCCCTATTTTTTCATCCACAACTCATCACCGCCAATCAACTTACACCCACAACATCTCGCCATCATCTTTAAATGGGGAAGAAGGTTGTGCACGACATTGCCCCCTATTTTTTCATCCACAACTCATCACCGCCAATCAACTTACACCCACAACATCTCGCCATCATCTTTAAATGGGGAAGAAGGTTGTGCACGACATTGCCCCCTATTTTTTCATCCACAACTCATCACCGCCAATCAACTTACACCCACAACATCTCGCCATCATCTTTAAATGGGGAAGAAGGTTGTGCACGACATTGCCCCCTATTTTTTCATCCACAACTCATCACCGCCAATCAACTTACACCCACAACATCTCGCCATCATCTTTAAATGGGGAAGAAGGTTGTGCACGACATTGCCCCCTATTTTTTCATCCACAACTCATCACCGCCAATCAACTTACACCCACAACATCTCGCCATCATCTTTAAATGGGGAAGAAGGTTGTGCACGACATTGCCCCCTATTTTTTCATCCACAACTCATCACCGCCAATCAACTTACACCCACAACATCTCGCCATCATCTTTAAATGGGGAAGAAGGTTGTGCACGACATTGCCCCCTATTTTTTCATCCACAACTCATCACCGCCAATCAACTTACACCCACAACATCTCGCCATCATCTTTAAATGGGGAAGAAGGTTGTGCACGACATTGCCCCCTATTTTTTCATCCACAACTCATCACCGCCAATCAACTTACACCCACAACATCTCGCCATCATCTTTAAATGGGGAAGAAGGTTGTGCACGACATTGCCCCCTATTTTTTCATCCACAACTCATCACCGCCAATCAACTTACACCCACAACATCTCGCCATCATCTTTAAATGGGGAAGAAGGTTGTGCACGACATTGCCCCCTATTTTTTCATCCACAACTCATCACCGCCAATCAACTTACACCCACAACATCTCGCCATCATCTTTAAATGGGGAAGAAGGTTGTGCACGACATTGCCCCCTATTTTTTCATCCACAACTCATCACCGCCAATCAACTTACACCCACAACATCTCGCCATCATCTTTAAATGGGGAAGAAGGTTGTGCACGACATTGCCCCCTATTTTTTCATCCACAACTCATCACCGCCAATCAACTTACACCCACAACATCTCGCCATCATCTTTAAATGGGGAAGAAGGTTGTGCACGACATTGCCCCCTATTTTTTCATCCACAACTCATCACCGCCAATCAACTTACACCCACAACATCTCGCCATCATCTTTAAATGGGGAAGAAGGTTGTGCACGACATTGCCCCCTATTTTTTCATCCACAACTCATCACCGCCAATCAACTTACACCCACAACATCTCGCCATCATCTTTAAATGGGGAAGAAGGTTGTGCACGACATTGCCCCCTATTTTTTCATCCACAACTCATCACCGCCAATCAACTTACACCCACAACATCTCGCCATCATCTTTAAATGGGGAAGAAGGTTGTGCACGACATTGCCCCCTATTTTTTCATCCACAACTCATCACCGCCAATCAACTTACACCCACAACATCTCGCCATCATCTTTAAATGGGGAAGAAGGTTGTGCACGACATTGCCCCCTATTTTTTCATCCACAACTCATCACCGCCAATCAACTTACACCCACAACATCTCGCCATCATCTTTAAATGGGGAAGAAGGTTGTGCACGACATTGCCCCCTATTTTTTCATCCACAACTCATCACCGCCAATCAACTTACACCCACAACATCTCGCCATCATCTTTAAATGGGGAAGAAGGTTGTGCACGACATTGCCCCCTATTTTTTCATCCACAACTCATCACCGCCAATCAACTTACACCCACAACATCTCGCCATCATCTTTAAATGGGGAAGAAGGTTGTGCACGACATTGCCCCCTATTTTTTCATCCACAACTCATCACCGCCAATCAACTTACACCCACAACATCTCGCCATCATCTTTAAATGGGGAAGAAGGTTGTGCACGACATTGCCCCCTATTTTTTCATCCACAACTCATCACCGCCAATCAACTTACACCCACAACATCTCGCCATCATCTTTAAATGGGGAAGAAGGTTGTGCACGACATTGCCCCCTATTTTTTCATCCACAACTCATCACCGCCAATCAACTTACACCCACAACATCTCGCCATCATCTTTAAATGGGGAAGAAGGTTGTGCACGACATTGCCCCCTATTTTTTCATCCACAACTCATCACCGCCAATCAACTTACACCCACAACATCTCGCCATCATCTTTAAATGGGGAAGAAGGTTGTGCACGACATTGCCCCCTATTTTTTCATCCACAACTCATCACCGCCAATCAACTTACACCCACAACATCTCGCCATCATCTTTAAATGGGGAAGAAGGTTGTGCACGACATTGCCCCCTATTTTTTCATCCACAACTCATCACCGCCAATCAACTTACACCCACAACATCTCGCCATCATCTTTAAATGGGGAAGAAGGTTGTGCACGACATTGCCCCCTATTTTTTCATCCACAACTCATCACCGCCAATCAACTTACACCCACAACATCTCGCCATCATCTTTAAATGGGGAAGAAGGTTGTGCACGACATTGCCCCCTATTTTTTCATCCACAACTCATCACCGCCAATCAACTTACACCCACAACATCTCGCCATCATCTTTAAATGGGGAAGAAGGTTGTGCACGACATTGCCCCCTATTTTTTCATCCACAACTCATCACCGCCAATCAACTTACACCCACAACATCTCGCCATCATCTTTAAATGGGGAAGAAGGTTGTGCACGACATTGCCCCCTATTTTTTCATCCACAACTCATCACCGCCAATCAACTTACACCCACAACATCTCGCCATCATCTTTAAATGGGGAAGAAGGTTGTGCACGACATTGCCCCCTATTTTTTCATCCACAACTCATCACCGCCAATCAACTTACACCCACAACATCTCGCCATCATCTTTAAATGGGGAAGAAGGTTGTGCACGACATTGCCCCCTATTTTTTCATCCACAACTCATCACCGCCAATCAACTTACACCCACAACATCTCGCCATCATCTTTAAATGGGGAAGAAGGTTGTGCACGACATTGCCCCCTATTTTTTCATCCACAACTCATCACCGCCAATCAACTTACACCCACAACATCTCGCCATCATCTTTAAATGGGGAAGAAGGTTGTGCACGACATTGCCCCCTATTTTTTCATCCACAACTCATCACCGCCAATCAACTTACACCCACAACATCTCGCCATCATCTTTAAATGGGGAAGAAGGTTGTGCACGACATTGCCCCCTATTTTTTCATCCACAACTCATCACCGCCAATCAACTTACACCCACAACATCTCGCCATCATCTTTAAATGGGGAAGAAGGTTGTGCACGACATTGCCCCCTATTTTTTCATCCACAACTCATCACCGCCAATCAACTTACACCCACAACATCTCGCCATCATCTTTAAATGGGGAAGAAGGTTGTGCACGACATTGCCCCCTATTTTTTCATCCACAACTCATCACCGCCAATCAACTTACACCCACAACATCTCGCCATCATCTTTAAATGGGGAAGAAGGTTGTGCACGACATTGCCCCCTATTTTTTCATCCACAACTCATCACCGCCAATCAACTTACACCCACAACATCTCGCCATCATCTTTAAATGGGGAAGAAGGTTGTGCACGACATTGCCCCCTATTTTTTCATCCACAACTCATCACCGCCAATCAACTTACACCCACAACATCTCGCCATCATCTTTAAATGGGGAAGAAGGTTGTGCACGACATTGCCCCCTATTTTTTTCATCCACAACTCATCACCGCAATCAACT